>JAMWET010004458.1:127500-190000 GCA_024036415.1 Prochilodus magdalenae
ACTGAGGAGCATAATATTCAAGCTAAGAATCATTTGGAAATCTTCATTTTTAAGTGTAACTATGCTAATTGGCTTTGTTCTTGCCTTCTCTCTAGGTATGAGTCCTGGGTTGGGTTGCCAGGTAGTGCACTTAAGCATATATATGTCTGCGAATTTCCCCAGAGGGAAATTCATTTCTTCTATCTATCTATCTATCTGTCTATCTGTCTATCTATCTATCTATCTATCTATCTATCTATCTATCTATCTATCTATCTATCTATCGATCTATCGTTCTCCCTAGCTATCAGCACTAGCCATTGTTTGGGCAGTGTCTGAGCTCATGGCAAGTTTTTGACTCTAACCTTCTTATACTAGCTGGGAAACATTCTCCAACGAAACACTAAGCACAGTTGTAAGTCGCTCTGGATAACAGCGTCTGCTAAATGCCTTACATGTAAATGTAGCTTAGCTTGGCGATGTTTCCCACATACAAACCCAATTCCAGAAATGTTGGGACAGTATGTAAAATGCTAATAAAATGCTAATTTCATTGTTTTTTGCTAATATTTGCACATTGGAAATTTGATGCCTCCAGCATAGCCAAAAAGCCTGTCCAACCATGCAGAGCCATCACTGTCATAGTTTGAGCTTAATAAAACACACATTTCCAGAACAGGAATAAGCTCTGTTGATATAAGCATGAACCTTACTGAAAAAGACGGCATCTAAAAGGCAGCATCCTGTACATTGCTCCAGAATGCCTTCAGCATTAATGATGCCTTCACTGACCTATGCATAATCAACTAATACATCCCAGTGACATGACAGGCTTTTGAACTTTATACTATGGTTACAGTCCGGATTGTCCTTTTCTTCTTCAGCCCAGGCAACACAATGCCCATTTTCCCCCTTTTTTCCATAAACAAGCTGAAGATTTGACTCATCAGACCACAACACACGTTTCCACTGGGCATCCCAGTGCATTTCAGATGAGCTCTGTCCAGAGAAGTCAGCTGCATTTCTGAACTTTGTTGACATATGACTTCCGCTGGGCATAGTACAGTCTTAACATTGTGGATGCAGCCACAGATGGTGTTGATTGACTACGTTCTTCAAAGTATTCTCGAGCCCATGCCTGTTTTTAATGCAGCGCCCAAGAGTATCGAAGGTCAGGGGCATTCATTTGTGGTTTTCGGCCTTGTGCTTTACATATGGAGAAAACATTCAGATCCTCTGAATGTTTTGATGGTATTTTGCACTGTACAGGTTGAACTACCTAAAATCCTTGCCAGTGCATGCAACGTGTTGTAGATGCAGCTTTGAAGCAATTTGTGTAAAGAGCTATGCAGGCCAATTCAGTTCAGCATCTCTCTCTTCAGTGCCCATAGACCAGACTCAGCTTTCTACCTTGAGAGCTTCCTAAACTAGCAGGGAAGACTTCCACTTTACTCAGCTCCTAATGCTCCTCTCTTTCATCTCTTCCATTCAATGCATCTACATGTCAAATCTCTCATCCTCCTCCACTGTACCCCCTCACTTCCTACGCAGCTCTCATATTCTGAGATGCTATGCATTAATGATCTGACATAAATGGGGCCTGACCCATCAATATTTGAAAGCTCTGGTTTAAGATAAAGGTGTGGCCTCGGAGCTCTAATGGACCTAGCTTTGCTGACCTAATCTTTGCTTTGCTGCTGGCCTTTAGTGACTTCCATAGGGTCACTTTGTGTTCTGACCTTGAATTCCCAGGATTCCCTAATGGACAGAGAGATGCCTCTGCTTGCCCTTGGAATGTTGATACCGAGGTGTGTATGCAATGCTGTTGTTTTTGGAGTGCCCTAAGCTGTCACTCAATGAATGACATAGAGATAGATCCGGGGTGTGGTTGGACAAATAAGGAATTACTCTGGTGGCAGCTCTATAAGCTCTTTACTTCTATCCTGAGGAGAAAAAGAGAGAAAAGGCGTAAGCACTTGAAAGATAATGCTCTTTCTCACTTTAGTGCCAAGATGGAGATGGCCTTTGACCTGTGGTCACTGGCTTCTTGATGATGTAGACCAGCTTAAAATATTTGCTCAAATGCTGGGTTAGGATGTCATTTCCTAGATATTTGCTGGACTTGGGGTGGGTTCTCTTCTCTAATGGGCTTTGACCTGCATTACATACACCTGCTATATTTTGTATTGTGTAAATTAGCTTAATTTTATTAACTTATTAGCTGGATTCACCGAGTTGTAGGTAGAAAGGTCTATTCCGAGGCCAGCATGTGATTGTGTGAGATGGCATATATTGATGAATCAGTTTGTTAAAGTGGAATTTGAGCTAAATTTTCATAGCTACTACCTATGGCCTATTATAAAGCTATTTGTTTATCATGGTCACTATGATAATTTAGCAGGTGCAGTCATTAGGAATGCCAAGTTTTCAGGTTTGGATCCCAAATTTCAGTCCAATTTTTGAAAACCTAATTAATGTTAGAATATAGGCTTACATGGCCCTTTGTTCTTGCCCTGTTTAATGTGGCTTGTATTTTTCCACAGGCAATGGACACTAAATCTTAAACCACTACAATTCCCCTCTTTGAGTATAATTGATTTTCAATGGGCTATTAGCTCTATATAATGGGTCCCCTGTCCTCTCTACATAAGAACTAAATAAAGCCCAGGCGGAAAGTGAAGAGGTTTTTCATGAATCATTACACCTATATAGACTCACATTAGGATTTCCCATGAAAAGTTATGGGAGAGATAGAAGTCTGAAGGCAGTAGATATGATCCACGGTGCACAGAGGGGACATGGTGAGTGCGTTTGCTGAGTGAACAGGAAAGAACAGCAGACGGGCCTGGATCTTCTCACTCATTCCACCTGGGTGTCTGCAGGGACAGAGCATGGGCCGAATATTTCAAGCTCCACGTCAATATCAGAGGGGAGGCGGCGTCCCTCCATCTCTCCCTCCCTTCTTGCGTCTTGCTCTCTATGCATATACGCATGTATACACACAGTTGAAGGTCGGTTCGAAATTTTCCTGAGCCAGCTTGGAATATTACTTGCCCTTCCAACTGTCAATCAAATCTTAGGTTCTATCAGCTGCCAAGACCTTGAAAGGGAATGTGAAAGGTTTTCCAAAGCACATCAGCTTTATCCAGTCAAGGTTGATGGTAAGTATGACTCATCCTTGGGATGATTCTTAAAATCCATACAATATCATTATCATGGACCCATATCACGAGAAGCCAATGGCTGTTTATTATAGTGGAGTTAATGATAATACCAGGCGAGCAACTGCGCTACTATATAACCACGTTTCGCAGTACTGTGCTCATTTATTCGACTGATTTTTAACCAGGTCAGCCTTCAAACACTCTTAATAGTAAATGTTCCAAATAGCTATTGGCTTGGATACATGGTTCTAGTAGAAACTGCCACTGAACCTTTATATTATGTCCAGGTCCTTTAAACTTACTTTTATTTATGAATGAAATGGTTCTGTGATCTTAAGTGGCCACAAATAATATTGCATTGACCAGATTTGCACTTCCCTTTCCTATTGACACTTGACACTGAGAAGGTTCTAATGGTTGACTAATTGTTCAATATTTATATAAAATTTATTTTGCACATTGAAGCACTATCTGGGTTTTGTTTAGATGTGCAAAATGCTTATGGATTTGTTTCCATATGGCAACTACTGTATATAAATATGGAAATGATCATCCAACCTGGGACTGTAATTATATTTCATAGCACCAGACTACTCTGAGACTATGTCTGCTAACTCTGAATTACATTTAAACAGGAAATAAAACCAAAACCATTTTATTTAAGTTCTGTAAATTCAGATATCACCTGTAACATTTCTGGGTTATGTTACAGATACATGGGTTATGAATTATACCACTGGAAATCAGATTTCCCACCCAAATCATATAATCACATTTACATTTCTGGCATTTAGCTGACGCTCTTATCCAGAGCAACTTACAAGGTTAACCACATTACAGGTAGGCCAGTGTAGTGTTAGGAGTCTTGCCCAAGGACTCTTATTGGTATAGCACAGCATAGTCACCCATACTGGGATTTGAACACCAGTCTCCCACGTGTGGTGGTGGCTACTTGGTGGGTAGTGGTGTTATCCGCTGAGCTACACCAAACACATATTTCTAGTCAATAAGCCTGTTAACAACAAAATTTTCTTCCTAGAAGATTGTAGATGTTTTGCAAGTGGCAGACTGTGACATATAGTCTGGATAGTATTGCAATTGGAATTTCAGGCAGCTGTTTCATGCAACTAATCTTAATTCATGTTAATATTACCATATGTTTTACAGATGTTCACATGAGTTTTAATAATTATATTTAACTATTATTAATAATATAATAATAATTTAACCATGTTGATATTTAGTTTTAAATTTCAATAAGGCTTCTTGTTTTTAACAGAAGAAAGTTTCTATAGGAAGTTTTGATTTTATAGTATTTCCCATGACTGCATATTGTTGCCTTATGGCAAAATTTTCCAATGAATCCAGCCAACCCCCCTTGTAGTTTTTCTAGTATTTGCATTATTTAATCAATTGTAAATATTTTAAAAAATCATATTTAAGAAACAATACATTCAATACAGAGTAACACTATGTTGAACTGCTTGCCAGCAATGCGTGGTGAAAGGTTAGGATCTCCTGTGAAAACAGTTCAGATGTACCTAGACACAAAGGAGCCTTCTTAATATGCCAAAGCATTAAAAATATTAAAAATGTGTTCATTATTACACAATAAGAAGCATTTTCTCAACCACTTTGCTTCTGATTTTGTAAATCAGACATATATTTATGTATGTGTTCCATGATGGACCCCCAAAACAGAACAAAAGCCTTAAAAACCATCACCTGAACGATTCTTTGGTAAATCAAAAACAGTTCTTCTACAGCACCCCTCCAAAAAACACTTTTCAGAACTTCAAAAGAGTGTGTTGTGGCAATCTCTCTGACTGTCTCATTACAACGCTGCACAGTTTTATGTAGAAAGCATTCAGATGGCTGTTGTTGGGACAAACAAGCTCAGCCTTAACTGCTGAGAGTCGTGTGGACGTTTTTTCCCTTGTATGTGCTCCAGCCCAGTCTGTCAAAGCCCTGCTGCTGCTTATCTCTCAGCCAGAGTCCCTGCTGTCTACTGCTCAGTGGCAGCACCATCCATCAAGCCAGCACCAGCTGTCCCAACACACTGATCTGCATGCAGTTTACAGCCATGGCAGGCCTAAGCTCCGACAGGCCGCAGCTGAGCTAGGATCAGCAGTAGAGACAGAACAGACATGACCATCTCAGAGGGCCAAAAACAAAGAGGGCTGTGGAGAAGTTGCTTTGGTGTGTAGCCTACCATTCATCCAGGACCTGCATGAGTCCAGGATAAAGTGTATGGGAAAAACCATTGCAGACCCTTCCCACCCTGGTCATTACGTTTTTCAGATACTACCCTCTGGGCAATAAAATCAGCACATCCCTCAGAAAGATTCCTTCCATGAGCATTAACCCCCACTTCCTGGGTATTTTCCCCCTTTGTGGTCAGATACCTGTATAGTTTCATGATGCTTTTTTCGTTTATCTGTATAATACTGTGTAAAAGTCAGAGACAATCTTAATTTATTTATTTACCAGTCAAAACGATTACATTTTCTATCTAAACTATTATTACTCTAAATTTAATATACAAATGTTCTTCTTTTGTGTATTTCCTTTTGCACTAACAGCTTTTGGGCATTTACACGTCCTTTCAGACCCACAGCACAATTATCTTCGTACAGTGGAGGGATAACCTGAAACAGCTGTTTCTTTTTTTTTCAGATCTCTCCTATATTTTGTAGATGAATCTATAGGGATTGTTTATGTGATCATAGTGCTAGTGGTCTACCAGTGTTCATTAAATAGAAATGGCAGTGTATTGAAAACAAAACTCATTTGTTCTAAGCAACACTGTAAATATGGCAGCTGAAATGAACATTCCTTTAGAGCCTGATTTAAAACGAACAATAAAATACTTACGAATTTACAAACCACTTACGATCATACACCAAGCTGTAAAGGGCACATTTATACGGGACTTCATTAAAACCCTTTATGTGCACTGTGTCAGCAGGCTGGTGCAGTGGTTGGCCCTTTCTGTGCGCATGTCTATATAATAATAATAATAATAGTTTACACTTCTATAGCGCCTTTCACAAACCCAAGGACGCTTTACAAACACAAAAATAAACCAACAAATAAACAAACAAACAAAAAATTATCATGAAGAATGAAAATGTTTAGAGAAAATAAGTTAAAGATAAGTTTTTAACTGAGTTTTGAAGACGGAAAGAGAGGGTGAAGTGCGTATAGATGAAGGTAGGGAGTTCCAGAGTGTGGGGGTAGCAACACTAAATGACCTGCCACCCATAGAGGAAAGCCTGAACCTAGGAACAGCCAGGAGACCAGAGTCAGAAGACCTTAGCTTAAGCAATGGAACTTAAGGATGAAGGATGGCTGACAGATAGGTGGGTGCTAGTCCGTGTAGGGCTTTAAAGGTCAGATGAAGGATCTTATAGTGGATACGCTCTGTAACTGGTAGCCAGTGTAGCTGAAGAAGGATGGGGGTGATGTGCGCAGACTTCTTGGTGCGGACTAAGACTCTGGCTGCGGAGTTTTGAATGTACTGCAGAGGGCGAAGGGTTTTGGAGGGTAGACCATGGAACAGAGCATTGCAGTAATCTAGCCTAGATGAAATAAATGCATGAACCAGAGTCTCAGCATCTTTCGAAGTAAGCAGTGGGCGGAGCCTAGCAATATTGCAGGATGAAAAAAAGTAGACTTTGTCAAAGATGAAATATGGGAAACAAAACTGAGGCAAGCGTCAAACAAAACACCAAGGTTCCGCACAGTAGTGGACGGGGTGACTGGTGTGTCATTAACAACAAGCACACAGTCGGAGTATGAAGAGACAGCTGTCTTAGTACCAATAATTATAAATTCAGTTTTTTTACTTTTAAGCTTCAGAAAGTTAGCATTCAACCAGTTTGTTAACTACATGAATTTGTATGTATTATTTTGTCACTGGTGTTAGAAAACCTCGTATCGCTGAAATGGTAACTTGCTTTATGCATTAACACACATTAACATACAGATAAAAAAGCATAAACCAAAATTATAGCACCGACCAGCAACAGCAAATTCCTTGGCCATGCAAATATATCTGCAGAACTCGGTTAACAGCAAAGTGATCCAGATACTGAATATGACTGTGAAAATATCAGGGCTGAGTCACTTGTACGTTAATACGGAAAGATGCTGCATAAGAGAGCTGCTCTTTGCTTTATCTGAAGAGCTTAGCAGATTTCAAGTGGGCCAGCTGATGTTTTGAAGTGCTGGTGCCATCCGGAGAGTTCAGCTAAAGAAATGCAAAGAAGAGCATTTCACAGCGTGTTACTTCTACAGTAGGAGAAAATGAGATGCGTCAGAGAAGCGGGCTGTTATATTCTGCATCACTTGAGTGAACCCTACATGCCCAGAAATGACCCCTGGTCCCCTGCGGGATTTCCAGGGATTATTGTTTGTGAGTGAACTGGAAAAAGCCTGCCCTGTGCATACTCTGTGACCTCTTCCTCATGAGAACAGCGTCAGTCATCACTGGAGAACTGTTTTTAGCCGTGTTTAGTGAAGTATTTATACATAAACAGTATATTTACACTCATTCTGGTCTGCACAGTTAGTGGACGTGTAGAATGTACAAGACGGGGTGGTGGGTGGCACCGAGTTGGGCAACATCGGGAGGAAGAAATATGCACTGCATCTACAATAACATTCATAATACTGATACAAGGTTCTTTATGTCCATGAGAAAACATTAATCAACAGTAATAATAATATAATAATAATATCCCTCATGTTAAGTGTAGAGATTCATTTTGTTATTACGTGTGTTGCAAATAGACTTTAGTATGGTCTGTCTGCTCCCACTACCAGTGGGCTATCTGCACTGTCCCCTCCCTGTATTTATTGTTTGCTGTTTTGTGTATTGTAAATTGTCTTGTGTATTTATTGTATTATTGTTCTATGTTGAATGTCGGTCCTGGAGGAACGTTGTTTCATTTCACTGTGTACTGTACACCACTGTATATGGTGGAAATGACAATACAAACTACTTGACTTGACTCTGTATGCTGCTACGATATTACGATGTTCAATTAATATTTTAGCAGGAAGTTTTCTTTTGGTTCCCAGCATGTTCTTTCTAAAGGCAGGAGAAAGTTCTCTAACAACTTTCCATCATCTCAGATCTCAGTGAGATCCATAGAAGACTTTCTAAATGTCACGCTGAGAATGAATTCTTCATGTATTGTCATGTAACATAATCTGACAACATCCTCAACGGACCCTGAGGATGTGACAGTTAAACTGTTACGTCTTATTTAACATGTAACCTTATAGGAATATTATCTGACATTATAAACATCATTAAACCATTAGATTAAAACATTTTCTTTACAACTTTATTAGACCTCGCAGGTAACATTAGGTTAGCCAAAGTTCTGGGAACATTCCCTGCTAGCTGTAATGATGATAATTAAGGGGTAAAGGAAGCACTAATAACAACTGTTGTAACTGAACTCAACAAAATAAAACTTGGGCTTAATGATTAATAACATTTATTGTTTATATCCAGTAATCAGAATGAAATAACAGATCTTTTGCAACTTCGTAAGGTTAAGGCCTCCCTGAATGTCCCCCAGTGACTGCAGTGAAGTAGTGTAATGCATTACTTCTCTAATTCTTGGAATCACATTGCAGTTACTGTTATTATTAATTACACCTGCGTTACTTATATGTCACTAGGAAATTCGAATATTAACATTCTATAGGTTATTTGTGTCAGTTCTTGTACTTAGTACACCTGAACAGGTGCTATTTACAGTAACTCATCATACAGTAACTTCAACTAGAATAGAAAAACCTGCAAGCAATCTGTTGAAATCTGTTATCATGCTCATATGAGCCAAATAGAGAAGAAACTTCATGCTGAAGAAGAAGGGAGAACTTCAATCTCACCTAAACAGGCCAGACTCGATTTTCATTTGGAATCAGCAGGGTAAGCTTTATTTTATAGTCTTACAGATATTATTCTACACCAACTGGTCTTGAACCATTTCTACTGGCTGGTTTTTACAGCAGCTGTTCACAGTTTTACTCAATGATAACTGGCTGTGTTATTATCAAAGACAGGGACAATAATAATAATATAACAGATACTGTAATAACAAATAATAGACCTTTTAAATAATATATACTATGATGGCAGTAAAGGATTGCTTTTCAAATTGGTGATTAAAAAGGTCTGCCTAATTTTCTTTAGCATTGTCCTGCTGGCAGAGGTTTGTATGGGTTTAGTAAGTAACACAGAAGTAAGTAAGGAGTAGTTTAAATGCTTTGTCTAGGAAGTAATGAGTAAGCAAGAGTCGTTTGCAATGGGTTACGTTGAGTTATTATCCCAACACTGGTGAGAAACCACCAGCGGCACAAATTGCAGGGTAATTGTCAGACATGAACTTACACCCAATTTAAAAGAAGCAGCGTGCTCTTTACACACAGTCAAACAGAGGCGTCTCAGTGGGGTTTCTTATACAGCAAACACTCTGGAGTGCATGAGAGGGGCATTATGGGAACTGGGAGGCCCCTGGCCTGTCTCAAACGGGACATGTGTGGATTGATTTTTAGAGACACCCACGAAAAAAACGGCAGCTCTGCATATCAGGGACAAGCGAAAACAAACGAAAACCCTCAAGTCCCCTTTTTTCCACAAGCCGCCGAACTCTCGTGGCCTGAAAGAGTGCTGAAACCACAGATGTGAACTTCTGCATTTCAAGTGAAAGCAAATGAAGAAAAACGATCCAGTTTCTGCCAGCTCTTCTCGATGACATACAGTTGCCTTTCCAGTTTCGCAAACTAACAGAAAGGGCCTTACATTAGAGAAAGTGCTGCTGACCTTTTATAGGCCTGAGTGGGTTTCTGGCCTCAGTGGTTATTGACCGAATGAAATCCATATACAGGTGTAGGGGGCTAATCAAAGATTAAGCCACTGAGAGGCGATGTAGCGTGAAGGGCCTCGTTCTGACAGGGCAACAGGTAAAGCAGGCGGAGCTGAAGCGAAGCATAATGCACTTAATGATATCCTGGATGGATGGGCCGTCTGCATCCCATTATCTGATCTACATTTAGACTCCCTGTACCATTCTGGAGCATGTACTTCAGTGAAACGTCCGTGTACTATAAAGATATCTTACAGTGGTCCATTTAAATGAATAACTCACCAATACAGCTTTCATACAGACCCAAACATGGGTGACCAGATACATACAAACTGCTTTGTATAACTAAATACAGTAGTAGCAGCCATCTTGAATCCTGAATGTTGTTATGTTTATAGATAACATGCCATATGGTGGTTGGTGTAGCTCAGCGGATAAGACCACTGCCCGCCAGAGAGCCAACACCACATGTGGGAGACTGAGGTTCGAATCCCGGTCTGGGTAACTATGCTGTGCTACACCAATAAGAGTCCTTGGGCAAGACTCCTAACACTACATTGGCCTACCAATATGATTAACCTTGTAAGTTGCTCTGGATAAGAGCGTCAGCTAAATGCTGTAAATGTTATAAAAACCACATTAGAACATTATTTGAGATTACTTAAGAATCGGATATGATGATTTAGGTATGCAATTTTGCACTGTCCCAAATGGCTTGGTTAACGTTTCTATCAGCTTGATTTCGGTTGCCCTACAGCTCTGTCTGGAAGACATTGTAGAATGCTTGTTGAATGTGAGTACTAACAATAAAACTAAGGGGAAGCTTCCTATTTGCCAGCTGTTTTCCAGCTCCACCTTAAATGATGCTGCACATATTATATTGCTTTCAGAATGCAGGCACAGCACCATTTAAGCTAGGACAGAAAAAAACAAAAAGCTGTCAATGTCCTTACAGGAAAATGCTACCAGCACTAAAAGAATAATTAGGATAATTAAGTTATATAGATATCAAGTTATCAGGAGGAAGCAGTGATATTACCCCTTTAACTTCCTCACCAAGAAAAAAAGAACAGCATGTTTTTGTTTGTTTTGGGGAAACAGTAATAAGAAATTAGTCAATTTTAATGTTTTTTTTTAATGTTTAACATTATTGAACTTCTTTTTGTTGTATACATTTACATATTTCTGTTCATCAAAACATCTGAAACTATACAAGGCTGATAAACCTACCTACAAATATTCCATCAAAAACGTGTGTAGTGATCTACTTGTTGCTTGTTCCTTCCATGAATAAGGACAGCAAAGGTGTATCTATTAAAAGTGACCTCTGATTAACTTTTTTAGCCTGACATACCTCATTTCTGCCAATTGGTAGAGATGGTGCAATCAGGTTAAGTGCAATACCTCCTGTATTAAAACACAGTGTGCTCTACCAAAAAGTTGAAAAAGTTAAAGAGGTAAAAAATCACCTTATAACCACAATACATTTTTGGAATACATAGCCTCACTGCTAGAGGTTCCACACTGCTCTTTTAAAATATTGGATCTGGTTTCCAGCTTCACTGTAAAACTACAGGAGCACATTTTGACAACAGTTGGAAAAACATTGAGCTGTGTGCTTTCGATTATGAATTAATTATTCTGCTATTATTCTCAGCAATACATCCAGGTTTGTACTGGTTTGTTTGCTTCAGTGTTAATTTTTACCTGCAGATTTCTCCAAGGTCAGTTTAATTATTGTTCGGGTTTCCTGAAATACGGTGACCTGAGGAAACTATTTCATTTCTTTTGCACGCAATAAATATGGTAATAACCTGGACTTTGATTCTGACAATGAAACTTGTACTGTGAGTCATAACCAGCCACTGGAAAAACACTGTTTGAGGTCATATATCAATGCACCAAAACCTGAACAGAAAGCTCAGTGTGTGTGGTCCCTGTTCTCACAGCATTAATCGTGAAGTGGTAGTCTGTCTGTCAAGGTTCAAAGGACGGTCAGCAAGTGGCTAAGAAAGCCCAGTGTTTTCAATAATTCAGCAAGTAAGTGCCCATACACAGCCACCGGCCCCATACTGCACGGCTGAGTGCAGGAAGGTGGCTGACTCATGCTAATAGCCTGACATATAGCATAGGTTTGTTTTTATATAATCTATTAACAAGCTATTAATGTTTCAGACAATATTTCAACATAAGAGAACCCACATTCACTGAGAGGGTGAGAGTTCCCAAAACTCAAAAGTAGAATTCAAAGAGACAACAGTGGCACTCAGAAGGAAGTGTGGGATTGCAAAGCTACTGGGAAGGAAGATAAAGGTTACCAGGGACAATAAATGATGATAGATTTAGACTAATATGGGAAATATGTATTGAGCTACACATACAGAAGTAACACTCAGTATGGTGTTGGGTCACCATGTTTCTTAACGCCATGAAATGCCAGATGTCGTGGCATGGAGTTGTAGAGGTTCCTAATGGTGACAATCCATCCCATGCAGCTTGAATATTCTCACACGGTTCCTGCAGATGGTGCGGTAAGGGTGGAGGTGGAGTGACACCAGGCCTTCAGTGACCACGGTGCCTCCACACATGGGTTTGTTGGTTGTCTCCACCAAGACAAAGGCAGGACAAAAGTCACTCCATAACAGTCTGGCACAACACCATTGCAGTCTTTGGCAATCTTTGGCAATACCAACATGGTGTTAGTGGTAGTCGCCGCAACAGTCTTTGCGCACGTTGTCCTGCTACTCATGGAGGACATCACTGCTTGCTTAATGTCTGCAATCGTGGATGCTGGTCAGTCAGGTAGAGTGATAAAGCCTGTCCTTGCTTATGTCACATGCGCAGCTAAGAAACTTGAATTGTCTCACAAACCTACCCACCAAGTTTCATTCCTGTTCTTGACTCTTTCTGGGTGCAACAATTTGTGCAACTACTCTTTTGATGATGAGTGTAGATTTAAAACATGAAGAAAAATTAGATTTCTAATGATCTTACAAGACCTGGTAGACCACCAACACTGTCACCACCAGACAAACAGTTCCCAAGAAGGAGAATATCAAGCTTGGCTCTTGCCTCATAATCATTTACAGATGTTTCTGTCTATCCCTCCTCTGTGAGAAGACAACTCAACATCATGGTTCTGAAAGGATTAGTAGCTGTCAAGAAACCATTATTAAAACAAAAATATGCAGATGATAAGTTGGACTCATCACCACATGTCCTGAAAATTCACGAAAGAACACACAGACACACACAGTTCATTCCCTAACTGGAAACACATTTCTAGCATTTTCTATTTTCTGCTTCTCAGTCTTATAAAAATGACCCACATAATACATTGATGCATGAGCAGTGTATTGAGAGACAAATTGCACTGCTGAGTGCAAATGTAGTCTTACACTTTGTCTGTGTAGGTGGGCGGCGGAGCCTTGCGAGCAGTGATGAGGACGATGGTGAAGACAGCGATGAGGAAGAGTGCCAAAACAGCTCCCATAATGGCTCCTGCCACAGCCATCGAAGAGGTCATCTGCTTCTGCGACATTTCTGCAAGGCAGCACAGAGCAGTCAGGCCTCACCAGACATACACGCGCACATAACACGAAGCATGCCATTTCAAACACAGCAGGTGCAGCACAGCCTGATCACATGACATGGGACAGCTTTAAAATGCCACAGAGATTTAAAAATGTGCAGAACGTTTTAGCAAAGACATCAATCGACTACAACGGAGCGCTGTAAAAGGCAGAAAAGGCACCTCGAGGAAAACCAAGCTGCAGAGTTGAAGCAGGTAACATTGCTGAAATGCAGTGGACCATAATTGACCAGTGCGAGCTAGGAACAAGACAGCTAGCACATTCTTAACGACTGACCTAGAGTCTGCCTGCTAAAATGTTTTTTGGCAAAATCTTATTTAACCTAATTCAGTTTAAAGTGCAGTTTGATTTATTCGGTGCTCTTTTGTTGTGGTTCATTATCTTGTGGAAGCTAATTTAAACTGGACTGTCCGGAACTGACCACAAAGTTGCCACCAACATTAGTAGCATAACATGACAAAACCACACCTGATCTATCCTAACCGTGTGACTTGAAAGAGCACATTTGTGGGTTCATGATAATATACCTAGACCTCTTTATATTTCCTCTGCAGGAAAAAAGCAAATTGTTTTTGAAAATTTGTTTCATTTATTGCATCTTACGTCAGGGGCAATAGCTACAGGTGGTACACACACACTGCCACTGTCAGTCAGCAACTCCAGCACTACTCTTCCGTATTTTTTGGTCCGTTCTGGTGCCTGTAACTGTAACTGAAAATTCAAATAAGGAGCTTGTGAATAAGAAGGCAATTTCAACCTAGCTCAGGCCTTTAGCTCAAAAACAGGGGTCTGTTTATGTGCTAACTTTAATGTACCTACTTAAGAATTGCTTGCAGTTTGCTGTGACATTTCCAGAAAAGCCTGTTTCAGCCATCGTAGTAAAACAGGACTGTAAATACCAAAATCCAAAAAAAAATACCAAAAAAAAACCAAACAAAAAAAAAAAACTGATGACTGATGAAGATAGCATGCTTTACAGGATTTTCACTGTGTCATATTTGTATTTATGGGGTCCGTAGAATAGATTTACATGTTTACCAAAACAATATTTTCCTTATACTGTACATCTGTATTCACCCTGTCTCAAATGCTATGTTAGAGCTCCTGTGTCTTTAAGCCTCACCTTCCCATGAGCCCACTGCGCTACTACCAGAGAACCACCCTGCTCTGCTTCCACACGGTTGTGACTATCCTTACATTAGCATCAGTTCTGCCATCCCAGTTTGAACTCTCAGTGCTTTGAGAATCCGATCGTGAAAGTCAGGTTGAACAAGTTAGGCTTGGTTCACCTTCCCAAGCTAGACTGGAGCAGGGTGCCTTAAAATGATAAGTGCTGAGTAAGAGTGTGCCAAGTTTGTCAGTAGGCGGGCAAAAAAGTTTGTATCACAAGACGACATCAGCTTGTAACAGAGGAAAGTGCTGGAATTCCAATGAGTAAAGTGCTGAGTAAAGTGGTTTCGAGCTGGTATTTTTTTAGGCTTAGCACAACAAGTCCCCATTTAAAATGCCCACAGTTTTATATTTTAATCGCACATAGAGCTTCAGATACAAGCACAAGGGCCACTGATATTGAATGATAGACTTGAGGGATAGCAACAGTTGGTGAGTATTGATTGGAGGGCTTAGTATAAATATAAGATGTGACTTCAGCTTATTGAAATGATTCTTTCCCTGTTTGATTGGATAAACCTGTGATCAGTCTGGGTAGGCCCAGTTGCTAAACACAGCCAGTGAGAGTCCCTGAATTAGAGGCCCTTGGGCTTCAGCCCAGATAATCCTGTGTATTAAATTGGCCCTGCCTGTTGTAAATAAAGCAACTTAACTCCTACATTTATCAATGCCTACTGGTTGCCAGTCCTCTGATGTCAGTTTAATGTCCCTTTTCACGGGGAGTGTGTGCCTCCCATGAGCCTCTCTGCATTGGCCCTTTTACATGGTCACGCCTCCCAAGCCCCCCAGGAGGACTCTGCACTTTATTGTTAGAGCTAAACTGAGCATATCTGTTGGAAAATAACAGTGATTGTTTTGTTGTTTTTTGCTTAAAATAATTATTTAAAATTAATTCTGCATTTTGACGATGGGCTGCA
The DNA here is from genome assembly GCA_024036415.1 of Prochilodus magdalenae. Lineage (NCBI taxonomy): Eukaryota > Metazoa > Chordata > Actinopteri > Characiformes > Prochilodontidae > Prochilodus > Prochilodus magdalenae. The sequence goes on from JAMWET010004458.1 coordinate 143,211, forward strand.
GTTTCTCAATAGGTCGAAAGTTTTTTCAGCAAAGCTTATGCCATCCTGCAGACAGAAGAACACATTTGTGGGCAGAGCATGGACATGTCACTTACTATGCAACAAATTCAAACAAGCGACGGTGCAGTCGTACACTGCATTTATCATATCACTGGTGCGTATAAAACATGTGTTTAGGGCAGGTGACGTGTGTCAGCATCAAAGGCAAAAGTACCCAGGTAGCTATTGGACTGTAGGAGTGTTATTGTGGGGTGTCAGGTGGAGGAGTGTGTTATGTTGTGGTTTGGCAGAGGAAGGCTGCTGTTCTGTAATTAGGGCCCCATGCTGCCTGCCTTCAAAGCCTGCTGCTCCATCCCCTCTTCTGCTTTACTGCCCTCCTTCCTCTATCTCTCCCTCTCTCTCTGGCACTTTTACACTCCTGTGCAATGTGATGGAGCAGGTTAGCCAGAAACCGCGGGGTTCGCTAGATCACAAGCTCGTTATCCCCACAACGGGGGCTCCCTGAGATGGGATTAGCATCCATTAATTAAGATTAATTAAACTCAAAGAGGCCTAGCCTTTGGCTGATCAACAGTTTCGCTAGCCAGGAGGGTGGTACAGTTACACTAGCTTACCCAACCTTAAGCAGTGCAAACTTACAGCACCTGACCCCTCGAGTGGACCTGGATAGTTTGGGTGGTTGGACACTGATGCAGGTTATGGGAGACTAAGAGGGGACTAAATGAACCAAACGCTGTACAAATAACTTAATGTTTCAATCTTCAGCACGATCCAGGACCTTCTTGAAGAAATTAAATGATTAAGTTTAATTTAAATCATAAGCAAAAGATCAAAACAAAACATTAATGACATAATGGTAGTTCTGGGACAAAAAATATATTTGCATAAACCATTTCATAAAAAATACATGACTGTATCATGGCCAAATATGCCGTAATTACTGGAGGCTTATTAAACTGTCTCCAGTGTATTTTCACTGGTTAACAGAACCGGATGGACAGATGAATAGCCGGATGTACAGATGAACAGCCTTCAGCAGTGATCAATAAACGTCTGTAGGCTGAAGTCTGACACTGGGTAAAACTCAAGAAGCTGAATAGAATCAGAACTCCGAGCCCTGAAGAACAAGAGAAAAGCTAAAGATCTAGCATGAACATGGTAACCTCCATAACATGTACGTAGCTGAGCTGGAGGTTTATTATGAAGCAAAGTAAAGGCTTGCTTTTATATAAATGGATTAAGCTTGATCCTGGATTGCATTGTTGTTATGATAATGATAATCTCCACTTAGGAGCCAACATTTCCTTAAAGAATGCAAGACTTGAGAACAGCTTTTATATTACGAGACATATTCAAGTAGACTCTTGGCTTCATCCACATGCAGCCTTGATAAAATGAAAAGGCTCTTGTGAGAGTGTGAGAGATGAGTGACGAAGGAAGTGCAGTGGCTTGGTCAAGTGGCTTTACTCAAAAATCAATAGTATCTTAACAGGTTTGAAACAGCAAGTGCAGTTCAGAGCACGTGGATTCAGTTGCTTCTTCTGTGTATACGAGATTTTGTACTGTACATCTGTACAAGCAATTTAGCTGTTACCTGAACATTAAGCTGCTATTCTCTCACCTGCACTGCACACACTATATATATATATATATACACTGTTTACAACCACATACTTACTGATACTGCTTTTACTCTTTGCACATGTCCTGCACACATACTGACATACTGTACTGTAGTTTTTGTCTATTTGTCTTCACACTACACTATTTATATAGATAGATACACCTATTATCTTGAACTGCACTGGAGAAGGAGTCTGACTGTGTTTCATTATACTGTACAACCCTGAATTGGTATAATGACAATAAAGTTGAATTGAATTTAAAAAAAATATATATCAGAAAGTGTTAAATCTGAGATCAGAGGAAAAATAAAAATAAATCTGATTTGATCCTGTAATAAATCTATGTCCCTACTCTTAGATAGATAGATAGATAGATAGATAGATAGAAGTCTGAGGCTCTTTATTGTAAATATAGCTAATTCTAAAGCTTAGAATTTTTCTATATGGTTTAACATGATATGGAATAGGAAAAAGCAGCTTCACGTTATCTCTATACCTATAAGAGCTCTATATATAGTTGTCTGCAAAGGATGGATGTCCCAGATCAAATTGCTTTGTTAAATGTTTTATTGTGAAATTATATTTAGAGTTTTTTTTACATCAAATTTAATACAAAACATACCAATAAATTTAAATACTCAGAAATTTAATTATACATTTTGTATTTTATGTTAAACTCAAATATCAAATAAAAATAGAAAAATAAAAAAATTACAGGAGAAATGCCTGTTAGTTATATGTTTAGTGATATTTAAATTCGTAATTTCACATGGGAGCTAGTGTCGGTGCACTGTAGTGCCAAAAATACCATGACTTTAAAAATGTTCACTTCTATATATACATATATCCATTGCCTTTACTAAAGAAGTACTGTAGTTAAGAGTGTAGTCATAGAGTTCAAACATTCAGCAAAACTGATTGCGAAAGTACCCTCGCAGTATGGTGCGCAGATTTTTCTTCCCTTTTTTTTTTGACAGTATACTTTTTCATAACTGCGCATTGCCTCATATGGTCTATTACAGTTCATAATAAGTGGAGGATCAAAACGAGGGGCTCCAAACAAAACAGCACTTACCGTTTTTATAAGAAAGCCCCGTAACTCTTTCTCTCAGCTCCAGACTGAGGATATTTTTACGGAGGTTGAACCTTATTCAGGGTTACATGTACTTCAGTATTAGGGAATAATAGGGTAGAATGGTAGAAAGATTTGGAGGGGGCAGGGCTGGGCCATCATACTACCGTCTGGCAGACTTCTACTACAGATGGGCCCCCCACAGTGAGTCACAAGACCCAGTTACAGTTAGCTTCATAGGGGAGGGTTACAGCTGCTCACACACCAACATACCAACTACACGCCAGGTACACGCAGTCACACTTACTGTACAAGAAAATGCAGAGAGCTAAATAAGATATTGATTATACGTTTAACCCACTAGAAAGATTTTTAATAATCTAAAGTAAAGGCAGTATACCTCAGATGCAGGACTGTCAGGTCATTCAAGAGCATTCTTAAAACCTTATGATTAGGCCTCATGTGCCACTTGGACATGACTGGAATACCCTGTGCTTTTCTTTGTAATATATACATTTATCAACACATAAATAACTCTATATCTACCTAGTCCCTATATCTAGCTTGTCCCTGTCCTGTGAAAAACATGCATCTCCATTTTTGTCAATTGTTATGTTTATGCATTACTTGAATACATAGAGCTGCTGCCATTTACATTGGGTAAAAAATGAATGAGGAAGGGACTAAAATAAATATTAGAGATACTTTAAACATATATAAAGCAGAAATCAACTTGTGGGTACCTTGAAGCTTTTCATTGTCACCTGAACAACCTCTCTAACCCAACCCCACTCTCCCATCCACTGAACCTTATAGCCTTTTCCTGTTCCTCGGACTGTTTTTCACACAGCTGAAATCTGGCAACCCCACAGAAACTGTGATACCTAACGAATCCAGTTGTTAGTAACATTATGAAAGCAAATACCATGAACATCCCCACATTTCTCCATGTTTACTGGCACTATAAAAAAAAAAAGTAAGGCTAACAAGTGGCTAACTAGCCCTTATTGTTCATCTGTTTCCTTTACAGCTACTATCTATAGCTTCTAGATTTGTAAACCAGTTTGTGTGGCCTGTGGTCCAACACAAACGTTACACTTTGGACACCTCTGCTGTACACCTGGTATATACCCAATGCCACTGTTTATTAAGATGAACATTGACGCAGCAAACTTAAGCGCTCAGATTAGCTCTAGACAGTAACTTTCTTTCCTTGGGCATTGTTTGTATATTTTGGACACTGATGGAGTGTGGTTAAGAGACTAAATGTGCTGAGCTTGCTCATTTCCACACAATTAATACCTTCTTTTGCCAATTACCTTTCATGTAAATGCTACACATGTGTAGAGTACTGTGCTAATTTCCTGTCAGCATTGCCAAAATATGCTTGCAAGGTGAAATATTAAAAGGGAAGGCATCAAGGGCCCCATAAAAAAGGTCCAGCTTCTCTGTAGATAGAATTAAAGCTTTGTGCACTGTTTGTATATTTTGGATGCTGATATCCTTTTAGTGATGGAGTCAAGTGTGTGGTCAAAAAAAAAAAGAAAAGAGTTGAGTTTGCTTTCTGAACCTAATACCTTCTTTAGCCAATTCGCTCCTTAGGGAGTCTTTATCTTAAAACATGCTGCAATAGAGCACTTCCTCTTTAAGAGGAAGAAAACAATTTGTGAGCTACTCTGTGCTCTTAAAGTATCCTTGGCTAAAACGAGTATCCTTGGCTAAAACGAGGATTATTGACTAGAGCTCAGGGGCCTTTTGAGACTCTGACTCCATTACAGCGACAGGCCTCAAAGCTGAAGCTTTAACGGCTGAAACTACAGGTGAACCTCATCCTTTGAAGAGATACCAGCAGCATCAAGAGATGTTTACCAGTCAGATTTAGCTTAGGTGAGGCTAGAAAGGATGGGGGTGAGTTTTGAGAACCTGTGGATTAGGCAAGTTCATGCTTGGTGATTTAAGAACAGGTTTGGGATCAGCAAGCTTTTCCAGGTGTGATTACAGGGATCAAGTGTCATTCTCAGGATGACTGATCTGGGGCTCAAACATTTGCCCTGTAGGAGCTGAACATATATGGCCATAAAGCCCTCTGCAGGTAGATACATGAGGATCAGTCTCGGATACCAGAGCTGGTTGGGGGAGCATAGCCATTGTGCTTGCTGGTAAATGTTACATGGGGCTTTGCTGGCTGTAATCTGATAGCCATATTGGAGCGCACGCAGGGGGTTCTCTCACTCGGACCGGATTGGCTTCTGTTCTCCATTCACTACTCGTGACTGACTCTTAATTACTACGAAACTCATTCAATGCAATACACAGACGTTCCTCTACAGGCCAGAGGTTTGTAGCGTGCCCTGTCCAGAGCGACTGTGGCAAAAAAAAGGCCAAAAATCATTCTGTGGATCACAGGAACCCAAAACCAGGTCACCAGACCAGATAAGAGAGATGCTTAAGCGAAGGGAAGCTCCATTTATCAACCAAAAGCAAATGAAGGGAAGGGATGAGGAGGGTCAGAAGTTAGAGGTCACTTACTTGATTGGCTGTTCTTAAGAAGAACAGATGGACATTGCAGACACAATCAAAGGGGGGAGTAGTACAGTGGTCAGCCTCAAATAATTCCTGTCTGGATTAGATGAGCAGATTATCTTCAGACTTCTACTTTCACTAATGCACTCACAAGAGGGCTGGAGCCAAATGATATTGATCATTGATTTCTGAATTCATGCTGTAAAGTGTCCACACTATTTAGTGTTCAGTATGGGATGGTGAGGCACCAATCAACGTTCAGTTTTTAGCCAAGTCCTAAAATGTAAATACATGTAAATGAAAGCATAATGCAAATATTTACAAATCTCATAGACTCATTTTATTCACAAAAGAACATAATACACATATCAGATGTTGAAAGTGAGACGTTTTGCCATTTCATGAAAATAAATAGAACTTAGAACTTGATCATGGACCTGGACCAAGTCTAGATTTTTATCTGATACATCCGATATGTGTTAGATGTTCTACTGTGAATAAAATACGGGTGAGATTTGTAATTTGTAAATCATTTCATGCTGTTTTTATTTACAATTATTTACATTTTACCCAGCCTCCTAACTTTTTTGGAATTGGGGTTGTTTAATTAGACATTAAATAGAGAACAGATATTTTCTGACCTGTTTTTACTTTGAAACAGGTTTAACGCTGTTAGGAAACTTGATTAAATTATAGGACAAATTGACAGTTGTTTTATGTAGACCTTATTAAAACTCCTGGTCACTCATTTATAACCAATGCACAGCACAACTTCACAGATGCCTTGACTTTAAACACAATTGCACAGGGAGGTCAATTAAGCTTTCAAATAACCCATAACAAATAAAAAGCTCCCAGTAGAGTCGTATGTGCTTATATTGGGAGAGTTCTTGTAGGTTTTAAAAAGCTAAGGCCAAAAAGACACTATACTTTTTATTACTTGCAGTCTGTTGTTAAGTTGGTCTAGTGGTGTATACACTACAGACTCACGCCCTGACACTGCTTACACACAGACCCTGCAGTCAATAAACACCACAAGTGTATAGCATGTGGCTTTGCCAAAATGGAGACGGTGCAACTTGCTTTTGTAGTTGTTTCTGCACTAATTTGTGTAAAAAAATGACGAAAGATGAAAACAGTATGACTTTTTTGGACTTTCCCTTAAACATGCATTTTTCCTCTGGGCAGAGTTCTACTCGCTTCCCTTCTGTTTCCTGGATCCACAGAGACCGTGAGTGAACTTCCCCATCATTATTGTTGTTCTGGTTGTTCTCGCTATTTTCTCCTACAGCTTCATCTTGCACTCTTATTGGCGCTGATTAATGAGGTTCTAGACACTACAGTTATACATAGTAACTTTAACTCAACCTGTATACTTGAACATCCAGTTTTGTTTTTATTTTGTTCTTATTTATCTATATTTATTTATCTATACTGAACATCTGTACAAAGCAATTTGGCTGTTACTGAACATTAAGCTGCTATTTTGTACTGCACACTTATATATCCATACTGTTTAAACCACATACTTACTGATACTGCGCTACTCTTTGCACATGTCCTGTACACATACTGTAGTGTACTGTTTGCACACATTGTTTTTGTCTTTTGTCTTTGCACTACACTATATATATATATATATATATATATATATATATATATATATATATATATATATATATATATATATATATATATATATATGTACACATTATTCAACTGCACTGGAGAAGGAGCCTGAACGTGTTTCCTTATACTGTACAACCCTGTACTGGTATAATGACAATAAAGTTTAATTGAATTGAATTGAATTGAATAACTGTTCCACTCAGGACATGCAGCAGGTTAACAAAGTTCCACTTTAAGCCCAGCACAGTTGTTCTCTGACCTGTAGTGTGTGCACATCACTGTGTACACTATAACTGAAAACTCACCATCAATATTTATAATATCCACAGAAAAACTGTGCAGAACATAAAATGGAATTTATAGCGTCGTGCTGTCCTAAATAAAGGAATGACTGATGTGCACCTCACGTCACATCTCTAGTTTATTGTTGCCCCATTTGAATTTTTGAGAACTTATTACTGCATAGTTATGTTTATGTAATTTGGTACTCTGTGTATTAACAGAGTTCAGGTATCAGAACAGTACTCAGATTTCTGATAGCAATATTGGCAAACAAACTGTTCATATGAAGCAACTTTAAAAGTTGTAAAAGTACAAAAGTATCAGGTTAGAGAAATACATTTACATTAGATTTACGTTTAAGGCATTTAGCAGACGCTCTTATCCAGAGCGACTTACAGCCGTGCTTAGTGTTCCATTGGAAAATATTCCAGCTAGTACAGGAAGGTTAGAGCCTTAAACTCACCATGAGTTTAGACACTGCCCGAACAATGGCCAGTGCTGATACCTAGAGAAGTACAAGCGGTGAAATTCATTAGCTTCTTTCAGGATAGGAACTGAAGTGTATATGGCTCGATTTTCAATTTATCTAGTTTTGTCTAAAATTAAATGGTAAAAAATTAAATACAAAACTGTACAAAATGAAATTAAACACAAAAAAGATTTAGTAACTGTAATAACTAAAATTTAGATCCTCAATATACTTAGGTAGAGGTAAAAGTATTAACTATTTAAAAATGCTTACCAGAGAACTTCATCAGAGAAATTCATCAGTTTTTCACATGTACTTGAGTAAATTAACCAAGTTACTACCATCACTGGCTGTGCTTCACCCTGCATACTATCCCAACATCAGTAAAGTAGAACCAAACTGTTCATTAGCTGTGGAATCACACTTGAACACTGCAGATAAAATTTCACAATTTTAAAGTGAAATATGTTTAAAAAGCCCACAAAGGCAATCAACAGTGATCATTTCCCCACAGTGCTAGTCCTCGTGGTTATACCTGTCTTGTAAATATAAAAAAGCAAGTCCACTTGGGCATTAGAGAGTCATAATAAACGACAATATACTGCCCTATAAACTGTAAAATGCTTAGCCAGCGAGTCGCTGGCAAACCAACTCATTACCCATTACCTACTATCTGAAAATAATTTCATTGTTACTCCCAGGCTTGCCAGATAGTGAATACATTTCCTAAAAGAACAGACACCCATGAGCGCTTCTGAATCCATGGAATACAAAGAGGTACAGAGCAGGGGCTGTATGTAGAGTGTGTATTCTCTGGAGGCTAGGATACATTTAACCTCCTCTACTGAGAAACAGCTGATAGAGCCACAAATACTATAACCATGATATGCTTACATAATCATGTAAGGCAGAACCCCCACGATACATCTACAGTCTTAAAAATAACAGCGCCATAAAGGGCTCTTTGGAGTGATGCCAGGGAAGACCCATTTTTGGCTCCCTAAAGCAGATGTTTCCAACAAACAGAGTAAAGAAAGAGAAGTTTAAAAGTCAGAAATGTTCTAATGTTCTATCTTCACCACTCACTAATGTTTTCCTTAGAACTGTAATTTTAAGAGCATCTATAGCATCTGCTCTGAATCTTCAAACATGCCCTAAACATTTTTTGTTGACATACTGCAATGGATAAATGCTCACATACGCACTGGAAAATAGGGATGGGCGATACCACTGATTCCCCACTGATTCAATATTATGTAATACCAATAGCGATACTTTAAAGCTTATGATTTTCAACAATGATAACAGAAATTCTGACATTAATATTAAATAAACCTTCAGAAATCAGAGTCTCTCTGTACTTCTTTATTAATAACATAATTCAGTTCAGTAATAGAAAATATCAGCTCAGTGTTTGATCATATTCAAATCATATGTTCACAGAAACTTCTATCAATTGAACATCTAGTTAATAGATAAATATCAGAATAGTTACATTTAAAAGCTCATTATATCTAATTAAAGTTAAACATTAGCGGAACTATGCCAGATGAAAGTTTGTGAGCCATTTGATAATTCATTCAGTGAAGTCTACCAGTTAAAAATGCAGAGTTCAGTCCTTTTTGTACACTATGTTTGAAGGAGCTAACTTTTTTTTAAGAAAGAAAGCGAAAGGAAAAATACTTCCTATACTACAACATAAGTTTTATTATTTTAACTGAGAGATATAACACACATTCATCCCATTAAATAAATAAACAAATTATATCGATATTTCTGTGCTAGAATCGATTCTTTAAGGTAAACGCCAAGATCAGAAGTATCAATATTTAGGTATCGACACGCCCATCCATACTAGACAGGCCATTGGTAGAAATTGACGTCTTTATGACATATTTTCAAATTCATAGCCACAGTGAAAGCTTTTCTGTAGAAAAACCTTAACCATCATAATGACATATAGCCCGTAAAATATTTTAAATGGTCACGATGACAAGATTTCACCACTGTAAAGTGACCATATTTTATATGGGGAAATTTATAATGGTCCATTTCACCTCTACAAAGTCATGCACTCATCGTGCTGTCCCTTAACTATCCTTTTAACCTTGCTCCCTCTGCCTCTCTCTTTCTCTCCGCCCCCGTCCCCCACCCTATTACAGCCTCCATCTCCTGCTCTCGTGGTTTCTCATCCTCCATCCTTTCTCTCTTTTCGCCCCTCTGAATCACCCCCATTCTCTCCAGCTCGGTCCTTTCATTGCCGCTCTTGTTCTGATGGAAAGGGAAACAAGGGAAGTGCAGGTATTCCTCTTGGGAAGGAGCCCTCTATCAGGAAGCCATAGAAGTCTGTTGCCATGGGGACAGTGTCAATGGCCTGAAGGGGGGCTGAAGGGCTGGGTGGGGTTTTCCGAGACAGCTCTTGGAGCACAAAACCATTGTACCAAACCCACTTCTCTTACAGCCAATCAGAGCGCAGGGAAAAGGGAGAGAGCGCTAAAGCTAACAGGCACAGTGACCCTCTCAACTGTGAACAGGTATAGGAACAGATATAGGACGAAGGGTCAACCGAAAATCGAATGTACACAATTTCGTCTTTTACACACATGCGGTCAGTCTACTCTGTTCGTTGGCTGAAGTTGGCTTCTTTAGTTTTGCACTGGAGCTATGCTAACTGAGGACTTTAGCTACACATTAGCATTTTGCTAACTGCATACCCAAATCATCAAACCATGTGGAGCTGTTAAGTAACACCAGATAGCCCTCTGTGGTTGTGTCTGTAAGAAACAACACACAGCACCGTTTAAAATGCCAACTTGATGCTTCATTATAGATGATGGTGTCATACAGTGCCAGAAAATTTTCTGGGCCACGTGAGGGCCTGTGGTTTGTTTTGGCCAGTACACATGAGTCCTCAGCCTAGATCTGCCATAGTACATTGGAGTCTTCAGCCTATATATGGTCCAGTAAATCTGAGTCTTCAGGCTAGATCTGGCCAAGTACATCTAAATCCTCAGCCTAGATCTGGCCCAGTATGTCTGAGTCTTTAGCCTAGATCTGGCCCAGTTTTGTTTTGGCCTAGTCTGGACCCCAGTACGTCTGAGTCTTTAGCCTAGATCTGGCCCAGTCCTATCTGAGTCTTTAGCTAGATCTGGCCCAGTACATCTGAGTCTTTAGCCTAGATAATATGGTCCAGTAGATCTGGAGTCTGGGTTTTCAGGCTAGATCTGGCCAAGTACAGTCTAGCCTAATCTGGCTCAGTCCCTGGGTTTTAGATCTGGCCCAGTACGTCTGAGTCTTTAGCCTAGATCTGGCCCAGTCCATCTGAGTCTTTAGCCTAGATCTGGCCCAGTCCATCTGGGTTTTCAGCCTAGATCTGGCCCAGTACGTCTGAGTCTTTAGCCTAGATCTGGCCCAGTCCATCTGGGTTTTCAGCCTAGATCTGGCCCAGTACGTCTGAGTCTTTAGCCTAGATCTGGCCCAGTCCATCTGGGTTTTCAGCCTAGATCTGGCCCAGTACGTCTGAGTCTTTAGCCTAGATCTGGCCCAGTCCATCTGAGTCTTTAGCCTAGATCTGGCCCAGTCCATCTGGGTTTTCAGCCTAGATCTGGCCCAGTACGTCTGAGTCTTTAGCCTAGATCTGGCCCAGTCCATCTGGGTTTTCAGCCTAGATCTGGCCCAGTACATCTGAGTCTTTAGCCTAGCTCTGGCCCACACACTGCAAAGTGAGTAGAACTAATAGAAGTTACCAACTAAGGTTCAACAACGTATTTGTTGGTCCACACATATATTTGATCAGGATATTGCTTCCCAGGATATCACCCTATTCTTTCCTGCATGCCTAACATCTGCCCAGTAGTTAACAAAGACTCACATAGGAAAAATTGTCCCAGAACTGCCTGCTATCCGGGAAATCTATTTGAGGTTATTGTCATGGTTTGAAGAAAGTGATTGTTGAGTTAAGGAAATAGTTTAAAGATGCCGGGCTGACCTGAAAGCATTCTGTAGTTAGCATCAAAACCATATTAAAAATAATAAAATGTTCCACAGCCACCTTGTTTTGCTGTACACATATTTAGCCTCTGAATGTAGACAGATCCTTTGAGTTAAAAGGTCATCAAAGTCAAACACAAGAGCCAAAACACAGTTTGCTTCATGCAGGCTAACACTGCTGTCAGAGAACTGACATCGTGAGATTGGCAGCTTCACCAAAATACATGGAAAACCAATAAGTTTTGACAAATATTGCGGATATGGCAGATGACCATACAGTTGAAATGAAAATATGAACCATTTTCAATACAGAAGTCAATTTATCATTCAAAAATTAAATCCCTTTATTCCCTAAAACAGGAGGCGGGGGGGTCTTTCCTGTGTTTTGGTAACTGTTGTACTGTAGTAAGCTACGGTCCACGGGGATTTGTTTATTTGTTTTGTGGTTGTATGAATCCATAATCGCTATTCCTGTTAAATATTTAAAATCAGACCCATAGCTATAGCCCAACAGCCAGATCCTAAACGCATCCCTGAGCTAGCTCCAGTCCTGGAGAGACAGAGCCCACTGCCATCAACATATCCCACATATCATACTGTATATTAATGACTGAAAATGTCGCACAGTTGTACAATACACAGCAGCTACATTCAAGCAGCTTATACAAATCAGATTTAAGTTCAAGGTTCAAGTTCTGTAACCCCATCCCTGCGTTTAAACCCCGGGTTACCTTGCGTCATTTGTGGACTAATTTGCCACTTAATTACTAGATTCTGGAGTTTTATTCTTTAAAACTAGGCAAGAAAGTGGCAGAGGTGGCCAGATCAGCTCCCTCTGTCTGCCAAAACAAGGACAATTATAAGACAACTGCCGGTCTCTGCCACCAGATCTGTCGTAAGACGTTCTGGTGTGTTTTTAATTCAGATATAAAAACCGAGACTCGGTTTTTGGTGGCCTGTGACTGGAAAAATGGCGATGCCTGGTCACCTAGCAGATAAGTTACTACTATGGAAGCAGTACCCTACTGTTTAATGTACTGCATCTGGAATTCTGTTTTACTTTCCTCCCCTGTCACGACATAAGACAAGCTTGGCTTGGGCGCTTTCAGCCCAGAGTGCAGGAAGGCTCTCTGTTTGGGGATAACACCACCCTTGTGCATCCTCCACCTTTATCTTAAATTTGTTATGAAGTAGACTGTTATCTGAAGGGTAACAGCAGCAGCACGGCTTTCTCACATGGTGATGAACTGTGAAAAAGACCCGGCGAGGCTCTGGAACATCAACACCTGCTAAAACGGCCATTTAGACCTGCCACTGCGGCTGTTCCTCAGCCTGATCCCTCAACCCATCTCACAGCTCCTGAGCAACGGATCAGGAGAACAGCAGTGCAAACACAGCTCAAAGCGTGTACATAATATCCCCAGGCTTAAGTGCTTTCTCTAAGGCAGTCTGAAGAGGAAGTTTAGCCTCAGGCCAGTGGAAGCTCTCTGCACACAGGCTTTCTCAGGGAAAACGCACAAACTGCCAATAAAGGTGGTAAAAGGGCGAGTGGTTGAATGTACCGAGATGAAGTAGGTTAAACACTATAGCGTGCAAGAGAAGCTTGTCCCTTGGGGCGAGGGTGTCTCCACAGGGAATTGTGCTGCAGCTTCAATATTTTTATGCACACATACAGTCCATAGTGTTCTTTTTTTTTTAAATATTGTTATGTATACGTCCCATATGCATGGTATATATGTAAATAACAATACGTCATCTAACCTTAGCATTAAAAGGGAACTACATATGTCCAATTTTCCATTTCTAGAGAATTCGGTGCTCAAAATGAAAATTTCATATGCAGTAAAACACTGACAAAATACTGGTAAAATCGCTTCATAAGGCTACATGACAGCTACATAAGCTTGTCGTGGCAACTAACATAAATGTGCATTACATTAAGCATTGTCTGTAACAGCTACATTGGTTAAAACTGGCAAAATCTTTATTAAAATTATGCTTACTGGAAATAACTTATGTAGTTATGTTTATAAATGCTAATTCCAGTAAAAGTCATTCAATAAAAGAGTTACATTTGTCAGTTTTGATCAAAGTTAGCCGAACTACAATATACAGAACAGAACTAGAACTATTACCCTGCATTGTGTTATATGTGTGCATCTCCTCACATCCTGTTGAAGGTTTTATGGCTGATTGCGCGGATCGAAAGTCCAAAAAAGCTGGACTGTAGCCACCCCGCACACGCCTGTTCACCCTACTGCCATCAGGCAGGGGGTACCGCAGCATCCAGAACAGAACAAACCGGCTAATGAACGGTTTTTACCCAAAAGCCATCAGGTTCCTGAACAAGCTGTGAGCCTTTCACCAACACAACTGCACTCAGACACTTTATTATTATTAATATTCTTAATATATCACTGCTATGGATAATATCACTTTAAACAGACATGTATATAAATATACATATTAATATTATATCTCTGCTCTCTTAGACTATCCTTGTCTAATAAATGTACATATCAGATAATTTCTACAGACCGCTCCTGTCTTTGTATATTCTGTATTTATTTAAATAATTTATTTTGTATGTATTTATCTTTCTTTTAATGTTTAGTTAGTATGTATATAATGTTGTCCTGCTGTAGAGTATCAACCTGAGCCGCACCACAAGCGTTTCAACGCATAAATGTCCAGACACGTTCTGCAAATGACAAATAAACCTGAAACTTGAACTTGAAAAGCTAGGGAAGCTGTGTTTTAGAGGAATCAAACACTTTGCATGTCTGGTTTCCATCATCTACACTGTTCTTCTGAACAGAACATTCAATACCAAACTACTACGAAAGAGTCTTACAGACATAATCAAGCAAAAACTTAGCACTAAATTTTGTTCCATTATAAAAGAAATATCATTTTCACATTTACCAAATAAAGGATCAGCTTGTTGGGCAGATTCTGTACAGTATGTACACATACACACTCCCACACAGACTACCTTAAACACAAACTTGAGCAGATTATGAAGACCAGCGAGACATCACAGAAAAAGGTGCTTTATTTCAAAACAAAATGTATTCCAAAAGTTGTTTTTTACAAAATAATGCGCCGTATGGTCCATACAGTTCATTCCATCTTTCCATTTTCATTATAACATTTATTTATTTTATTTTTTTTACAGTAGCTCCTCTGTACAAAAAGGAAAGAAAAGGAGAAAAAAAAAAAAAGGTGAACAAGATGCTCTGGAGAAGCATGAGTGGCCAATGACACTGAACACCTCTGAACACCTCATCACAAACGGTGATGTGGCAGGCATGCTTTAGTGGGATCCACTGTCAAATCTCAGCCTTTATACAAGAGAAAACAGACAAAAACAAAAGCTTCCCAACGGCCAACATATATACAGAACAACCACCTCTTAGCCTTCTGGTTAGATGCATGACCCCTGCCCTCACCGACTGTACACACTTTTCCTTTTCTTGTGCATTGCAACTTAAGTGTCACAAATGTCATATTCTGTGAGCAAAATATGCTATTGTCTGACTATTAAAGAAAAATAAGCAATCATACAAGCAATGGCACGAAAGAGGCTTTCAGAAGTGGACAAGGCAAATGGAAGGACAGGAAAAGTACAGTTCAGGACGCTTCCCAACGGACCTGAATGGGTCACTTTACTCACTGCTCAATTCCCCCTTCAAAAATGATACTTCCATGCTCACAGATAAATGATCATGATCACTGATGCCATTAGAATGCCATTGTAAATGATCTTCACAATAAGGCACTGCTAATCTCCCTGACCTAGACACAGTCATTAGAAAACTTAGAAGTATTACTCTTCTCCTGACCTGGTCAGCAAAACTCATTTCAGCCAAACTTAGGACAAACATGGGACCGTTAACTGTCCACTAAACTCATGTGATGGCCTGAATTCTGAATCCAGAGATTTCCAACACTATTGCACTGCTGGATGGGGAGCTGACCCATTAGATATACTGTGGAGGTTAACACCAAGTGCATTCACACACAGACTGTATGAATATACACAGACACACATACAGTACTGTGCAAAAGTCAGAGACCACCCTTCACTGGTTTCATTTCCGATCAAAGCAGCCACTAAGTAGAATTTAGAAAAGGCAGGGCACATATTTAACAGGAAATTAAACAGAAACCTCAGCAGCTAAATATAATTTCATATTTCAGCATTTAGAATGTCTGTCCTCTGCCTTTATTACAGCTTCTATCTTTTTCAAAAAAGTTATTCAGTTTTTCTTAAATGTTGCTGTATTTTTTGCCTGATCTGATATGAAGAAACCAATTACAAATTTAGACTATGCTTCATATTTTATTACTGTGCTCTAGTGCAAATACATTTATCAATTATTCATTATTCTGTTATATAATTAATTAACTCCAGCTTAGGAAACGCCCACTTATTTTAATTTCACTCTCCATTCTGCATGTCAGTGGATCATCTATACAATCCTCTAAGAAATCTGTCTTGACCAATGAATAAACTGTACTTGAATAGCCATTCTGACTTAAAATCAAATGAATGAAAGGAGGTCTCTGTCTTTTGTACACTCATATGGGCAAGGAGAAAGGCACCAAAACTTGATTTCATAAGAACCAACGTACACTAACCAAGGTTACATCGACTGCTGTCAGTCGGCTTGGAACAATGTAATCAATATTAACACTGGGCAGTGTTAAGGAACTATACTGACCGAGATGGCTTTCGTTTCTGCTACAGAACAAATGATGAGCTCCCTAGAAATCTGAACACTTGAGCGATGGAACACTCGTATGTGCACACCTGAATAAAACCTCCACTATGCTGCAGTCGTTCTCTCTCTGTGTCTGGATCTCTGTGCTTCAGTGCACTCCAGCCCTGTCTGGCCCCGCCCCCTCCCTCTCACTATGCTGAATGCCTGGAGGAGAGAATTAAACGTTGCCATGGAAACCGCCACCCTGTTGACAGGAGCTAATTTCTGTTTCCATTAGAATGATGAGATTACTGAAAGTTCACGCAACTGATGGGAACTCGTCCATCACGCCGGTGCCATTTGAAACACTCATCCATGGGATAGTTTTTTTTTCGTCTCCCTCTCCACTTCGAAAACTAGGAATATCTGAATCAGTATAAGTCAAAGAGGACATTTAGCTACAAAACAGTTTCAACTTAAATCCCTATTGACATCACCGTTGAACAGAATGGTCCTCTTTTTCTGCTTTTACATCTTACACTCTTGGCTCCCTGATATCCTTTAGATAAACCAACAAAGTGACAGGTCACGCCAAAATGACTGAACAGGAGAGGGTGTAAACTACGGGGGAAAAAAAAAAAATAAAGAAGGTGCAGAAGTACTTTTCTAGTTATTACGTTTACATAATCTAGTTCTACCCTCGTGTTCTTTTGCAGCTTTAAGTCTTTTTGCAGTCCCTTTCCTGCTGCTGCTCTTTCCCCCTGCTTTCAGACGTACCACTCCCGGCGGGAGATCATAGAGCCGTCTGTGTGCGAGACATACTCATTGTCATAGCTATCCTCCGGCAGGAAGGGGGAGCCGTTGCCCACAACTTGAGGAGCAGGGTACCTGCGGTGCTCCGGTTGGAGGGAGCTCCTGTGGTTGTGCTGCCCGGGGTGGAAGCTGTGCGGGTGACTGGGGTGAGGATGGTGGGGGTTGGGGTGGTAGCTCTGGTGGTGGTTGTGATGGTTACGATAGTTGTGGTGGGCATTGGCCTCTCGTATGGCTCTGCTGCGGCCGTTGGGGGACCTTTCTCGGTCGAAGTCGCCCCACTCCTCACGATCTTTGTCATGGTAGATGCTACCGTTGCCATCGTGACTGGGTTTGAGTTTAGAGTCGGGGCTGGCCCTGCCTGGTTCATTGGTGTAGACTTGCTGCAGTTCGTGGGGCTGCGGTGCTTTCTGCATGTCTGAGGGTCCGATGTACTGCTTGGTGTAGTAATCGCCACGGAAGGTCCTCCGCTGGCGCTGGTAATAAACTCCGCCCAGCACCAGCAGGAGCAGGAGAAAGAGAGCTCCACCCACAGCCCCGCCCACTATGGTGCCTAGGTTGCCCTCGTGAAGCGGCGCCAATGTGGGGGAGGTGAAGAGTGCCTTCTGTTTTTTGCCAGGCGCTGTTACAGAGATGCCGGCGTTTAGGAGGAGCACAGGGGTTGTGGGAGGCATAGCGGTGGTGGAAGGAGGATCTAATGAAGGGAGGGAGGAAGGAAGGGAGGGAGGGAGGAAGGGGACATAAGAGGAGGAGGTATGGACAGACAAAGAAAAGTAGAGAATGTCAATGCCAACTACATCTGAGTATTATTAACATATCACATGATATTGGTTTCAAAGCTTATCTACTGGCAATGAACTCTACATGACAAACTTTCCTATTTCTACAGCCATGAACACAACAGCTTCCAGATTTTGGTTTAAAATTAATAAAAATCATATGAGGTAGTTATTGCTAGGTTTATTATACACAATCTTAAAGAAATGGTCAATAATATTATAATAAAAGTTCCTAACAATGAAGGACTGTGAATTAATCAGCAGTACTTAGACAACATAATGCTACTTGATGATTAAAACTCCAATTTATTTATTAGTAACTTTAGGATAAGTGGTTGAGCTATACCTTCAGTAAATACTATGACGCTAACATGCAAGTTGCGAAGTTAACACATAGGCCATATAGTTCAACCAGTTAGCCAAGCTTTTCAGATGTTTAACAGAATAGCAAAACCTGAAACTGTTGTGCAAAGCAAACAGTCTACAACAGAAGTAACTACAAAAAATATTTATATATGAAGAAAGGGGTGAGAAAAGGGTTAGAGTGAATGTTTTTCTCTCTTCAAGGTTTAATGACGAGGCAATCATGAGATTCTACATACTGGCTTCTCTCACTAACACCACACATTCCAGCATTAATGGAGGCAACAATGCGAAACTTTTTTTTTTTTCCCCCAGCAACAATGAAATCTAGTGTGGAACACTGTGTTAGCTGAGAGAGGGAGTACGGATGAGTAAACAGCTGATGAGGATAAACTAAGGGATTTTGTTGGAGGGAACATGGATGGGGAAAGATTGAGGGCTACTGAGGGAGGAAGAAGTACATTAGTCGTTCTTTCATGGTGAATATTTATCAAGTCCAAGGCTCTCTCAGATAGAAGATTCCTGAAGGCCATTACCATGCACTGACCACTTGATTGGGTTAGGAGGCTGGCGTGTTGCATTTCAGAGCATTCTGGGGCATGCATCTCCACTATGCAAGCAGCATTCTCACTAGAGGAGGGCTGGAGTCAGGCTATCACATTACAGTGTCCCGTTCCATAAGTAGTGAAAGCTATTTGGCTGCTAGTGTTGTGTGTGCATGCATAAACAGCAGAGAGTATATACAGCGACAGGGTATTTTACACAAGAATGGCTACAGACAGAGCTGAAAGAAGGCAGTTAGTCTGCCCATCCTCTGTGCAGTCCTGAGGTGTAATAACATATTATATGCATTTCTTTACACTGTATCAAAAAGGTCAAGGACAATACACACAATGCTACACACAGGAACAAGCAACACTGTATATGAATGTGTGCTCATATACGCAAGTCAAGGACTGGACACAAAGAATGAATGAAAATCAGTCAAAATCCCCAACGTATGAATACAGCGCTTCAAAATTTTGTCAATACACAGTAACGTTATTCTCTCGGTATATGCTCTGTTATTAAAGGCATTGAATTACCTCCAATAAGATGCAGATTATCTCAGTTTAAATCACAAGGGCACTGATAATGACAATTTATTTTAATGTATTCAATTCAGCCCTGTGACTTAAAGCACAATTTGTCCCGATCAATACACAGTAGAGCCCTACAGCCTCAGCATGTCATGAGGAGCGAGAGTGAGGAAAAGTGGTGAGGAGGGGACTGCTGAAGGTCAAAATATGTCTCTCTCTGTCTATCCGCCCACCCACCTTTTACCCGTGACGTGCTTGACGGCATGCACAAGTAAGGGCACCCCTAGTCAAAATTTCTGGTGGTCTGAATATTTGATTGAGTAGCATCATTCTTTAGGCTCGAATTAAAGCCAGTCGCACAAGGAACATTTCATTAGATTAAAAAGTGTATTAAATAAATACTAGCACATTCTGGAAGCAAACATTCAAAAAAAGGAGGACTTCTATGAACCTAAACACACACCTCAACAAACTTTCTCAAGAGGTGCAAGCTGCCCCCCAAACTAAATATCATTGAAAACCTGCTGACAGACCTCAAAACACTTATACACTACGATACTTACCAAAGAGGGTGGTACTATGAATTGGACAAGGAGGGGGCCCAAACTTTTGCTATGGGCAAGTTTTGTAATTTTCTTACTGTAATGAAAAAATAGCTGTTTAGCACACACATACTCGATAACTCCTGACAATCTAGGAAAACACTCAAGAAATGTGTCTAAAACACTGCATTAGCTTTTTATGCTTTTAAGCCCTCTTTTAGAAAATATAAAGTTTCTGGGGAGGAATATTTCCGGACAGGTTGGGGAGGTTATTGGAGAACCGGCCTTGCCCTCACTTACTTAAGCAGAAAGACAGAAAAATGAACAAAGCAGCAGAACACACACACACACACACACACACACACACACACACACACGGTTTCAAGACTACACGTTTTACTAGTGCACAACTCAAACTGGCAAAAACGCTCACGCACGTGTAGACAGACAGACACAGACAGACACAGACAGACACAGACAGACACAGACAGACACAGACAGACACAGACAGACTCTTCAGGGGTTGCACAACTACACATTTTTACCAGCTGTATATTCGTTACACTACAGTAAAAAGAGAAGTATTTTTTTAGGCTCTTACTAGCAGCAGATGCTGGAATGTGAGACATTAAACTTACAGAGATACACAAACTGTCTGATATACACTGCACACTGAGACAGAAAGAACTAATTATAACATGTGGATATAATCTCCACAGCTCAGAAACCTTGTTTTGGCCTTTAAAAAAAAAAAAAGAAAACACTATTCAAGACCCAAAGAAATGTGGAGAGGCATCCAGCTGCAGACAGGACACACGTCGGCTGCTTTTCATGTGAATGGATTTGTTTCCTGGCATCGACTTTTTATTAGTCAGCTTCATATTCAAAATTTCCATTCTACCTTATTAAAGCACAGAAGTCGCATTTAAATAAAAAGCCAACTTTACATTTGCACAATGACCATCAATTGTGTAAACTTAGCTTGTTGCTTTCCCTAATTCTACCCGAATTTCACAGGGTATATTATTAACAATAACGAAACCATGTTTTGGCTTTTCATTAATATGCTAATTAATAAGCTAACATTCTATTTGTATTTTGTTCAAAATAACCACATTATGGAATACAACACTGAAGTTAATAAAGGTGAAATCTCTGCAGGTGATGGTATGACACCAGAAAAGGCCCTCAAGAGAGGTGAAGCTTGTGGAACCTAAACTGACCGTATAACTTTATTCCTTCCTTAGCTTAGTTATAACTTACAACTTTGGTTAGCCTCACTAAATTTTTAAAGAATGGCCATATAAATCAAATTAACATACATGCCACCCAACAGGGCACCTGTACAGTCATAAGGGAAACAAAGCTAGGGGATCAAGACCCCCTTGGAGCATTGTGCATCCAACTGAGTAATTGGCTAGTCTTTGCAACCCCCAACACACACACACACTCACACACACACACGTCTCAACTTTAGCAGGTATTCTCACATAGATATCAGATTCAAGTGATTAGTGATGCAAGCCATTGACGCAATGCACATATGAGAAAGAGCGAGAAGCGCTACATCAAACACATGTATATGCACACATGCATGAACACACACACAGAGAAAGAGCTTCATGCACGCCAACGTCAAATCTCTCTCAAGGGGAATGCACAAAAAGGGAAATAAATAATGAATAACAGTTGAAATGAGCTGGTGAATGTTTTATGAATCTAGGACATCATCTCTCAGTCAAGGTTGCTCTCTTTCTTCCCCCCCCACCCCACCCAAGCAGCGTGACAGGCGGTGGGAACAGTACGTGCAGGAGAAAGAAGGCGAGCGAGGAAGATGTTCTGCGGAAGCATCACAGAAACTAATTACACAGTATGCATTCACTGGTGATGGTTCAAACAATAAGGCTGACCGCAGAACAGGAAAGTACAAAGGCCAACAAGGTCAACTTTTAACCATCACCAGAACTATCCTCCTCTTAAAAGCTATTACTGAGCTTAAGATGATCTATTTAACCAGAACATTACACCATTAGAAGACCTACCAGCCAGTTTCCAGAGCAGCCATGTGGTTCTGCGCAAACAGGCATAGACGGAAAAGATCTCCACAATGGCATGCCAGAGCCTAACTATTGTGTTTTGACTCATGGTTATCATATGACTCAATGGAAGAGAATAGCAAACTTTTAATTGAAACAATCTCTTGCTGGTCTCAAGACAGGAGGACAGATTCCAGCCTGGCTGTGCATGGTGTCCAGGTGATGCATGCTTAGTAGACTAACACTCCCCAGGTGGTGACCTCAAAACAGCTTATGCCTTTGTGTGAGAGAGCGTGTAAACTGCAGAATCTAGGGACAGCGGAGGGGATTCCCCCACTCCAATATCTGGATGGCTGATGAGATGTGCATTTGACTAAGGCCAAGATGTTTGCAAGAGTATCAGATAACAAACCACTCCGTTAACTCTAAGGAGGGAAACAAAAAGGTCTTGTTACAGACCAGATGTGATACATACACAGTCCACAAACATGATCAAACTTACTGAACATTAAACTGGGCTGCTTACTTTTGGTAGCACTGGTGTTAGCAGGCTTCAGTCACAAAATGATTTAACACTTGAAAAGGGCTGGGTGATAAAATCTTAACAATAATTATCGCAATATAACCTTCCGATAAATGTTTGATAATAATCTCAGTTAATTTTCAGAGTTTTGCTTTCTAAAACGCAAAGGTGGCATTTTCCACTGCAATAACAGTAATGCTACCCAGTTTTCACCACCAAATGACACATGTCCAAATCTTTGACCAGATTCGCCGAACAGAGAGAGAGGAAAACAGCTAGAACTAAAATGTAGTTTGAGTAAAGCAACTGTCAATCTATTCTCCTGCAACCAAATGTGAGTGACAAGATGAGTACCATGTAACTGTACTACTCCTGTTATCCTAATCAATTTTAGTAGCATTAAAATCACTTCTACTCCACACAGCTACAGCCGAAACAGCTATAGGGGTTTATAGCAGCTGGCTAACATGAATGTACTGCATGTACAAGCTGATGTTACTATAGCAAAATATAGATACAACCAGTCTGTACACACCTAAATAGAAGATGCTGCACGTCTGGTGAGTGACAATCACACCACAGTTACTGATCTAAGGTCTTTTACACAGACCGTGTCAGATATATTGCAGTTAATCCGCCAACAATCTACTTTTAAATGTTTAAATACTATGATTATGCTGTGACAAAGATGTGATAGAAGTAATCGGAGTGATGGTGTTAATGTTTGCTGTTCATACTGAAGCTATCATTGCTATGAAAATAAACCTGGGGGCCTAGTACTAATCAGTTACCTGAGAATCTAGTTTTCTCCCACTCATAACAGATTTGTGAAAGTTTCTCCTGGCTACCCAGTGTTTGACCTTAAACAATAGGTTTGAACCACAAATGACAATTTCTTTTTTATCGCTCAGGAGCAAAATCTGTTTGAATATATCGATTTTAATCATCAATACATTTTTTTTGCCCATATTGCCCCCTCATACAAAAAAACTACAAAATAAATGTTTTATATTCAAAAATGGGGGGTTTAAATTGGGAAGTTAAACATTAGACTAAAGTGAGGGTCATTAAAACATAAAATCAGTTGGTCTAAACGTACCCCTTCCCATGCAGGAACCAACTTGCTGTGACGAATAACAAAATAAATACCAAAAAAGTGATATTAGTATTCTAATACTAGCACAATCCCCTTATTCAGCAAACCAATCACACACCCCTCTGCCTCTGTGAAACCAGAATGAGCTCATGGACCTGCTGGGTGAATAGTGTGCACACAAGACAATTTGCACAAATACACATGTATAAATCCTTCATGTTCATGTTCTAATGCTGAACTTAATACTGAGGAACAAGCTTTGCTCAGAGGCCCAGCAGCACCAGCTCACCTTGAATGCGTATCCTAATATCGCGGCTGCGCAGACCGATGTCATTGCCCACTTCACACCTGTAGACTCCAGAATCGTTCCTATGCAGTGGCCTCGAGAAGATTAGGGTGTTGTTAACAGTCTCCACACCATCTGGCATATCCCCATCAAGCCTAACACACACACACACACACACACACACACACGAGACATAACAGATGTGTCACTCCTATTTGTTTTGAAACAGTGAGGAAATGCACTTCTTAAAAAAACAAAAAAAAGAAACTTCCACTTGATGATTCGTGTAAAGTTTATTATAAAGTAATTAGCAGACTATGAAGTTATGAAAGAAAACCTAGAGATCAGGAATTAGTTGAATACAGCCATAAACAAAGCCCCACAGTGTGTGGAGAAATGCCAGGTCTCCTTCGATAGAGTCATGCACTGCCCAAAGTCGTAATGAGGCACCAGAAAGTAGATTACATGTACCTTGAAGTTTATACAAGCTTAAAAAAGGCCAGCATATGAAGAGAAAGTAAATTGATACCAGGCTTGGTAAGTGATGCTGAATGATTTATTTCATATAATGCATATGAATAAAGTGTATAAATGAACTTAAACCTAGTTTATATCGGCTTAGTCTGCTGGCATTATATAGAGGCGGTCTGCTATGTGATGCAAAGCTGTGTGTATGCGAAGTGGCTTTACATCCAAGCCAAATACTATTTAGGAACTTTTTTTTTGCAGTCCAAGCGTCAGCCAAAATATTGGAATAATGAGAAGCATTTTTATTGCTTTGAGTGTTACGGACTGATGAGCGGTGTGTGTAATGAGAAAGAAGAGGTCTTTTTAAGTGGGGATAAGACAGTTATAGAGGGAGTGATTAGTGGTGTGTGTTCAGCCTCAGGTAGAGCGAGCATCTGCAGTCACAGTGGGCGAACTGGAAACATGCCTGACCAGCACTATTCAGCTGAACCAGTTACAAAAGCCTTAAACGATGAGCACAGCATAGAGTGTATCAGTGCTCACTGTGCACACACCTGATCCATCTGAAGTGGTGTGCTGGTGGGTTGGCCTTGGCACGACACTTTAGCTGGACATTCTCTCTCCCCACATACCAGTCACCATCGTAGCCCAGAACTTGGATGTCTGGAGCAACTGTGGACACACAGCACAAAGAGTTCATTCAATTTAGGAACAGGAAGGCAGGACAGCCACACCTATTTAAAATGATGAGAGTTTTAAAGCAACCACAAGCCAAAAAAATGAAACGTGAAATTTATCAAGTATACAGCATTCAAATGTTTCAGCAAGTTCAACCAAAGGACCCCCAAGAACACCTTTTAAACAACTTGGTTAAAGTGGTGGTATTTGTGAGGTTGGAGTTAAATGGTGCTATGGGCCATTCAGAGAGAGTGAGAGGAAGACTGAGGCAGAGAGAATGACTGAGCAAGACTGAGACAGAGAGAGGATGAGAAAGTTAGTGAACAAGACAAAGGCAGAGAGATGAACAGAGAGAGAAACAACTGAAAGAGGAATAAAAAAAAATTGGAGAACAAAGAAAGAGACTGAACGAGAGAAAGAAAGAAAGAAAGAAAGAAAGAAAGAAAGAAAGGAGAAAAGGAAAAGAGAAACAAAAATGTGCAGCTGACTGCAAGAGTGAACAAGAAAACGTAAACAGACAGAGACTTTATAGTCTGAGAAACAGGACTCAGCAAAGAGAGGGACAGAGAGCAGGACAGAGAGCAAGAGTGTCTGAAAACAGGATAGAACAAAAATGTGAAAGCAAGTCAGACAGACAGAAAAAGAGTACGAGACAGCAGGAGAGAGCATGCGAGAGAGAGAGAGCAGGATCGTGACCGAGTCCTGCTCTCTTCACACTGCCTACTTCCTGTGTCCTCCAAGTTCCATCTATATTTCATACAGTTCCAACACACACAGATGCCTCAACCGCAGGACCCACCCCCAAACACACACACACACACACACACACACACACACACACACACACACACACACACACACACACACACACACACACACACACACACACACACACACACACACACACACACACACACACTAATAATAAGGGGCTGTGTGTGTGAGCTGGAACAGAAGTAAAATCAGTGAGAATCAAAACGAAACTTCATTTTAATCTCACTGCGCTGAGAATTCTCAACATAAACAGGAAAACAACTTTGGGGAATCCATGAGAACAGCTCAGAATGATTTCACTGACGACAAGCTGATTCTCTATTAAAGAATACTGCACACTGATCAACAGCAGCATCGTGTCCTGAGGATGACAGTTACCACACTGCAGTAATATGAAAAACAGATGTGCTGAAAAAATAAAAACACACTCAATTCAGACCGCAAGAAGAACCCAAGATGAAAGAGAAGCAGTTTGCACTGTGCACAGTCATCAAGCTTTGGAAAACAGACGCAAACACACAGGAGTTGAATCGGTCTTATTTCCTGTCACTATTAGTGATCAAAAGGTGGCACCTGGGCGCATACTATAAGAGCAAAGCGAGTGGGGCTTATGTTATAGACACAGCCACACTGAAACCCTATACTCCCAATTTAATTCCCAGGGTTGTATTCTTTTACAGGATAATGCAGCAGGCACTGAAATAGGTCTACAGACTCGCACTCTTTTGCACACACAAACTCTTGCTAGCACTGGCATGATGAACACTTAGCTGAAAAAACATTTGTCAAAAAAGACTGGCAATTAATACATACATAGAATTGCCATGTGCAAACTTAAAAACACTGTTGTCTCCTCTTCCGATTGTAAATCTGGATTTTTTTTTTTAAAAATAAGGGCACTAAAAAAAGGCCAATTCCAAAATCCTAGACTGTTATGCAACAGTCCTGACTCATTGATATTTACGCCCCAATGTTTACAATTTACAACAACAGCAGTTGATGTTCATCTAAAGCTGGCTTCCTATTCACCAGCTTCTCAATCAAATGTTCCGGTGCACCTTAAATAAATTATCAAAAGAAGCTGGTGAATAGAAAGCCAACTTTGGCTCCCACATTCTTAGCAAGATCGTCAACATCGGTCAACTTTAATTCAAAGTTGTTTGTTTGTTCTGCCTTGATTGACTATTGAACTTGAACACTTTATTGAACACTGTGCTGAGCTTGTTTTGACCTGTTGGACAGAGCTTGGTTCTACCTAATGGAAACTGTTCTCCTTTAGTGTTTAGTGCTTATGATGATTTAAATAGATTCCAATAAAACCTTCTATTAAAAGATTGGTGGACTGAGCGTGACACCAGAGACTCTTCACCTAAAATGAGTTGTTTAAAAGATTTTGTTTAGGACCAAATCACAGAGTTTCGTAAATGGGAGTGTAAAACTGCATGTGGCCATTTTTAACCTGACCAGAGCCACAAACTTTGAAATCTTGAAATATTTTAAATGCATTCTATGACACCTTCAACAACTTTTAAAGTCTAAAGAGGCTGATTTGCTACATTGCTGACTAGTTGTGGACAATTTAGTAGCACCTTACTGATATTTACTCTCCTGTACACAAACCCCCAACAACCAGGAGAAACCCACTCACACTGAACGTTGATGATGTAGGGGATTCTGAAGTCACTTTGCAGTGCGGGGTGTTTGACCACGCAGGTGAGCGTATGTCCCTGGGAATGGCGGGTGGGCTGCCAGCTGTAGTGCACCTGAGTGGTGGTGGTGCCGTTAGCGTCCTCTGCCATGTGGGCCTCAGACGTGCCGTACAGGTCCGTCTCCCAGGAAACATCAGCCGGGGGCCGGGCACGTTCAGCGATGCAGGTTGCAACTGTGGTTTCGTTACCACCATCCATCAGAGCTGAGGAACCGGCTGACACATACACCTTTGGCTCCACTGTAAGAGAGAGAGCGAGAGAGAGTGAGACTTTTGATTCTACAGTAGATCAGGATATGTTATAATAACAAATGTTTAATTCAACTGAAATATTGCACTCCCATATCTTGTTAAATAAATGGTTAAAACCATCAAGGTCACAGATGGAAAAAGCGTGTGAACATCCAGGATAATAGGCTGTTGAACAGAGGATAACTGAAGTCAGATGTTCCAGTCAATTCGAGTGTGTGGTTGTTCTGCCTACTGTTTACAAAAAATAAAAAAATAAATACAAGAAAAAAAAAAAGAAAAAAAAAAAAGCGACTACCATGACATTTCTATATAAGGCCAATCGAGAGAGATTTCAGAGGGCTGCAGAAAGTATCCTAAAGCTGTGACTGCATTAAAACTATAATAGGTCGCATAAGGAACTTCTGGGTTTATCAGTCAAAGTCAAATAGTTTACAAACAAAAGACATTCAGCAAAACTGCTACTCTCCCTGTTTATAAGAGCTCACTATAAGAGAGAAAATACTGCTCTTAAAACAAGATGTTTTCTAAAAGACCAACTTAGTGCTCCAGTACTGCACTACTGAAACGGTGCTCTGTGGACAGACTAAAAGTTGAATGTCTGGGGAAAACGTATGCAGTGACAAAACAGGAGAGAACAAAACACTGCAGATCATACGAGTGGGGGAGCTACAGGCTCCACAATACAACTGTACCACAATGTGTGAACCACGTTAGGATTTAGTCGTATATTAAAAGCTTTGTGATATGCTCAGTATCATGATATGACATTAATATATGGCAATTAATTACTATATCCATAACAAACACTTTCAATTAATCTATTTTCTACCATTACTGGAGCAAAAACAGAACTATAAAGTTCTGTTAAAAAAAGTCAACATTAAAAACAGCCGTTTCAACATTCATATATTTAGTAAATTATTTTAAGTAGACAAAGTAACATTCAAGACATAACACTGCACTGCATCCATGTGTTGATACTATTTTCAACCTCAAATGTCACAATATAATAATGTATCAACAAGCATACCAATACCAAAACCTCATCCCATATAAACTGATGACAAAGACGGGAGATGCTCTCTGTGGAAAAGAACAAAGACTGGAGAAGAGATTAACTGAAAAAGAGAAGGCATTGTAGAGTAAAGTCCAGCACAGTCCTATGAATCACTCTAATGCACTGCCAATAGCCAACTGATAAGCAAGAACGAGAAAATAAAGGTTCTCTAAAAGAATGGGGGAGGAAAAAATAAAAATTCCAAAAGGCATCAGCTTGAAAAACAGTCATGGTCACTACCGGCTGCAGGCAAGCTTCATTTCTCATCTGCCTCAGTGAATGCTTTTTCAGAGAGGCTGAAATGATCTGTTCGAATGGCTCATCCAATGGAATGTGCAGTGAACATCAGAGCTGCATGATATGGACAAAACACCATATTTTAAATAATACAGGCTTCACAATATAACAAGAACACAATAGTGAACATAAATGTGACATGGCCTGCATTCTTTTGACCAAACCTTTATAAAAAATTATATATTTGCAGGACCACAAACACTTTGATATAGGGCTAAAAATAAAATATTATTAATATTTTTTGTCAAACTAAGAGAAGTAGTATTACTGAAAAAGAAAACATTACAATGTGGTGTATGTATACTGCTGTACATTAAATAACAATAATAACCATAATAATAATAATACTACATTTTGAACGAGTCCTCTTCAAATTTAGTTTACACACACACACACACACACACACACACACACACACACACACACACACACACACACACACACACACACACACGTTCTTCTGAAGACTGCATGCAATTACACATTTCCACCAGAGAGGTCTCCAAATCCCCCAAATACTTGCTTTAAATTGAACACACACAGATGGATCAATATTGTGGCATGGCTCAAGACTGGCTAGTATTATTCTCACCACAATAATTGATCTGCAGCTATCAGTGGTCAAGACGGTCGCAGCACACAAATACAACCAACAGTAAAACAAAACCAAACCCGCAAAAAACAAAACCACAAATAACTGATCCAAACCCAAAACAAACCGAGGACTCGTTTGCAAACCGCACCCACTGTGATGTCAGTGCTGCAAAGACCAAGATCATGATGCAAGTACTACTTTAAATAAACAGAGCACTCAAAACACTCATCCAGAATGCTCACAGAACACACACACACAAAAATAACACAATCATATGAATACATAATCTAACTACTATTTAGTTAAATCGCATATGCATATTGTAGACATCAGGTCACCCAACACTGGACGGGACAGTTCTTTTAATAAAAGTGCACTCAGCAATACAATCATCAGGCATTAATGTTGCTCAATGACATTAAGCACAGCTTAGTTTCTTTACACATTGCAGCAAGACACATTTTACCATTATTACATAAACCCAGAACAAGACCAAAAATTTCAAGCAGATGACATAAGACTTCCATCTGTCAAAGACAAACAAAGATTATTTGTCTAATGCTTTAGCTAACATCACTAGCCCAGTTGTTATAAAACTTGAATAAAAAAAAAAAACACAAATGTTATTTTATTCAATTCTAAGTCTGTCTGAGTAGAGAGTAAAATGAACCTTGATATTTGTCACTCTCACTGCAACGTTTCTCGTGTTATATGGCTGCGATGCTGTAGGGTACTTGACATATGCTGGCCTTTCTATAATATCAGTAGAGCAAAAGCCAATACTCTGATTAACCAATGGAATAACATACAGGTCTAGTGTGCATCAGCCTGAGTTGGGGAATGTGGTGGAGCACAATGAATCCTACAGTATTCAGGCTGACCTGCACGTCAGGATCTTGGGGCACACTCCCTTCCTGCTTCCACACTAACTACAGTCCACCTTCACTCATTCACTCAGCATCATTTCTCTTTTTCCATCCGCCAACCCCCCTCCTCCCCACCTCTCTCCCTCTTGTGGAATCTTTCCATTCCCATCTGACCTTCACTGCGAGCAGCAGCGGCAGCTGAGCTTTTCTCGTTACCTTTCTATACCCACTGAATGCATGTGTGTGTGCATGTGACATGTGACACATACTTGTTACTGTACGTGTGTACTGTATGTAGGTTGTATGTGTAAGACTGAGTGGGCACATTTGTTCATATACGTGTGGCACATCCATATAGTTATTAACTTATACAGGCTTTAAAATTTAAACAAAAGCCAATATACACACGCAGCGGCCACCAACATGCATCTCTACACATCAACACTCATCAGTTCCATTTACCAAATAACTTTGTAGTTGTACATCTACTTCAGAAGTTTCTCTGCATACTTGGTTAAACCCCCTTTACCCTGTTCTTTAATAGTCAGGACCCTTACAGGACCATTACAGAGCAGTTATTATTTGGGTGGTGGATCATTCTCAGCATTGCAGTAACACTGACCTGGCAGTGGCATGTTAGTGTGTGTTGCTCCGGTAAGAGCAGATCAAACACAGCAGTGCTTGCTGGAGTTTTTGAAAATGTCCACCAACCAAACCTGTCCACCCCACAGCCTGTGGGCAACATCCTGTAACCACTGATTAAGGACTAGAGCATGACCAACACAAACTCTCCAGCAACAGATTAGCTATTATCTCTAACTTTACCTCTACAAGGTGGACTAGAAAGGTAGGAGCGTCTAGTGCAGTAGACGAGTGGACACAGTGTTTAAACACTCCAGCAACACTGCTGTGTCTGTTCCACTCAAATCAGTGCAAAACACAAACCACCACCAGGTCAGCGTTAGCGCAGTGCTGAGAATAATACAACACCAAAATAACACCTGCTCTCGGGTGGTCTTGTGGGGGTCCTGACCAGTGAAGAACAGGGTGAAAAGGGCTAACCAAGCATGCAGTGAATTTGTGTAATTGTAGAACTGAAAAGTGCACCTATATGGTAAGTGCTGCTGGTAAACTAGAGATTAAGTATAGATACAGGGAGGTGGCCAGTGGGTGTACACACGTCGTAAAACATTTGTACAAATGCTAATGAAATATGTTGATTGTGATTAATTAAAAATAAATAAATAAATAAATGTTTGGAAGTGATGCCCCCAGTTTCAAATACCACCTCTTACCTTGAATACCTAAACTAGTGAGATCTTTAATTCATTACTCAATACATGCAAAACCATAAAAACCATAAATAAGCAAATCTATGCAGAACTATGCAGAAGAGAGCACAGTGGAGCTGGAATTGAACACATTGTGATGTTTTAGCTTCTTACTAAGGCAATACTAGACTCCGGTGCTAAGATGAGTCTAACCAAAAACATGTAGTTGAACACATGTAAAGTTAGTTTAGACAGGCTCCACAATCAAAAACATAGGTTCTCTACATGAGGGGTGTTCTTCTGTTCTCTACACTTGTTTTAATAAAGCATCAGTAAGTGGGAAAGGAGCAGGTCATCTGAAGCTGTTTTAGTCTGCTCCCTAGCCTCTAACACATCCAACACAAAGGCCTCACACTCAGGTTCCCTGAGAATTTTGACTTAAGGTTCTAAAGTCATGTTAAACCTGAGATGTGGTACTGTTTCATGCTACATGGACAGAGCTAGATATTTTGTATGTAAACCTGCAACATAAATTTGACATGGTCACAATTTTACAAACCATCAGCAGTTACCTTATTTAGGTAACATGTATCTAACTACACATTCAAAGCATCCTAAGTTACATTAGCACAGGTGTGATTTGTAGCTATACGGTTTCCATGTTGTAAGTAGTATGTATTCTCTGAATTCCACTCAGACACATGCACTTTCAGAGACAGTAGCTCATCAGTTGCTGCACTCTTTGTGCTGGTCATAATCTGGTCCTTCATCACTCGTCACGAGATGCTGTCCACAGGACCCTGTTGGGTGGATAGTTTGGGTTGGTAGACTATTCGCCATCCAGCAGTGACACTGAGGTATGTAAAAACTCCAACAGCACTGCTGTGTCTGAGCTACTCACACCAACACACCTCCATCATGTCAGTGTCACTACAGTGCTAACCGTCAAGAGTATTTCATTCACTGTTAGTAACATTTGCATTTTTGCCCAAACAACTTCTTTAATTAACTCTAAGTGACCCTTAGACCAACATCCTCGACCCCAACTCACACAGGACCTCTAAAAATAGAAGGGCATCACCCCCCGCCCCTTATACCCCTGTACCTACAACGCTCACACACCAACCCTCTACATTCCTCCTGCTCTAATTATAGCTCTTGCACGGCTCCCCCTATTCTCTCTTCATTCTGTCTCCGCACGCTTCTTTTCTCTCCTGCATCACTCTCTTCCCTCTTTCTCCTTTCTCTTTTCTTTCATTATATCATTTTTGTTATGCCCATCCATCTTTATCAGTCAGTCAGTCGCTCGATCAATTCTAGCGATTCATCTCTGGCTCGTCTTTCTTACTTCTTCGTGCTCTGCTTTCCCTTCTTTTCTAGTCTTTATTGCTCACATGCTCCTTTCTAGCCCACTGAGGGCAGAATGGTGCTGTCTTTTGCACACGCCTCCACAACATTATAATGCATTATTAATCAAGTTAACTCAAGGCACTCTCTTTCTTTCTCTTGCTTTCACACAGATAACACACACACACACACGCACTCGCAAAGCTCCATTCAGCTCTCCATGCATTTTTGTGAGCAGCTCCAGCTGAGCAGATGGGTTGCAGGAGAGAGGCTGACGTCATATCGTTCTGTGGAAGCGCTCGCCCATCTCCCCAAACACCGCTCCCAACCCTGCCCTGCAGTCACTTGCTCTCCCACTGACGCACACACACAAGCAGCAGCAGCACTCCGAATGCAAGCTGCGATACGAATGCACACGCCAACATCCTATTTCTGTTTATAGTAGATACACACGCAAAAACTTTGTCACGCCACTTTAGTCCTAATATGTGCAAGTCACGGTCTGACAGCCGGACCGCATTATCGTTTTTCATGCGGGCTAACGAGACAGCCTTGCACATGCTGAAGGCGCGAGGGGATTACCTCCAGACTTGTCTCAGCCTCAGATGCACAGACTGTCTGTGTGCTTGGACCAAAGCAAACTTTTAAACTTGTGAATCTCTGAGTTTACCACAAGAAAGTTCCCTACAGCTGTTAATCCTCCATGCCTTTTTCCTACATAAAAATAAGCAAGGTTTCTCCCAAATTACGTTTCACCTGCTTGCTAGGTCTTTCCCATCAGAGGACGCTACGAAGCTGAGAGTGTGAAGGTTTGTATGTGCATCCTCTAAATTATGGGAAGCACCACCAGATGTATTAAACCACAAGCACCGAGTCTATACAAAATTGTCCAAAGCATAATTCTCTTGGTTTCTGCAATGCTGCTGGATGAATTGGCTTCACACCAGTACTGTTCGTCACTGGGCTACTCAACATGCACAAAGAACAACGTTAGCTGCCAATTCTGTTACGTCAGCTAACAGGCACCGGTATTGGCTAGCATCTTATGTGGTGAGCAAGGGAGGGCCACCCAGAGAGAATGGGGCCAATTATGCTCTGGCATGGATGCAGCATTGCTGTAGATTGAACTCACAATCTCCTGACAATTGGGCCAATGTTTAGACAGCACCTACACCTACTTGTCTTAACATACACTCTTCATCAAAAAAACAGTTGCACAATTAGTTGCAGCCAGAAGGAAGCAAACTTGGTGGGTAGGTTTGACTTTGTGGTAAGGTTCGACTTTGTGGGACATGCAAAAGATTCAAGTCTTACATTCTGCCGGGCATGTGACAAGTCTTCACGAGTCATTCTGTTAGTGCCAGCATCGTTGGCAGGCGGCTGAACGACGCAGGACTATATGCGCTCAGACGGCTACGAAGGCTGCCCTTAACACCACGTCATGGTTTGACAAAGACTGCAGATATATATATTCATTCATGTACACTGCCATTCTGAGTCACTCTGTGACAGTTGGGCGTGGGCACAACACCTTTGCAGTCTTCGGCGAACAATGACGTGGTGTTAAGGGCAGTCTTTGTAGCTGTCTGAGTGCATATATTCAAGTTTGTCAACCGCAGACTTTAAAAGTCACTCAAGCGTTTTGTTCAAATTAGTTTGAAGAGCTGATGCTACTTTGTTTCATGTCAACCTGCTATCACGCTAAAACAGCAAGTTGTGATTAATCTTGTTGGATAAATGGTTCATGTTTAATGCCTAAACCCATTAGAACGTCTAAAGACAGCTACAGACAGACAGAAATTCACACTCACCAAGTACGCTGACGGTGGTGGAGGCCTGCGTGTTTCCCAGTGGAAACGTGGCCACCTTGCAGGTGTAGATACCGATGTCAGCAAAGCCCACGTCCTCCAGAACTATGGTGGCATCGTGGGTGGAGGGTGAGTGGAAGGACAGACGCCGCTCGTACTCAGGCGGGATGGAGATGCCGAACATGGGGTTATAAACAGCCAGAGTGACTGAACCAGAGGGCAGGCTTCTCTCCCATGAGCTCTGAGTCAGACTCAGATTAGAGTCCACCTGGATCCTGCAGCTTAGTGTCACATTCTTCCCCAACACCGCACTGACCTTCGGAGGGACCACCACCTGACTGCCCCATACACCTGAAACAGAAAGACAGAGAGAGAAAAAAAAATGAGCACATTTAGGATGGAGGGGAAAGAGAAAAAGAGCGAGACAGACAGACAGACAGGTCACAAGGTCACATGTTAACACAGAAGCTTTTAAATTAGCCCCATCTAACAAATCCTGCTTCATCTCATTGGAGCCGTGATCACTCGGACATCAGGTCTGTAAGCACTGCTTCTACCTCCTCTAGAAAAGTCCATTCTGCTCAGCCTACATATCAGCGCAAGGGGCTTTTTACACAGGAAAGCACTGCAGCTGGTGGCTACAATTTGTTGAGTGGTAAAAAGCAGAACATTAAGCCAGAGACACAGGGGCCTCATAAAGAGCTCGAGAGGAGCCTAAAATTAGTGCTCACCTAAAACTTGCTGAAAAACCCCCATGCAAGGCTTTTCTAAAATAGCGACGTGAAGACGGGGACGGGAACAATGAGGTAACAGTAGGCAAAATGTCAAAGAATGCAAAGAGGGCAAAAATGATCAGGGTGAATGCCAAGTACCGGCTGCACAACGGCTGTGCTGTCTCGGAAGCTCATGGGGCACCATGGCTAGAACAAAAAAATTAACAAGGGAATTTACCACAAACCTTTCCCTGTTCAGCCCATCCCTTCTTTCCTCTCTCTCTCTCTCTCCCTCGCTCCATCTTTTTAACCACTCGCTTCCTCTCCATCTGCTACCTTCCAGCAATCGTTCACTCTCCATCACTTTTTCCTCTTTCCATTTGTTGAACAAAAGCCTAATTATGTCTGCGAAAGGGTGTGCGTGAAAAAGAGAAGAAAAAACAAAAGAGAGCAAAAACACAAGAGCATGCAAAAAGAATAATAATAATAAAAGAAGTAGAAGGACGAGACAGAAAGGAGACAAAGAAAGACAAAAGCTGCAACATACCAAGGAGACAACAGGGGCCACACGAGGACAATCTGTGTGTCTTGTTACGCTCAGGCAGCTGTGCTCACGCCAGCCAAACCGTCCACATACACACACGCGAATGCACGCAATACCTCTCGCACACACATGCACACGTTCTGCGTCACGCACAGACATTCTCTTCATGTGGTGCCGAGGGGGGGAATGAATAGTCTCTGTGGTGAGATGGATGGAATTTGGAGCTGTTTAAATCTGAAAGGCATTCTTGTAGACATCTTTTATGGATCAGGCATTTGAAGGAGGTTCCAGTCAAACACAAACATACTTACATGCTGTAGAGCGACTCGGGTACTCTGCACTACTGCTGCTCTAGGCCTTCAATAACAAAACCTTCCTTTTAGATCGACTGTTGGCATTCATTAGTACAGCCCAAACCACATAGACTTAATGTGTTGTTCCACATCAGGGCAGCTGGGGAAGATCACTGTACTCTTACCCTGCGTGCACACCATCAGCAATACAATCGCACACCATCACTTGGGCAGCCTTTGACCGGTCACTGCTGGACCTTTAGAAGCAAGGCAAGCAGCAAGTGTAACAGGATTGCGCCACCACACATACTACACTTTCTAGCCAACTTGGGCCATGTTTATTAGTGAATATTACACGAGACAACAATATCTGAATGAATATCAAAATTAAAATAAATTAATAAGATAAGATTTTGCTTCCTCCAATTTATTCTCCAACTGACCAGGAAGTGCTTAGTAGGCTAGAAGCACCCAAGTAGACAGTGTTTGAGTTCAGGATAATTACACCACAAATAATCTCAGCCTTTTCTCTAAAGTGAACAGACAACACACAACTAACGTTACAACTAAAGACCATTTCCATGATCGATTAGCAGGTCCATTATGACTTCAATTAATCGATTAGTTGGGAACCAATAACAGAATCAATAAAAGACCAACACAAACTAATCATACAATGCGGTGTGAGATTGGCATTTCTGATGAAGCATGTTAATATAGTAGCAATCCAGTCATTAGCCATTTTACATACTGAGAGTAAATCCAGTTCAGGGAAAATGGCAATAGCCATCTTACAGAGTGTTTTCAAATAAACCGATTCCATTTTCTTCCACCTTCTGAATATAAAGTTTTAAACAGCTCTGTTACTCAAATTTCTGTTTTATGAATGCTAAAACCCAGAGGAAAAACTGAGAAAAACATATCCTGGCTAGCACACAAGCAGCAGAGATGACCATATAGTTTGGCCAAGCAGTTTAAACCAGCAGCTTTAAAATGCATCTGATGCCTTCGGCCAGTGCTGCTTACTCTCTCTGCTAAACTCGCAGCTGAAAAGCAGGCAGTAACTTTTGACTGTGGTTTACAGAAGATATTGTTGACTCGGTATGTAACACACAGGAAAGATGCAGGAATGCTTTAGGGTGCTTTCACACCTACCTTGTTGGTCTGGACTTTCAGATTTTTTTCTTTTTGGTCTGAACCAAAACAACAGGTGGGAATGGTGCTTCATGCCACAGTCCAGACCAAAGAGTAAAAACAGGGGGTCTCGGTCCAGATCAAACTAAACCATGGTTCGTTTAGTTTTTGGATGGTTCAGACATTGGGACCAATAAGACCTATTGGCAAAATGCCACAACATTGGTATCTCACCAGGCAGATTTCCTTCCATGCATGTAGTGTTTATGCTCTCTTGTACCTGGCAATCACACTGACTGCTCACAGGAAACCGTCTCTTTAGATGATGTTAAAAGAAAGTGTTTGTATAGTTTTTGATGCAAGTAGTTCATGTAGACCTTGCACTGCAACCCTGGTATGTGCATGTCCCTCTTTCAGTCACATGATGCAAAGGAAGCATAAACATCATTAAGCCTACTAATCAATAAATTGATTAGAGGGCAACTATTTCATTATTGATGTATCAATAATGTCAGGCCCTAGACAGGTCTTTACTCCAAACCACCTTCATGATTTCATGATCGGGAATAGGAACTGCAGCTCAGTAATCAGGTGCAAATCTTTTTACTGTAATACACAAATGAATGCACTTGATATTCAGATATCACATTTATCTTTCATCACGAATGTTTCTTTTTGCTACCATGCTAGACTACGATGTTCTTTAAAAACTTTGCTACCTGAGCACAACCGGAGGCATTATAAGTACACCACCCGTGACTTCACTTCACAATGAGATTGTGATACTTCACTCAACAGTCATTTTCATTAGAAAATCAGAAAAAGTTTTCTTCTACCACAATATACCTCAAAAGGATCAGAGTCCTCCACTGGATGTCCCATTGGCCCTTATTACTAACTCCGACTGCTTGCTTCTCATTGCCTAAATATCAGTAACAAAACATCACTGAAAAGTCCATGGAACGATTCAAAGATCATTTTCCAAGGTTAATCTAAAACTGAAAAAGTTATTCCTCTGCAATAGCCATAGCCACAACAAGTTTCTTTTAATGGAAATGATGATTCTATAGCACCATTCCAAAGAACCTTTTTGACAACTTGATTTCTTTATAACTGTATGTGAACTCAAAGTCCTCAGGAATACCCAAGTTAGCCATGCATGGTTTCTTCACACAAGTATATTCATGCATAATAGCTGGCCGATAGTTGACCTGAATCGGAGAATTAAAACCAGCCCTTCATGGAACCACTGTGTTGTGGTCCAGTCAGTGCAATACTTCAAAGTCCCTGGATTCAATTGCTCATTTTCCCAATCCACTGTAAGACAATCCACATCATGTTCCGATCAGCAGTCCCCCTGAGCAGTATGACGAGGAAGAGACTGTGAGAGACACTGCAAAAATGACAAAGAGACTGATGAGAACAGAACGAAAAAGAGACAGAACTGCGTGCACCCCGCGCGAAGATCAGGAGAGGAAATGTTAATCGGTAAAACTCTTGAACACAAAAGGCAGCTTGGAACAAAGTCAGACAAATAAACGGAGATGCAATACAGGCAATACACCCCCCACCCTCCTCAAAGGACAGCACTAATTGCAACAAGCTGCCGGTCAGAAGATGTAATCGTAAATCAGAACGAGCCACATTGCTTGGCAACAGCCTCCAAACACTCTGCGTGTCCGTTTGCTCCTGCCAACAACAACCCCCAATCTGAGCGGAGAGAGGGAAAGAGTGAGACGGCAAAATGTGTGAGGAAGGCGGAAGAAAAGAAGGAGCCACGATGAAAGACCTAAATGATGGTGACGTTCTCGCTAGGAGCTTAAGCTGAGCATAGCACAGAAATGACTTCAGAGAGGAGGTGGTGAAATAGTTGGACTTGCACCAGCGGCTAATAAACAAAAGAGAAAAATGGCCAAACATGGGCACGGACACACCCACAAACCACCAGCTCTCTCCAGAGGCTGTCCGTATTCCAACAAGGAGATGCTAAACACTACACCAAAGGCTTTCCCACAGTACAGCTATGTTCACATTACAAACTTTCCTGCTCAGTTCCTTGACAGTTCACAGTTGTGTGTGAACTGTGTATAAGACCCCTATACATCAAATTTAAGCAGACCCTTGCCATAAAAAGTCATAAGTGTGCACAATTCTGACGTTTTATGCCCATGTTATGCTGCATGCAGAAGGGCCATGTCAATTTTGTGAATTCTGGTTTACCACAAGGAAACTCAAATAGCTGTAAACACAAGTGGCAAACGTAAGATCCCTGTGAGTTGTCCTTCAACACCATGCGAACACAGCAGACCAAGCTGGCCCATTATAGTTGATGAGGACCTTTTGAAAGCATCATTATTGCCTGCGATATCCGCATGTCAAGTTTGATTAGGGGGGAAAAAAAGGAAGAAAAAAGTTTCAATTCTAAATAACCACACATGGGAGATTAATCTCATCCATAAACCACATGTGAAAGTTGTTGAGAGCTGCTCCAATATAATTCAAAAACATCATAAAGATCAGATATCTGTTTACACGGCTCTGAGATATCAGACCAATGATGTATTTAAGCTTTTATATAAAAAAAAAACAAAAAAGAAAAGAAAAAAAAAAAGCCCTGAGCCTTGTAAAATAAACATAACCCAAGTCAGCTGGACATAAGGAAGGGAAAGCCCAGCTCTTGTCCTTAACCCACCCTGCTCTCTTCAAAAACATTCTAACACTCCGCTCTCTGCTGACAGCTCCTCGCTGAGTCTTTCGCTCCACACCTATGTTAAGCATCTGTTTGATCCCACTACAAACCACAGCCTCACCTAATATTTAGGAACTTGTAACCCAGAGAGAACATCAACACAGTATAGCCCAACTGCATTGTTATAGTTATGGAAGAAAAGCTATCTAGCAGGCTACAGCCATCAGAGAAGAACAAAAGATTTTGAGAAGGGTGCTTCTGGAATTGCTACACTGTTATATTAATAACCAGACCTCTAGGGAAATTATTCCTCTAGCTTTTAATTTTGGGAGAATATGTCTTAAAATATTTTTACTGATGATGATAATGATCATGATGATGATGATGATGATATGCTTGGCCTCTACTTGAACTACATGTTCCCTAATCCTTAACTTCATCTCGAGATGTGTGTTGTGTTTCACTAATTAAATGCTTCAGTGCCCTAAAATGAAACGCGGCTCAGGAGAGCTGTTGAAAACCGAAAGCTTTCAGGGGCTTGAGCGTGCTTATGAACCAGTTACTGAATTACATCATTTAATAACTGGTTTATAGAGTCACATGTGCCCTGGAAAAAAAAAATGCACATAGGCATTTCACTGTGCTGTAAAGCTTGGTATGGGGGTCAGTGGATGAGGGATATATACACTCCTAGCAAAAAGGATTCTACATAGTACTCTTTCTGGGGCTTTTAAAGAACTATGGCTCTGTGCAAAAGTCAAACACCACCAGTCATCCATTTCCAATCAAGAGCAGTCATTGAGTATAAAGGCAGTCATTTTTCACGGTCAAGGAAAAAAAACAAACAAACAAAAAAATAATAATAATAATGTGTACTTAAACAGAACAAAAAAAAAAATATATGGATAAATAAAAATCACACAGAAGCTTCAGCAACTAAACGCTATATCAAATGTCAATGTGCAGTGTTTCGCCTCCAGTTTTTAAAGAAAGATTCAGGGACATTCTTCCACATCTTCAAAGTTCAGTCTTAAAAGTTGTTTATATTTTTTCCTTCTCACGAGTAGTCTCACAAGTATTCCCCAAACACACACAGTGATGAGGTCTGGACTCCTGTGGGTAGTCAGTCCATTGTTCTAAAAGCACCAGCAGCTTCTTTGTTTACAAAATGTTTTTTGTTTTTTTTTCTCAGTAGCAGCTCTTAGACCCACAGTGTTAAGTTCTCACAGTGGAGGGATGAACAGAAACACTTGTAGATGTTTTCAAATCTGAAACACAGTAAAGCTTTTTGATTTTTCTTCCTCCCTTTCAAAGATGAAAGCTTTAAGCGGCATTTATCTGAAGGGGACAGGTTTGGTGGTCTACATGGTCTTGCACTGTTAAAAGTCCGCATTTCCCTGTCAAGTTTCATTCTCTGTACAGTTCTCCATTGCTGAGGTTCCACAAGATAATAAGAATAAATAATATTAACACAGAAACAACCGAATCATGGCTTTCCAGAGGCAACATTATCATGTTCAGAACAGAATTGAAATAAGTCTTGGAGTGGTCATGTTTAAGTATAAACATCGTGTTTACTATGGATCCCGATAGGCCCCTTTTTTAGTGTGCAGGCTGTGCACATGCACACAC
The DNA here is from genome assembly GCA_024036415.1 of Prochilodus magdalenae. Classification (NCBI taxonomy): domain Eukaryota; kingdom Metazoa; phylum Chordata; class Actinopteri; order Characiformes; family Prochilodontidae; genus Prochilodus; species Prochilodus magdalenae. Next base: position 185,147 of record JAMWET010004458.1, read on the forward strand.
AAATAAATCTATAAAGCAAGTGAGGTAAGGACAGGACAAGGAATCAGCCATCCTGACAGCAAGGACACAGAGTTCCCAGCGGAGAGCATCTACTCTCCATTCTGCTTCAGTCAGCTGTCCTTTCATCCGCACTACCCACCTGCAAGGTGTGCCAGGCACGTGAGCGTGTGATCGCGTGTGGTGTGAACGGAGGGGACAGGGTTAAACACACTTCATATTTACCGCTCGTCATGAGCTACGGGTCATGACCAAGACATTGTCTTTACTGTGATTCAGCAGTTCGAATTTATCTAGTTCTTCCATAACTGAACCTGCACTATACGAGACAGACAGGAAAAGAAGAGTGAATGAGAGAGAGAGAAAATGTGAAATGTGAAAGAGAGGGACACAAGGACAAAAAAGGTGAAGCTCTGTTTGGAAACGAGACCCAAACATCTTGTGGTGAGTGTCACCTTCACCCTGCACTCATTTTAACCTGCCATTTCAGAAGGCCATCACGCTTGCACACGCGCACTAATAACTGCCTTTCCAGAAACGACCACAGCAGCCAGGGTGGGATAAACTTTTAATAACAATATCTGCTGCCACAAATTCATGCCCCGTTGACAAATGCTCTTAGATAATCCATAGTTATGTGAGCCGTTTCCCTGCATGACCCAGGATCAACCCTCCATTCAGCTGCAAGAAGACAATGCAGTCTGATTTTACGATCCTGTCACAGAGGCTGCTCATAAACATGGCTAGTGCATAAATGTCTGCTCTCTATTTAAGTAAAACTCGCGAGGAATTAAAGTGATGGTCAGTCATAACAAATCTACACCAATACATATGAAATGCAGTCGTAGTGATCTCGATCCAGAAAGTACTTTGGCCCAATTTGTTTATGATAAGAGTATAAAACACAGACACCAGACACCACTTAAGCAAGTCTATTTGAGATTACCTAACAATGTAGTTTGAGGCAAGTGTGTGTTGGCAGGGTTAACTTTTTAAAAAAAGAAAAAGAGAGACACAATCTGTAATCCTAATTAGCTTTTATAATTTCCCCTCAACAGTTTCCTGTTTCTCAAGTGTCCACTGATGAACAGACATGTTCAGTACAACTTACATGAAACAAGCTTTTGTCTAAGTCCAAAACAAACTATTTCCGTTGCAATGAATCTTGTGATTGTGTTGGTTTATTCCTTCCATCTTAAACTCTTACTCTTACTCCAAAAATGTCCGCCTGTATTGAAGCAAGAACGGCTCTTATGTAAGCACAATTAGGCTGCAACGCCAATAACGGAGTGGCTGTTCACACAAAATGACAATATATCCCACTGAAGCTGTGTCGTTGTTCTACAGTCAGCACTGTGCCCATATTAGGAACTCCAGGTCTAAGCAGGGAAAAAAGAAAGCTGTTTTCACAACAATCACGCCCTGTGCTAAAAAACAATGTTTCAAACTTTACATATTTGGCAGCATGTAAAAATGTTCCCCTCAAGGTTATGGGAATGTGGTCATTATAGAGTAAACATGTGAATATTGCTACAACAACACTGAGCAGACTGGCAATGTAAAAAAGATAGTCCTATAATAATTTAAATAAAAAGTTTAACAGACAATTTGCTTTCATATGTGCAGGATGTATGTACCTGCTCTGTATTTGATTGCTAAATTAACTCATATTTCAATAAAATTTGAGGTAAAACTGTACATACGGAAAATATATCTGGCTTTTTGTTTACCACAGAAAAAGGCTGGTAAGTCAGTTTTTTCTCTTCCCTCATAACTAACAGTTGGCTTCAGGCTTTCATTATTTGTTAACTACATTTGCAACACGGCTCCAGTGGAAAAGCAGAGCAAAGGCAGCAACTTCAGACACCAAACATGTCTTGGTTGACCATTTATATTTGGTTAAAGAAGGAAATTGTGTAAATTCCAAAGCTATTCAAAGCAGCTCCCAAAGAGCCTGAGGAAGCAATTCTTAGAAAAGAATAAACAGTTAAATTACAATAAAATGACGATCAAGAAAACTTTGAAAATATAAAAATGAGCAGCGTCCACGCATTAAACAGAAGTGTGCAGACCAATCTATTAAAAACAATGACATTTCACTGATTTGATTAATTGCAGAACCACTGGTTTCAGATAAGCAAGCTAGGAGGCCCTGGCTAGAGGACATAGGGAGCAGATGGACAGGTGTTCTGGACAGTAAGGAGGAGACAGAGCAGGAGTTTAACCCCGCTCCATCTGCACCCGTCAAACACAGACCTGCAGGAGCCGAGAGGGAGGTTGAGTGGTGCCTGTGTGCGTGAGGGCAGACGGGACAGGCAGATACAGACCTGATGTGTGGGACTGCTGGAGAGCTTAGGGATGCCTGGCTCTCAAGGAGCTCTGTGTCATGTAAAGAAAGAGTCAGACTTTTGGAGAGAGAGCAAAAGGTTAATTGATTATTGGCTTGTGGAGGCAGTGGATGTGTGGGAATACAAGAAGTGGGGGATTAGCCGTGCTCTGAACAACTGCAGGGTTGCTTGTGTGCGAGCGGGCATGCGTTTGTGTATAAAGAGATATACAAGCACGAGGGTGGAAGGTTAGATCATTATTGTGTGTAGTAGCCGCCCTCGCTGGCCTCAGATTTCACATAAATGAGGCCAGTATACATTCAGCTGCCTGGCTCTCAGTGCAGGAATGCAAGGTGGACCTTACAGTCTCACCCCCCTTCACTCCAAAAGACAAATGGCCTGGCCTGGCCTGGCTCCAGCCCAAACACACCAGGAATGGCTGCAACCATGTTAACGTCAGATGGGGTGGAGGTGTTTATTTTGCGAGCCAGTGTTTGTCAGAAATAGACAAAACAAACTGCTTATGGGCAAGTTAAATGCTGAATGCAGACCAAAGCCAATCCTGAAGGGGGCCAAAGATCAGGGCTGTTCATCAACTGTCAGCTAGTTAGTTTCCCAAGGACTAACAAACATGTGATGACAGAAAACAGACCAAAATAACTGCATGGCACCGCAGGGGTCAGTGAGTCAGTGGAGCAGACCAGAGTAAATTATTATTACATACACAAATTTTATGGCTACAAGTGTGTGGACATCTGAACACCACATCTATATGGGGCTGACCGAACGACTCCCCTTTTAGCCCCCACTCATCTGAAAATACGCTCCTACTACTGGAAAATGTTTGTCGATTGCCTACCACTGATGTTTCGTGAGAAGGCCTAGCTCACAGTCACCTTTCCAATTCATCCCAAAGCTATTTGATGATGTAAAGGTCAGGGCTCTATGCTGTCCAGTTAGGGTTTTCCCACATGAGACTCAGCAAACCATTTCGTTATTGCTTTGGGCATGAGGATATTGGCATGCTGAAGTAGGAAAAGGCTTTCGCCAAACTGTTAGCACAAAGTTGGCAGAACACTTTCTTTAGAAAGTCACTGTAAGCTGTAGCATTTCTGCTCACTGGAACTTAAAAACTCAGCACAAACCACGATTATTCCTCCACCGCCAAACTTGGCTTTAAGCACTATGGATTTGGTCATCCCCCTAGATTTAATTCCAGTTCACCTCCCAAACAGCCATCCTTAACTAACTAGTGACGGACCACTGGTCTGCCTCAGGGTGGTACTGGTCACAAACTTATTCATCCAGTTGGTCATGTATAGTCTAGCATTTATAACTATGCCCAGTCAACATGGGACCCCCCCGGAATACCACAGGGCATTTCACACTAGACTGGAGTGTAGCAGAAGGTACCAAACCAGGGCTATTCTTATTGTGTGATTCTAATAACTTTCATAAAACAAAAAGTGTTTGATGTTCATGTTACTTTTTACTGTATTTATCTTTTGCTGAACAAAGAAACCTAATTTGGTTGTTACTTTTTTGTTTATATATATTTTTATGTTATGTTATTACAGGTACAATTACGTACCTGTTACAATTACGTCAAGATAAGCAGTTTGGAACCAATTTCATGGCAGCTAATTTTTTTTTTTTTACTGCAGATGCATATACAACATGTATGCCATCACACAATACATAATGGTAATGATGTGATCAACCATTAAGCATTGTGTGCGTGTGTGTGTGTGTGTGTGTGATCTCTGCTGCGGTCCGAGCGTTGCTCTCCTCAGGCCAGGAGAAGCTAATGCTCTCACACCGCGATGGTGGTTGGGGAGAGTGACTCATGGGGCTCCATCAGAGAGCTACTCTCTAGCTCCAGTCTAGACCACAGTAGGCCAGCAGTCTGCCAGACTCTACCCACTGCTGGCACACACGTGCACACACACAAGCAGTATGGGGGGTGGCAGCAAACGTTTGTGTAGCGTGGGGAGCTAAGGAGCCAAGCGTGTAAGTAACTTCTTTACAGTAGCTGAGCCGTTTATAGCACAGGGAACCCCATGTGAGATAAACTCTTTAAATGTGCATGCTTTAATGCGAATGCCAGAAGAACTTGTGCCACAACATAAAGATTACAGTAGTTTCATTTCTAATGAGCATGACGCTGCACAGAAGTCTAAAAAGAGCATTACTGATATACTAGTAGGCATACTTGGAAAAAAAGATGCCATAAAATAAAGATGCATGATGGAATTTGATCACCAAATAACTACTTAATACATGTTTGAATTGCACTGACGTTTAATCGGGCCAGCACACAAAAAATATTTGCTGGACTCACGGAACAGCAGAATGTTCAATCAAAGCTGCGTTACTGTGCTAAAATATAATTTATTCATTTTCCTACCTTTGTAACACTACAGAAATACACTCACAAGCCACTTCATTAGATACTTCTACTTGTATCTACGTGTACTGTCTAATTTCTCAGCTCCACTTACCATGTACTGTAGATGAACCTTGTAGTTAT
>JAMWET010004458.1:195000-245000 GCA_024036415.1 Prochilodus magdalenae
AAAAACAATACTAATGGCCTGCTTTAATAAATGTTGTCCAAGTTGACAATTCTCAAGAAGAATTAAATAAATAAATACAAATTCATCCATGCCCCAAATGTAGCCAATCAGATGTTTTGCTCTGAAATCAGAATGCTAATATAACAGAAGCTTTCATTATTGGATAAAAAAAAGGATGCCTAAGGAGACTGGCTTCATTTGATTATTTACCAAACCATTTACTGAATCTCTATTATAACGTGGAAAGGGACTTGTTTATAATGCAAATACCAAATATTTGTGATGCTCGATATACTCAACTGAACAACTGTGGAAGCTCCAGGAGTCCAAAGTAAGATCCAGAGCTAAAGTCATGCTTGTTCAACAGGCAGGAACTACGTTTTAATGAAAGGAGCATACTGTGAATTTATGTGGCAATGACAAAAATGTTATTATAAATTAGTACCAACAAAATTACTTTGATTATTTAATTATTTTATTTTAAGGTAAAGTTGTCATTTAACATTGCATCAAGAATATGTCCGGGTCCGGCTGTACATGTGAGATGCTCACATTCAAGTACTGAAATCAATATTGAGGTCTTTTCTATTCAAATACTCTTTACCATTATGTCAGCACAATAAAAAGATAGGCAGCCTAACAATTAAGGAATATATATGTTTTAACGGGACTGTAAAATGTTCAAAAAGTTTCATTTGTATTAGTGAATCTATATACTGCATGTGCATCATATTAATCTTTATTACACTTTGGATGCAACTAAGAAGGCAGAAATAGAGCATCACCTACTGTCGCTACTTAGGCTAACTAGGCCAACAGCTAATGTTAAGTCTAGAAGCAATGAAAGCACATTTCACTGACAAATAACATGCTGGCACATTTCCCACAGAGGAAAATTACGCTACCTTATGCACAAAATGACTAGTGCTAATCTGCAACCAGTACTGAACTAACTAGCTTAAGCTAGCTGGTACATCTGATACATAAACACAGAAAGGTAAGGATTTCTAAATAATCCATCATCTAAAAAAAACAAAATTAATAAAAAATAAATTAAAAAAATTCTATAGCCTTACACTAAGTTAGTCCCCCCCCCCAATACCACTTTTAGTACTGGGATTTTTTTTTTAGTCGCTTGCTATAAATACACAGTTTGTCAAAATTTAGGGCTTTTTTTGTGACATTAGGTGACAATAGTTTTACAGATCAGTCACAGACATGGACCTAAATTGTGGTTCCTCACTTCCAGGGCTCAGTTATGAGGGCTGGTGTCCAGCATAATTTGGCAATTTCCCTACTCAAACATCTCTTAAAACCCAAAAATTAACAGTGGAGTTTAATCAGGTGTGCTACAGCAGGAAAAGTAAGAAAACTATGCAAATCACTAGTCCTCCAGGACTGGGAACGAAGAAAAAATAAATGAGCATGCAAGCCTTACTAAGACAGAGGACAAAGGCTAACAGTTTGTTTTCCTCCAGTCATTTTTCTGATTTCAGCTGTAAAAGAATTGTTTAGTAGACTCAATCCCTGCATACCTCTGGGAAGTACACCCAAGCCTCCTATGTTTGCACCCACCACTGATCTTTTGGAAACACCAGCCGCTCAGCACCGTCTTGATGACCCTGTTACACTGCTGATATACTGACTGAATAGTTAACTCGAAAAAGGAGAGAGTGTGACCCTGACCACAGACTGCACATCTATGCTGATTTGATCAGAGTGGACCACTTTTCAAAGTTAATTCATTGTTAAACAGCAAAGCTAATTGCCACACTCGCCAGAAACATTATGACATGATGAAGTATCTACCATCCCAGACTGAAGCCATTTAAAATGGAGAATGGCAGAGACTGCTTCCGCGAGAGGCACACCATCCGCCGTAATTACAGCCATTCAAAAATGTTCCACTGCATTTGAATGAAAAGGACACCAATAAAGCACTCCTCCTTAAGCATGCCCTGCCAGAAGCCCATTTCTGAGCATGTGTGTTCTGGAATGACAGAATGAGAAAAACAGTGAACGCTTCATCACTGGAGCATGGTAAAAAAAGCAGCCAGGATACACACGCTTAAAGCCGCTGCAGGCATGGACAGCGGGGACAGTCATCCGTGTCATACCTGACATTTCTGAAGAAAAATGATATAGCATATGTTATAACTGAGCACATTAGCAGTCATATACAAAATGACTAAGAAGGAGTTTCAGTTGAGACATCCAAGGCATCAAGGTGGATGTCCAATCAGCAGCTAAACCAATAAGGATCAGTTTCCTGGACTGATAATAGTCCGGTGCCATAGAGAATTCTGAATGAAAATGCTCCAGTGCAAGCCCCCCACCCCAACCCCACCCAAAAAAAAAATAAATAGAAAAAAAATTAAAAAAGTATAGTACATTTAAGACTTAATCTCTGCCCTTGCAACAGACCCCAACAACTGTTTTCCCAAGCCCATAGCTCTATTTGAATGAAATTAGTTTTACCTATATTACCAATGTTTTTCAGTGATTTTATTCAAGTCAGAATCCAACACAAATAAAACACAAGTCTTATTAATCCTGTAAAAACTGTTGTGTTATTCTATTAATATTCTTTGTAGGCTTTCTCAAGGATGTGTTTACTGTTCCCTGTGGCTAAAATGAAGCCTAATAACGACCTACACCTAATAATGACAATACTAATAACACACTGCATTCACTTAAAGCAACACTGTAGAGTCAACAACTAATTGGCAAATTATATGTTTTGACAGGTGTTTTCTCTCTCCCTCTCTCTCTAAGAGTAAAGGCAATGCATAAGCAAGTCGCCACTCTCATTCCTACTATTTATACTGAGATTTCCTGTCTCATGCAAATCAGTTATAACACTAGACATACTGAGGTAAAAAAAAAAAAAAAAAACAACAACAAAAAAAAAAGTTACACTACTCCAAATCTACATAGAAAACCAACCGACCTAAACACTACCTTAAACTAAAAAGGCTTTTCAAGCGTCTATCTCCTTTGATGTTACAATTTAGCCCAAGACTGGATCTATACCCACAAAACTGATCATCAGTGTTTAACACAATGTATTAAAGCTTTAATCAGACTTCAGTCTAAACCCTGATTTATCCAGACAGCTGACCCAATTCACAGCACCAAGTTGAATCTAGACCTAAGTTCAAGTGAACCACCAACAATTGGAAACTGAATAAAACACTCAATGATTTACCGCGCTATGTAACTCGCTGTCTAGAATTAATTAGATCATTGAAAAGATGAAAAAAAATGAAGAACACTTACTGCTATTCACTATTACTTTAAAATGTTATTCAACAACTTGACTCATCATAAACTATACAAAATAATAAATAATAAACTACATAAAAATACCTTTTAAATTTTGGTTTCCTATACTTCCCTTTAAATGGACAATCTTCTTGTCCATTCAGTTATAATCCATGTCTGGAAAACTGACCCATAATGTCTCAAAGGCATTATAGGCCTCAGAGAACCTTGTTACCACATTGGTGCTTTCAGTATACAAAATTTAAGCAGCAAACTTGGGGACAAAAACTAAAGCAAGGAAAAAGGCAGACTATCAGAACGGGCTTATATCCACCACTGTTAATAAACACGGAGTTGGACTTCTCCACAAAGTAAGACAGACAACATCCCTCACACTGAAGACACTGACAGGAGATGAGATGAGATGAGATTGAAAGATCCTGTGAGAGTGTGGAAATAGGCCAGCAGTTGGCAGGTCTTCACACTTCTGTGTCAGCTTATCAGCAAACCTGTTAGGACTACTGGTCAGTAATGATACACCTTAGTGTTGGGTCTGAGAGCGACAAATAAAGCAAACGAGGGTGAAGAGGAGACAAAGCAGCAGTTGTCTGGTGAAAGCGACTGAGCTGAGGGGGAGGCCATCAGTCAAACACCTTTGGTTACCCACGTTCTTAAATAATTAAGAGCACCTTCTGAACATACACTGCTGGAGGAAGTAGCAGTCTCTTCTACTTGGTTAAAGCCACAATAAGATCTAAGCTTGCGAAAAGAATGTTCTTGGTTGAAGTGTTAATCCATTACATTCCAGGCATTTCAAACTGCCTGATTAGGCCTTTAAATCCCAACAACAAGCAACAGTAAAATTACAAGCAAAGTAAAGCAACAGGAAAAACCAGTTAACACTGGGCGACAGCAGCTGTAAACATTAAAAACGCATTTCCATACAGAGCATATACTACTTTAATGAACATGTTAAGTCTTTTAACCAAAAATTTTCACAGATAGACCAGCCAAGACATGTCTGATGTCCAAATTCTGCTTCTTTAGTTTAGCAGTGGAGCAACGACGTAATGTTGCTGACCCACTCCTTGAAAGCAAGTGACCAAAAACTTTTTTCTAAATACATCCAAGTTTTCTCTCCACCTGCTCAAACCATGTCTTAGTCTTCATTTAGATTGTGCAGACTTGTTGGTGTGCGTTTCAGGGCACATAATGGTGTGCTACAAACCAACCAAACAAACAAACAACCAAACAAACCCTCACTGTGTGAAGCTAAACGCAGCAGCCAGCCACTTTAGATCGCAGGTCTCGTTCTGACTCCTCTTCACAATTACACACATCATGCAGGCATATGAACATGGACTACATTTGTATCTCTGGTGTTTGTTTTTAATAACTGTAAATCTCTAATATTCTAATTGTAGACAATGCATTTATAAATAGAAGCAAGGGATAAACAAACATAATCTAGAGTTCACATGTCTGTGTGTCACCTGTATCGGAGTCAGATTCTGCAGGGGAGATTGAATTCAGCATAGCAGCTTGTTGCTGTGTTTACTTGAGAAATGTCAGAGACACAATTACATAAATGGTTTGGGTGAGTATTGGCTTCCAGTGCTTGTCAATATTAGCCACTGCTAAACTTAAGAAGCACAGTTTGGACACAAATGTGTCTCTGCAAACCAACATGCATGGTACGTGTGTGTGTGTGTGTGTGTGATATATATATATATATATATATATATATATACACATATATATATATATATATATATATATATATATATATATATATATATATATATATATATATATATATATATATAAAAAAACAAAAAAATATGTGATCAGTGTCTAGTAAACTGACATTTTTGGAAAAAATCCCACCAGCACCAATGCCTTCTCTTAAAATCATGACCACATGACAACATACGCTATTATTACGTGGAAATCTTTACTTTTAGTGGGCCATCATACACCGCCCTTAAAGTTACCAGACACCTCATTAAAAACTTCCAGGGCTGCAGGCAGGCACAAAAAGAGAGTGAAAATTGACAACGTGCCATAAACAAACAGCTCTTTGTGAGTGTGCTCTGGCCTCTCAGTAAGAGCACAGGGACTTTCATCTGTCCCGGAGCAGACTCTGAAATAGCCTATACCTACACACAATGCAGCAAAAATTCTGAGAACTGGGACGGCATGCATCATCCGAAAAATGGATGAGGAAATCTCTAATGAAGGAGACACAGGAACGATAGAGGCCTATGTGACAGCACAGGATAGGACGGTAATTGGGACAGAATGATGTTGAACAAAACAAGGCCTGGCCGTGAATGGGACTCGCCAAATAGCAAAAGGACACCATGGCAACACAGCTAGCACCTAGCCAAGAAAACAGACACAAAACAGTTCCTAGACAGGAATATGCCGGAGTATTAGATCCATACATGACTGTGTCTTGCCTTTGGTGGCATTACATCATGCATTGACACAAAGCTCAACTTCTTAACCGAATCACCCGCTTCTAGCTCTGCATCATTTTTTCCCAGCTTTTCAAGCACTTCCAAGTCTTTCATTAAAACCATGCATCAGAGCGGCTGCTGACAATATGCAGTAATATATAACTAAAGCATAAGCAAGAGACTAAGAGCTCTAACGCGTAATTGAAGAATCGATCCAAATGTATCTTGTCGATGAACTGGCAACGCCCAGTTGACAAAACTTTAATTGTTTCCAAATTTAGACTTTTCCAATAAACATCTACATCTTTGAAAGGCTCTGCATAGTTTATTAGTTTATTATTGTTCAGCTAAATGCACTCAGTTTGGCCCTCTTTAAAAAAACCCTGATTACTTGATTAACCTACCAATAAACCTGTTGACTCCCACCACCCCTCACTAACACTACCGGAGGGAGATCGGGAAGATGACAAGAGGTGGACATGTCAAGGAGATCCAAAACCACTGAGAGGACATAAGGCCCATCTCCCTCCCACAGAGAAGCAGCTGTTCAGCTTTAAGGAGTAGCACTGGCGATTTCTGGTGATTGAAACAGATTTGACAGGGTATTTCCAGGAATAACACTAGAGACAAAATCAGTACTGATCACTGGATGCTTCTGCTGTATCGGTCATTTTAACATCAATACCATTCCCCACAAAATCTGAACACAGACACACACACACACACACACACACTAAGCTGGTCTCTCTATTATTACTCACCTTTAATCCTCTTTTTTTCCAGTATTTGTGTCAGACAAGCGGCAAAAGAAGAGGGCAATGGATCCCAAAGCTCTAAAGCACCAACATCCATGCTGGACCAGCTAGTCTCTTGACTCAACATTCATATTTCAAATTGAGCCATGTTACAATGCTAAAATCCCACTTAATCCATGGAAACAGTCAGTTCAGAGAAACTTGCCCACTTTTGTTCTTCACAAAGCCTTATGTGTGCAGAGATAAACAATTGTTTTGAAATCCTTCCAGACTGCGGCGGGAAACTCTATCCAGCACGACAGTTCTGTTCTGTTCTTACTCTACGGCAGTGGACAGACAAAGTTGAAATTCATTTGTCTGGACTGGAGTCACACACTTCACTCCCAGAACACCTAAGGCAATTCTCACAGACAAGAACAGACTGAAGGCCATTGTGTCTGCTCACTGTTTACATTGTCACAGTTCTGCATGGAAAACTAAAACTAAACAAGTTGTTTTTGTTCAGTGTATGCATGTGCATGGTGGGGGTTAGACAGGAAAGGGGCACTGCACAGAAAGAGTGTCCATGTGCTGGTAGTAAAGGACAACTTGGGTAAAAGCAGTCACAAGGAGACAGCTGCAAAAAGACAAACGCCAAGAGAGTTTTAATGCAATGTCTTATTCAAAAATCTTTAAGAATTTATAATATAAAAGCCCTTAATGCATAGCTTCTTACCCTTTACAGACCCATAGCATGTGTTCCTCACCTCTATAACAAAATAATGGCTAATAAAAATCAAAATCACTTAATATTAACCAAAATAAAATGACACAGGGGACAAATTACTTAATATAACTTAATTACTTAAATTCAGACATTTGCTTTTGCTGGGCACTCAATAGCTGTTGCATGCTTAGGTTTAGAACCAGGGCTGTCTGCTAAATAGACAAGTTAAGAAGTGTTTTATTTGGAGGCCCCCCCACCTGTCAGTTAGTTTGTGAATTACAAAAACAGAATAGAAGAGAGACAAGCTGACAAAAATGACCAGGAATAATGTTTTAACAAGAAATCAGGGAAAAAAATATATATATATATATCATCTTCCAAAGGGCCATACGGTGCACTTTCTATAAAAACTAATTCAGATTTATGGCATGTAGCTGACGCTCTTTGCCCAAAGATTCTTATTGGTGTAGCACAGCATAGTCACCCAGACCAGGATTCAAACCCCTGTCTCCCACATGTGGTTGTGGCTCCCTGGCAGGTAGTGGTGTTATCTGCTAAGCTACACCAACCACATCATGGTCCACATGACAGTGCTAGTGGTTAACTAAAGGAGGACTGAGGCGGAGACGGTGATAAGCAGGGCTAGCTCTAACCAGGCCTCGCTCTAACCAGACCTCAGAGACAGTCTAAAGTCTGGAGGCATTTCCAACTTTTGAAGACCTCATAATGCAAAACTAGCGGCCTAATTACTGTATATAACCAGACTTACTATAGAATATATACACATAATGCAAGCAGTAGGTCAATTTACAAAGCAGAAACTGCTGGCAGCCTCCAGCATGTCCGACTACACAGCATGTCCGGTTGGCGGTGTAACGTTTACAAGTAAACCTCGTCTTGACTTAGGAGCAAACAACTGATGTTTACTTTGTTCATTATTTGCTCAGGATTTATTTATTATACTTAAAGAGAAATACTGAACACTATAAATACTAACATTAGCTAGGCTCGCCGGCTACAGCTAGCTAACATTAGATCCTACCGGCACCAAACTCTGTGTATCTTCACTCATTTCAGAATGCTAACTTACTACAGCCATTTCCTGTTCTCATTACAGAGGAAGCGCTAGAGTAATAACTGAGTCGCATCAAACAACAATGAACACAGAACTGCGATATGTTGAACAGATGAACCTTAGTCACCTGACAGATGTTTGGATCTGGACATGTTAACAAGTTGACTGGAGTGCAAAAAAACCCTTTTTAAGAGATAGCTGTCCACTGTTGAAGGCTGATATCGCCGAATGTTTCTTTGAGACCGGTAGGAACTAAGGGGAGAGAGGAAGGGACTGTGCATTTCCTGGTTATATGTTGCAGTATGAAATATCAAGAGCCATTCAATTAGGCAAAAACATAGACAAGAACAATAAAATAAGGATGAAGGGTGTGCAACAATCAGCGTCCTAGAGTGAACCCAAATCCGATTTGGAATTCCATTAAGCTTTTTCTTCATAAGTACAGTGAAGCAACTCGCAGAATTCAAACCATGCAATTCCATACAGTTACAGAAAGGTGTCCAGAGTAGTTTAGTGAAGGTGGAGAGAAAAGGAGCCCCCACCCCCTGTAAGCTCTCATGAACCCAGATGAAAGAGTCTATATAAAGAGGTCATTCATTATTCAGCCCCTCTCAAAGTGGCATGCTCTGTACTAGAGAGTTGAAACATCTCTGATCCAACAACAGGGAAACACAAAACATTCCAGATGCAAAGTTTAGCCACTACATTGTTTCCTCCTTAGCAAAAGAGGAGCTGATATATACATAATGCATAATGAGAAGGGAAGCAGAATTTCATGTGTACAGTACCTGGTCTTCCTGGGGTTTGTTGGTAGGCCAAGAGTGGCCCTGACTACCGTCTACCAAGCATTGAATCTAATGCTTATTACAGTCAAACTTCCTTCTAAAACCATATCATGCAATGCAATTAATGACACCATCACTAAAATACGGGAACCCCGTGAAAGTGCTGTTAATGGGGACGGGCACAGAAGGCCAAGCTGCAGTGATTTAAGCAGTGCTGAAAGGATTGAGTTAGCCCACACTACTAATGTCTCAATTCCCATGTAACCTTTTAGTGCTTTTATCGATCTGAGAAAAGAAGGAGAGAAGAGAGTGATGAGAAGGAGTCAAATGGAGGGAAGACTCTGACACAAGGAAATCAAGAACGACAGCACTGCATGTTGTCTGGCAGTCAGGTTCATGTGGATTCTGAAATGACATTTAAGGTCCCGAGTGTTCTGTAAGTGCTAAGAGGAAGATCTGATGTGCATTATCTCCAATCTTAACCTGATAAGGAACTTCTCATTGTCACATGACAAAAGTGTAGTCAAGGTCAGTTTCTGACAGCCCAGTGTATTACCAGGAACTTTACTATTGTTGGTTTCCTGAGAAGGAACCAAACCTCATCCTGAACTACGCTTGCCTTTTTAAGCAAGACTCAAATCCAGGACAAAGCTTAATCTCAATTCCAGAATCCAAACTTATCCATGTGAATGTTTTAGAGACCTGCTCGTCCAACATTTCTTCTAAAATGTAGGATTAGGAATACTGAGTTACTTCCTATTTTGCAGCAATAACAGTCTGATTGAAACACTGCTGTGAGGACCTGCTTACATTTAGCCAGAAGAGCATTGCTGAGGTCAGGTACCAATGTTGGTTGATTAGCTCTGGATCACAAATGCCACTCTCACACAGAGTGGAAGGCAGTTCATACCCCTGTAGCCGATGCTTGGCAACGGGTATGATGACCTTAGGCTCACGTGCTGCTGTTCCAGTGCACCCAATGGCATTGGCAATGCTTTTATGTGGAGATTACACAAGCTGTGCAATTGAATGCCTGTGCCAGAAACGGATGCACCAAAGAGTGTCTACAAAGCATTGGACATTCTTGGAGGGCAAATAAGCAAATTAACCGATTTGATTCAGATTAAAGATAAATGCAAGTAGCTGAGAATAAGATCAGGGGAACAATCCATTACTACATTAGGGGGAGAAGAAAAAAAGGAACGAGCAGAATACCAGGACTAATCCCCAGCTCCTGCGTGGTATTTTAACGGCTGTTCTTTATGGCTCCTGGTGCTCATTCCCCCGCTGCCATCAGTCATACTAAAGCAACTAATGACCACACATGCATGGAGTACCTGCAGGAGGGAGCCACAGCGGCTGACCCCATTGGAGGTGAGGTCACCCCAACAGAGACACTGGCTCTGTCTGTCCTGACCTCTGATCCCGCCCCTTACAACCACATTTACCCCTATCTGCGAGAGTGGCACTGATATGATCCAAAAGCTGTTTAGGGCAATTCTTAGTTTACACAAAGACTGCCAGCACAGACGCTTCCTGCCACTAAATGCCTCTCGATGCTAGCTATGGTCCATTTGAGGAAAACAAGTATGGTTTGAAAATGTCTTTATAGCATCCAAACGTTTATCTAAACATTGAACAGCATGGCGCACACACGGGGTGCGACACCGTTTCCCTCCACAGCGCTAAAAAAAACACCTCGGGCAACCAAGGGACACAGCCTACACGGCTTGACAATGAAGGAATTGAGCCTGGCCAAGGAGAAATCGATCGGGCGCAAGGACGCGACACCGTCTAGGCAGCTGGACCGTCCACAGCATGCTACACTAAACCCTACAGCTGCGAATACCACACAAACAGAAAGCTACTCGTCGTGACAGGTGGAGTTCTGACGTGTATGTGAAGGTGGGGGAAAAAAAAATCACTCCCGGCGATGAAACCAGCTTAAACTTTTGGGTATTATTTCTGGAAGAAAAATCACATTACTCATCAGGCGTCCAAAACATTTAGACACGTTTCAGGGATGCAACAGAATCAGTCTTTTTAGGTAAACTAAAGGAATAAAGAGAGTCGAGACAGAAAGACACTGAAAACGTTAAAGCTATTAGTTAGTGA
Organism: Prochilodus magdalenae; assembly: GCA_024036415.1. NCBI lineage: Eukaryota > Metazoa > Chordata > Actinopteri > Characiformes > Prochilodontidae > Prochilodus > Prochilodus magdalenae. Next base: position 206,163 of record JAMWET010004458.1, read on the forward strand.
TCAACCTCAAGCCTTCTGGTTACGAAGGCGGGAGAAGGGCCAAACTAGGATGAAGTCAGCTTCTGGTTTGAACTGTCTCGTTTACGCTGCTGCACCATTTAAGGTGGAACGGGGAAAATAAATCAAACTTTGGGCATTCTAACTCCTGTAAACGAGGTGGAACGAGGAAAATTCGAACTTGCTATTCCTGGTGTCCCAACATCGCAGCAGAAAGTAACTGCAGCTCTATATAAGGTGGGACGGGGAACATGCGAACCAGAGGAGGGGGAGAAGGAAGACAACTGCAGCCTCCTCCGAACTTACTTATTGCGGTACTTATGCTAGCCGCTTCTGCTAACATAACTCACTTTAGCTAAATATACAGCCAACTACGCACGTCCAAAGACTGCTCTGTTAGCTTTGCCTAAATTTTGGTCAGAAAAGGAGGGATGTAAACAATGGAAACCAGCGCCTACCTCGGAGTAAAGTGTTGTGGACTATTCGCTGGTCAAACAGACACAAAGCAGGGATTCATATCTAACGTTCCCGTCGCGCGGAACGTTTCCATGGCAGCCGCGGGATTCCTCCGCATATAGCCTGTTAGCTAACGTTTACAGAGTTTGAGGGCGATAAAAGATATTAGCGTCCAACTGAGGGAAGCGGTTCCGCGTAAGCAAGCTCAAACAAGCTAAAGATAGCTAACTTTAGTCGTATGTGTAAGGACGGCTGGAATGAACAGCATTTGTGAACTTTCTTTTCAGGACAAATCTGAGTGCACGAGCTCGGCATCACTCTCCCTCCAGAGCTCCGCAAATTCAGGATCCACAAGGCTTTGTGTTTTCTCAAGACCAGCACACCTGATTCGGCTTATTTTCCAACCCATCTTGAGTTCAACCACGTGTATCAGAGCAGGCAAAACACAAACGCTGCGCAGCCCATGCGATCCCCTGGAGTGGTGGTGGAGTTGGGAAACACTACTAGCTCTTTCTTGCTAACTTAACTGAGGACTTCACAGTTTTCCAAACAGCTCCACAGCTGATATGCCGCCTATATACAAATATGATTTAAAGAAAACCTACCAGACGTGATGCACAAAAGAAGCAGGGCTGCGAGATTAAGCCCGGCGTGAATCGGGTTATTCCTGAGATAATGGGCAGTCATTCTTAGCGCCATATCACCGCCCGCCTTCACTCGCTCTCTCTCCCCGAAACTCTGAAAGCTCCTCAGCAACAACTCCATAGGGACGAGGCAGAGACTGGACCGTACCACTGCGCCCGATTGCACAGGGGTGCTCAGCCTCACCTGGTACTCTGCCTGCTCGCTTGTAGTGAATCGAACCGGCCCTTTTCAATAAATGGATCGACCCGATTATTATTTCTCTTGTAGTGCCCAACAATAGAGTTTTCGCCTATTGGTGAAAAACACAGATACTGTAATGAAGGGCAAAGATGAGTTTGCAATACTGACCTTCTCCACAATGGTCATGTCCCATATAGAAATCTGGTATATGGCAATGCACTGATTTCAAAATATGGCATACATTAGTTTACATGGTTGTGACTTATATGATTACTATTTAAAATTAGCCATTTTCAAATATAGGACATATATTTCAGACAGTGTATGCTAAACATATGCAGTATATGTAAAACATTATTTTAAATATATACATGGTATATAATGGCATATGGATGGTACATAATGTATTATTCATATATACTGTACTAGAATCTAGTTATATATTTTTTTCTTTGGTGCATTGCATGTTGTGCATTTCATGTTAATGCTTATAAACCATTTTTGTTTATATCAGACATACATGCTTATCAGACATACAGAATACAGTATGTTTATGCAATACAGAATATGTAAATGTTTATGTAGCCCTGATTCAGTGCATACTTTGTGAGCCTCCTTTCACCTTGTTTGTCAAAGGTCAGAGCAGGCATTATTTGGGGGATGTATCATTCTCAGCACTGCACTGACAATGACGTGTTGGCATGTGTGGGTCAGTTACAGCAGTGCTGCTGGAGTGTTTAAACACGGTGTACACTCACTGTCCACTCAAACAGACACTCCTACCTTGATGGCTCACCTTGTAGATGTTAAGTCAGAGAGGAGAGTCCTTCGTCAGTGGTCAGAGACTGCTGCCCACAGGATATGCTGGATAGTTTTGGTTGGACTATTCTCAATCTAGCAGTGACTCTGAGGTGTTAAAATTCCTGCAGCACTGCTGTGCCTGATCCACTTGTATTATTGCAACACACATTAACCAACCATTACTACCGCTGAGAATGATCCACCACCAACGTTATACCTGCTCTGTGGTAGTCCTGACATTTGAAGAACATGAGATAACAGTGAATGCATTGGAACAGACGGACTACAGTTTGTAATTGTAGAAGTATAAAGTGCTCCCATATGGTAAATGGATCTGAAAAAAAGACATGGTGCCCCCCATGAAGTGGCTGGTGGGTGTATATGCATATATTTTGAATTATAGCTCAATGTATATTCCTCAGAGCCCTTTGCCTAACTGTGTGTTCATTTTAAACCAGTACAAAACATAATCCCCTGTACCCCTATGCTAATCCTGCCCAAGCCCCCGCCATGAATCCATCCCCTACCCAATCTGTGCCTCACTCCAAATACACTTCACCCCACCCCCCACGCAGCCAAAGTCTAATTGGGGCGTGTGCAAATTAACAGTCTAATCCTGGCAAACACAGGCGATGCATGGAAGCCCCTCCCTATAAACCAGGTCAGCATTTTCTTTGGAGCCCATTTTCTCATTCTATAGGTCACCAGGAACAGAGATCAACCTCTTTCTCAATTATCTGCATGACTTTTAAGGTCAAAAGGAGACGAACCATCCCTCGCGCTCAAAAATCTTTACTTGTGTTACTGTTTATTTGTGTGTGATGCTGCTGACATATGTGCTACAGGCCTGTACTGTATTCAGTATGGAATTAACAATGTATATGTGGATTTTCACTCTTCTCTTGCACATTTCTTAAAGGATGTGGCTAATGTTATTTGGCACAATATCACAAGGTCGCATATTCATGGGCTAGAAAAAGTAAACGACTTAGCCACTGAGTAGTCCACAGGGGGCTTGCCCTTGATAAACCTGGGCTAGATTATTTTCAGTACTTCATCAACAAGTCGTCTCACTCACCCTCTAAAGCCTCCTCTAATAAACTAGATTTTAAAACAGCCCAAGAAAAGCAGAGATCCCCCTGTCTCTCCCACAAGCCCTCAGCATGGAGCACCTCTTTCAATGAGGATCTGTTTCTTTCAGCAGCCTAAATGGACCAAACAAATCCTTGACAACAGAGAGGAGATACATCCATTCAGCAGAGGCTTTTACTTCGTCTCAGTTCACAAGAAACACTATAGTTTTGTTCCTTCTGCTTTCTGTGCTACCTAGTTTAATCCCGCTCTTCCAGAGACATTTCTTTACGATATGGTACCAGTTCTGTTTCCCCTTAGTTATTTTTTATCGGCGTCGTGTAGGTTTATTTTTACTGCACTTATAATATTTAATGAGAGACCAGATGAATATAGTGCTCTGTTCTGGTTTGTTCATTTCCTTTCTACTCAAAGCAGCCACTAAGCTCAAGTCGCATCTTTTGTCGGAGTCAGGGATAAAGCAAAGAAACATAAGATTACTGGTGAAAGGCGTTTACGGTTTCTTCAGATGGAGTTGTATGAGATTGGGAAGAGGTGGTACAGTGCGATGAATGTCTTTTTCCATGTGTGGAAAATGGGTCAAAGCAGGTGTTAATGATTGGCTAAAAGGAGTGATTGCATTTGGGCGTATCAAAGGCCATAGTGCGAAGGAAGTAGCTGAATCTGCAGGTGTATGGAAGCATAAGGTCATTCAGGTTTACAGTGGCAGTGGCAAAAAACCCAGTCTACAGGTAATTCTCATCAGCGTTGTGCCAGGGGAGGCATCCACCAAATCTGCCCCAACTACACAATACTTTGATGCAAGAGTGTTTAAACAATGATGTGGCCTACATCTAGAAGCCTGGCTTTCAGTGTCCAGGTCACTGTAAAAAATCTGCAGGTATGTTTTTCCACATCTCCAAAGTTCAGTTTTAAAAGTTGGATGCACTTTCCGGTAAATCATATACACGTTCAGTGATGTTGAGCTCTGGATTTTGGGGTGGCCAGTCCATCATTCTGAGAACACCAGCAGCTTCTTTATTTGTAAACACTAGCAGCTTCATGACGACTAAACATCCTTTCAGACCCATAGACTTGAGTTACAACAGTGGTGAACAAATATAAACCATGTACTTAAAGTTAAAATAGAGTCACCCCTTCCGTTAGACCTCCACTTGAGTAAAATAAGCGTTGGTTGGTGTAGTTCAGCGGATATCACCACTACCCATCAGGGAGCCACCACCACATGTGGGAGACTGGGGTCCGAATCCTGGTCTGGGAATGCTGTACTACACCAATAAGTCCTTGGGCAAGACTCCTAACGCTACACTGGCCTACCTGTAATACACTAAACCTTGTAAGTTGCTCTGGATAAGAGCGTCAGCTAAATGAAATAAAAGTATTTACCTTCAAACGTGCGTTAGTATAGAAGTAAAAATGGCATTATTTATTACAGCTGCAATGTCCTATTGTTATTTCTGTGTCCCATTTGGTCCACCAACAATTTAACTGAATGTCATAAATAATTCTGTCACTGATGTCTATTAAAATGATTAATAATCATCAAAACAAAGTGTGTGCTGTCATCTCACATTTTCATGTACACATTAGCCAAAAGGAAGACAGATTTGTACTCGTATTGTAGTGGAGTTAAAGTAAACAGTCACCCACAATAGAAATACTTCAGTACACCAACACACAGTCCACTAACACATGAGTTACTGTCTACAACTGCTGCTCACAGTGGAAGGATGGGCAGAAATGGGTGAGGATTGTAAGCCAGAGTGCAGCTTGACTTTTCTGAAGCTTTTAATCATGTCTTGAAGTTCACTATTGAAAACAAAATTTTTGCAAGATGACCTAATCTGTCAAATTTATAATCCACACAGTCACTCCTTCTTCCTTCTTCACTTCTCTCCCTGTCAGTCTGAAGAATCGTTGTTCAACATCAAACTCTCTGAAAATGTCTAAGTGGTGGAAAGCAATTCTTATGTTGCTGTTCTTAATATAATGTGAGTAATATCATTTTTTCTTGGTTTTGAACATGTTTTCTTTCGGAGAGCCACTTATGTGGGGACAGAAGGCAGTTTCGTCACTACAGTGACTTACTATCACCACTTAAGATATCAAGTGACGGGCCAGTTAGCCGGTTAGCATGCTAACTTTAGTAAATAGCTCTGCAACACCATACAGATGTGTTAGTGTGTGTTGTGCTGGTGTGAGTGGATCAGGCACTACAGTGCTGCTAGAGGTTTTAAACTCATCATTATCACTGCTGGACAGAGAATCGTCCATCAACCAAAATTATCCAGCCAAACAAAATAGTAGTGTTTAATAGATTGGACAGTGGGTGGACAACAGTGCTTAAAATATGTTTCTGTTCCACTTGTACCAGTGCAACACACACAAACACACCACCACCATGACAACGCCAGTGCAGTACTGAGAATGATCCCCCACCGACATAATACTTGCTCTGTGGTGGATCAGACGGGGTCCTGACTAGCAACAAATAAGGTAAATTTGGGCTAACATATCATGCAGGAAATCATGAATGGTATCATAAAGGGTGTACGTGGTATCATGAAGGGTAAGTGGGGAATCATGGGATCATAAAGGGTACGTGGCGAATCATGGTATCAAGGGTAAGTGTGGTATCATGGTATCATAGATGGTACCCATGGTATCATGAAGGGTACGTGTGGAATCATGGTATCATGGAGGGTATGCGTGGTATCATGAAGGGTACGTGTGGTATCGTGGTAGCATGTAGGGTACGTGTGGTATCGTGGTATCAAGAAGGATACGCATGGTATCATGGAAGGGTTACGTGTGGCATTGTGGGTAGCATGGAGGAACGTGTGGTATCATGGTGTCAGGGTACGCACATGGTATCATGCAAGAGTACGTGTGGTATCATGGTGTCATAGTTTTTATTTTGTGGGTATGTCATAGAGGGGTATCATGGCATGGCATCATGGAATATAGATGTGGTATTGTGGCATCATGAAGGTGTAGTATCATGGTATCATGAAGGGTACATGTGGTATCATGGTATCATGGAGGGTATGCATGGTTTCTTTAAGGGAGGGTACGGATCATGAAGGGTCGTGTGGTATGGTATCATGAGGGGTATCAACGTTCAGTACCTTCGTTATCATGGCATCATGGAGGATACGTGTGGTATTATGGTATCATGAAGGGTACGTGTGGTATCATGGTGTCATAGAGGGTATGCATGGTATCATGGCATCATGGAATATAGATGTGGTATTGTGGCATCATGAAGGTGTAGTATCATGGTATTATGCAGGGTACATGTGGTATCATGGTATCCTGGAGGGTACGCATGGTGTCATGGTATCATGAGGGGTACACGTTCAGTACCTTCGACATTTAGTCAGCCAGCATACTGTACATGTACCATATTCTGTTGCAATAGTATATTTTTAAGGTACACGGTGTTCGTACACCCCTGTGCATTTTTGGGTTTTGCATTCAGAGGTCACCCAGCATTACAATACAGAAAATGTCAGGTTATTTCTTCTAGCAGATGTAGTAAAATATTTACAAGGCACTCCACATGATTAAAATATTCAAGAAGGACTGACTCACAGGAATGACTGACAACTTTACAGCGATTCAGAGGCTTTCTCTGCAGTAAATACCACAGCTCGCCACATATGACAGGAGGTCAATATGGAAGTTTTTTTTTTTGCTCAGTACATCAAAATGAAAATGTATAAATTCAAAGGTTCTAGCAGAAAAACATAAGCTTCTAGTCTGATTCTTCTTCAGAGAGAGCTTTGCACTAATGAAGGTCATTCCACAAAGGCAACATTTTTTGGTGAATATAATTCACAGCATACGCGTCTATGATTTATCTAGTCCACGTCATGTTCCAGGAACACTTCAAAGGACCACAATAAATGAATGCGACCCACACCACTTGAAATGTAATTGCTCAGACCTATCAATGCTGATTGTGTAGTGATTATTGTTGTTCAGCTCATCAACCCGACTTCACTTCATCTATAATAAACTGCAACACTTACAGCCTAATGTGTTCTGGCAGGCGTCTTTCGGCCCACTAAATACTAATAATTCTTTCGTTTTCCTTTCCCATCAAGAAGCTCGCCCAGCGAGGGTGTTGCCTGGGCCAGGAATGCTGCATGAGCCCTTAAGGACCCTTAAAAGAGGAGGTTCAGTGGGCTCTCTTTTGTGTCAACACTGCGACTTAACCCCATCAGTGCAGAGCGGGGTTCATAAAGCAAACTGCTTCTCCGAAAGTGTGATTTGGCCCCGTGGTTTCATTGATAGAACACAGACACAGAAAAGGTCACTGTAGCAAGAGCGCTACACTGTTACTGTATGCTGTTGCATAGCATGCCAGTGAGTAATGCTCATGAAAAGGGCAGCTGCACGCTGAACAGGGTGTGGGATCGTGCTTGGATAGAATAAGCCTAGTGAAAGTGATTGGACTTTTCTGGCAGTGTGAAAGCCCTTTTGTTCAGAAATATGAAGGCCTGCTAATCATTATTTTTATTCTGTGTTCTCCAAATGCCTAAATAAACTAAAGCCTTTTTAAAATGACCAAATGTCACAAAAACTGCCAAATCAAGACACTGAATAATAAATAGCTGGAGCCATTCCGCCCTGTGAGTAGACTTCGTTTCTTCTTAGTGCTGTGCATGTTAGCTCGGTTTTGATGTGGTTGATACCGTATGGTCAATAACAGATGCAGCAACAGCTGAAGTAACCATTTGCAGAACATCTGTTACATGACACATAATACCGTGATGAGCCATGAACATATCAAAATACATAAACTGTGGTAACACTTGCTGATTTCCAGTGGACTTTGATCCTGGACTTATATGGTTCGTTCACACTACAGCCAAAGCATTTAGTGCAAATAGAGCTAACTACCACTGAACAAGTAGAAACCTCAAACAGTGAGAACAAAAAGACATTTGGAAAGATGGAAAGAAAACCCCTTTGAACTTCAAAACAACCCCCATCCCAAAAAAATAAAAATAAAAAAAGATTAAAGGCAACAAAAACTAAAAAAAAAATTAATCCAGCAGACAAATACAGATTAATCTGTTTCTATAGCCACACTAAACCTTAACGATATTAAGTCAAGGGAGTGAAAAGTAACTTGGCCTGATGTGCCACCTGCTGGTGATACAGCAATTTGCAGAAACAGATATACACCATGAACCAGTTTCCTGGGCATGGATTAGGCCTTGCCTTGGACTACACATCTTTTTCAATAACTGCTCTCCATTGAAATAAAAAAAAAAGACCAGATGAGGCTTAATCCCTGTCTGATCATCCAACATTCAGAGACACCAACCTGAGATGTTCAATCATTTGTAGGCACCTGTTCATCCAACATTTCTTCTCAAATCTAGAGCAAACGAGTTCACCACTTCCTGTCAGCTTCTCACTTTCTGGGAACACTTTACACTAGATTTTGGAACATTGCTGTGGGGAAGCATTGCATTCAGCCATAAGTACATAGAGCTCCATCATTCCAGAGAACACAGCTTTATTGCCCCACAACTCAATGCTGGGGGTGGCTTTGTACCTCTTTATCCAAAGCCGAGAACTGGCCACGGTGGCGCTAGGCTCATTACCAGGCTCTGAAGCATCACATTCTATATGGAATTCTTTATCTGTAGAGCTATTTGTACACAGCAGTGAGTGTGCCTTAGTAATTAGAAGGGGAGTCTGGATACCTTTGGACCAACAGCGTATAAGCATTCAGTTGTGTAGCCCGCCGGTACATATGCTGTCTGAGTTAAGATTTTATCATCACGCCATATGCCCTTCATGCAAACTTTTCCAGAAACAGAACAATAGAATACCAATGGGATGTGAGCACATCTTTCAGCAACTACATGCTCAGTTCATTTGAAACTCCCACAAGAACAGTGACCCATTACTCCGTTTACAGTTCTAATAGCAAGCCCTTTCATGAGTTCCCTTTAAAACAACTGCCACAGCACTCTGTTAGGACCAAAGCATCCAGCTTTTCTTTCCTTACTGGAATATAATGTGCAGTCAGTGACAGCAATTCAAGTCTTTAACTAAACTATGGATTTCTAGAGCTCAGTCTTTAAACGCTCACAAAGACGGATACACCATTCAGAGCATGAAAACAAGCCACATGTCTAAGTGGGTGAATCACTAATGCTGTATCAGACAACAATCAAAAGCCAAAAAATGGTGATGGTTATAGAGACAAACTGCTGACTGTGTGCAGATAGGCCAATCACAGCGGATTGCTATGTGTGTATGAAAAGAGGTCACATCTGGAATTACTTTGTTCACATTAGACAATGTATTATAGGCCAGCACATAATAAGCATGTGCTTATTTATATGTTTATATAAATGACAGAGAGGTCATTAAGTTTGATGATGAGAATAATGCAGACCAGGGAGAGTAAGCATTTACAGGAACGTTTATCTGTCATAAAAAAGATTCAGTTTTAGGGCCTATTACTTCACTTGCTGCTATACAATATTCGTATACATAAATATATATATACATATTGTATAGCAGCAAGTAAAGTGATATGTATATATATATATATATATATATATATATATATATATATATATATATATATATATATATATATATATATATGTATATGTAGTGAGTTTCTGTTACAATGGAGGTGTTTCATCATTTACTGTAAGGACTGCATGTTAAATCAACCTAGAACAATATTTAGCATGGCAATAAATAATTTAACTGCCTTTATTCTACCCAAATAGAGGGCTATATTTTTAGCATTGTTTATAAGGTCATCCGAAAACTAATCACAATAACTACACAGCGAATAACCTGTTACTAGTTCATAGAGTGGATCTACCTTAAAGGTGCAATATGTGAGATTTTTAGTTTAAAATGTTTTTTAGTGTATAATACAAAAAATAGATCCTTTAAAGACATTTAGCCAATAAATGGAACATTAAACATCACCACCTGACCCATCAAGAAACCACCAACCGATTCAGCACCAACAGAGGAGTGATAAAAAAAACAGAAGCTGAAGAAGAGTTAATGTTGCTGAATTAGCTGGCAGGTTAACTTTAATACTGAGAGGAGGGACAGTACATTTCATATGATAGTGGTGGACAACAATATCACAACTTTCAGGTGATATGCTATGTACTCTACTGTTTAGAAGATGAGTTTGATAGTTTGTGTCATTTTGCACATGGCTCCTTTAATGATAACAGTTGGTGTTGAAACAGGTTGGTGTTTGCTCTGATTGAAAAATGTATACCTTTTGTAAGGACACTAATGTTGACGGTTTGATGGATTTGTTTATTATTTCGAGATGTTTCTGCTGTGCTTTTATAGCTGTAGAGACAGCTGTAGAGTAGACAATGAGCTGCAAAGGTGAGTGGTATGGCAGGAAGGTAATAAATCAATAATTAAAAGGACACAAACAGAGACTGAACAGAACTGAAAGGAATCTAAAGGTTTAACTGACTGCTTGTGTTTAGGGCCTCTTAATGAATGTCCAGAGAGGTGAAAACACATTGTAACAAGGCATTTAATATTGTGGCATAAAAAGAGTCATGCAAATGTCATTATAGACAAACACAACACAGTTATAATGGGCCCCCAGAGTACCATCTAATGTTTATCTGAAGCCGTTTTAGATTATGAATTCATTGTGTCAACCTTAGAGATCAGCAAACCTGTGACAGCAGCACAATCAGTCCAGCAGAGGGTGCTGTACAGGAATAAATTTTAATTCTCAGCTGAACTGCACTGCAGTCATTTTTCAGAACACATGTCAACTCATCAGCTAATTACCAAGCTCTTTAACCAAGCTGTGTAAACTGTGATGATATTGTAGAACACCTTAGAAGACGACATCTAGGAATGACCGTTTTGAAGGTCAACCCAATGGGGTCAAGCTCCAACTCTGGGTCTATAAATTGACTGCCTAAAATGTCTTTAGGTCATCCTATCACGACAATGCCAATTAGGGTATAAATGCCGATACCTAATTTAGGCAGAAAGAGGCAGGCTAATTTGTTTTACACCTCTACGTCAGTACCTGCCGCCTTAGACCTAAAGTCACACTGTATGCAGAAAAGGACAGATATTGCATTCATGTTATTTCACTGAAATTTAAAATCACTTAATGTTTATGAGCAACACCACTGACGGTGTTTTTTCAGCACACAAGGACATCAGTATTTTAGCCAAATGTATCAAAAATACGAAATTGATATTTCACCATTTACCATGGTGCGAAAAGTTAGTCTTTTTTTTTGGGACATGTCTGTAAATAATTCACACAGACCTTCCTGTAACACCACAGACAATACAAAACAGCCACCTAATTAAATTAGCACAATCAAAAGATATTTCAACATTAAATATACCAATAATAATAAACACTAAGATTAACATATTATCAGTAGTTTATATGGATGTTATTATGAACAGGACAGACAATTCTAGTGCAATTTTACAGTTTAAACTGAATAACAAGTCTCAAAAATTTTGCTTCACATAAAATGAATACTGCAGCATGTAGGCACTGATGTGACATTTATCAAATCCCTCAAACAGTTTTTTTTTTATTATACATATAAAAAATATATATATTTTTTTTTTCTTTTTTTTTTTTTTTACTGTTGGAATAATCGCTTTAAATCATTTATTTATTTGAATCAGGCTTCAAATTGTAGAATGACCGGATGTTGCTTATGGGCTAACTAAGATCTTGAACTTTATTGCATACAGGCAAAAAGTACAATGTAAAATAATTAAATAATTGCGCACACAAAACATAACACTTCTCAAAATCTCAAAAAAAAAATTTAACAAAACCCCAGAAACCAAATCACATGTAATTTAAACACGGTATCTTGTTATGCTGACCGGATTAAATGTACCACTGCAACAAATGAAACTGTTGATTTATAACTTGATATTCCATTCTACTCCCCGTAAAGATCTACCACACAGCTCAGTTTTTAATCTAACACAACTGAGCCCATATTCATACACCACCTTAGAGCAGGAGGGCTGATTTAGGCCTAGATCCCTACAATGATCCCTCTCTGAGATCATGTCTTAGATCGTCACTCCCACTCTGAGATGAAGACAGACCCTGCTGGAGTTAAACAAGGCCTCCAGTAGCATCTAAATTTTGGAGCGACATGTGTCAAACTAAACTATGCACAGTGGTAGCCTTATAGCAGCGGTCACAAACCCTGGTGCTTTCCTAGGAGTCCAATTCCAAACAACAACCTGCCAAACCAGTACTAGCTAAACAACTTCTTCAGAAGTCTCGACTGGCTGGGTCAGATGCCTTTGCCTCTGGGAGCAGGGAGGGGCATCATTAGATGCAGGTTTGGTGACCACTGTTCTACAGCATCAAGAGAAATACAAAAAAATGATGATTATGAATGATGAATGATGATGATTAGTAATATGAGATCTTCCTTCTTTCACAGTCAAGTGCATTTTAAAATTCGCACACAGCAGCCAGAAACTACCTAGGGTACATGCTGTAGAGTAAGGGATTCAGTAATACACTAACATTGAGTGTTAGGCCTGGTTTCTGGATAATAACAGGGTATTAAACCCCCCAGACTTCTCAACCCTTTTTCTGTTCTTCCTGTCCTTTGAACTTCATTGCACTCTACTGCTGCCAAAATTAACTGAATTAACCAAGAAACTGAAACTAATCATTCTTCAGCGTAGAAAGTGAGGTGATTTCTGACATTGGATTGGTGGTAATTCCGTTTGGAGTTCTGTATGCCTTTATCAAATCTGCAGCTCTTCACTAGTCCTCTCTTTGATAGGCTTCTGGAATGTCCTCTTCTTCTTCTTGAGTTGCTGAGATGAGAGCACCCTGTAGCCTCTCACCGTCTTCTGCCTTGCTGTCTTCCAGCTCTCTCTCTGCCTCACGTGAACGCTGTTGAGCCTGCTTTACTTGAGATAGTGCCATCTGTAGGTTAGTCTGGGCTGCTGCTGAGGGCTGGTCTGCTCCTAAAGCAAAAGCCATAGCAAAAGTATGATCAAACCGAGAATCTACAATGTGCTTGATAAAATACTGGCCCAAAAGGCTCTTTGCAGCTCATATCATCATGTACAATTGTTACAAAATACAATAAATATAAATAAATGATGATATATATACACAAACACACACACACATATATATATATATATATATATACTGCAAAATAAATAAATAAAGGGAACACTTTGAAAACACATCAGATCTCAATGGAAAAAAAATCATGCACAATATCTTTCCTCATAGGTAATGTGTTAGGAACGAAAGAACGCCACATCGTTTGATGGAAATGAAAATGATCACCCTACAGAGGGTTGAATTCAAAGACACCCTGAAAATCAAAGCGAAGAAATGATGCAGCAGGCTTGTCCATTTAACCCAAATTCTATTGCAGCAACTCAGAATGGTACTCAGTAGTTTGTATCTCCTCCACATGCTCCTAATGAGACGACGGATGTTGTCCTGGGGGATCTCCTCCCAGATCTGGACCAGGGCATCACTGAGCTCCTGGACAGTCTGAAGTGCAGCCTGGTGGCGTCGGATGGACCGAAACATAATGTCCCAGAGGTGTTCTATTGGATTTAGGTCAGGCGAGCCGGTGGGCCAGTCAATGGTATCAATTCCTTCATTTTCCAAGAACTGCCTGCATACTCTCGCCACATGAGGCCGGGCATTGTTGTGCACCAGGAGGAACCCAGGACCGACTGCACCAGCGTAGGGTCTGACAACGGGTCCAAGGATTTCATCCTGATACCTAATAGCAGTCAGGGTGCCGTTGTCTAGCCTGTAGAGCTCTGTGCGTCCTTCCAGGGATATGCCTCCTCAGACCATCACTGACCCACCACCAAACCAGTCATGCTGATGTTGCAGGCGGCATAACATTCTCCACAGCGTCTCCAGAGCCTGTCATGTCTGTCACATGAGCTCAGATAAAACCTGCTCTTCTCTGTGAAAAGCACAAGGCGCCTGTGGCGGATCTGCCAATTCTGGTGTTCTGTGGCAAATGCCAATCGAGCTCTATGGTGCTGGCCAGTGAGCACAGGGCCCACTACAAGACGTCGGGCCATCAGATTGTTTCTGGTTATTTGGTCAGACACATTCACAGCAGTAGGGCTCTGGCAGTGCTCATCTTGTTCCTCCTAGCACAAAGGAGCAGATACCGGTCCTGCTGAGGGGTTAAGGACCTTCTACAGCCTTGTCCAGCTCTCCTAGAGTAACTGCCTGTCTCCTGGAATCTCCACCGTACTCTTAAGACTGTGCTGGGAGACATGGCAAACCTTGTGGCAATGGCACATATTGATGTGCCATCCTTCAGTAGTTGGACTACCTGTGCAACTTCTGTAGGGTCCAGGTCCTGCACCATGGTACTAGTAGTGACGCTGACCCAAGTCAACTGCAGAACTAGTGAAAAATCAGTCGGAAAAGATTAGGGGGGACAAAATGTCAATTACCTCGTCCTTTTGAACCATTCCTGTTTCGGGGGGTGTCTCATTGTTGCTCCTGTACTGCACCTGTTGTTAATTTCATTAACACCAAAGCAGCTGAAACTGATTAACGGCCCTCACTACTACTTAACTGACCAGATCAATATCCCTGAAGTTGAACTGAGTTGATGCTACACTAGTGTTCCCTTTATTTTTTTTTATCAGTGTATATATAACAATATATACGTGGGATATACACACATATACATTATATATATATATATATATATATGTGTGTGCAGATTGGGTAAAAATGTCTTACATCATGATCTATGATTTTGTAGTGTTGAATCAATTCTATTGAGAATACTGTAGTGCTTTCAGAGCAGGTCTTTCTTATACACAGATGTAGAAATACAAAGCATAGCATATGATATGCAAAGGCTGCTAAGCGTGCAGCAACACCCCTTGATTCCTATTGCTAAATTAAAAAAAAAAAACAGCCTAAGTGTTAAAATAGCTTTAGTGTAGCAATCTATGTGGCCTTTGTGTTTTTGTTTTATGTATATACACAGTCTGTTCAAAATCTGCAGTACTGAAGTTTAATGCGCCATTTTAAAACACCGCTAGCTGCTACCCTGCCAACTGCTAGCTGTTTTGCGGATGTAACTTGTGTGCTTCTCTATACAGAAGTCAGAAGTGTAGGTAATTTCTGCGCCCTGAAGCAATCCAATATTGGCTTAAAGCTCCACTACTGTAATAATAGCAGGGTGAGCATCAGTTGTAGATGTTGTGTCTGTTTACAGCAGTTTCTTATCGTCTCTCCAAACAGTTTAAGGGAAAATGTGGCAAAGAAAATCCCACGTATATATTGTTTAGCGTGATATCCCAGTCTTCGTCATGCATTTCATTTTTCAGCTTTACATGGTTAGTGTTGTACAACATGTCTTACCTGCATTAAAAGCAGCTTCAGCAGCCAGTTTTGAAAGATTCACTGCAGTCGTCCAGTCTTCTTCAAATTTTTCACACGCCTTCTTTCGGTCTATAATCTAATCAAACCCAAAACTTTAATTCAGGTTAAAGGAGCAAATCAGGTGTACTTGGAATACATGCATATCTGATAACTGACAGAGGGATGAAGGAAACACAAAATACTGCATATATGTATTTGTTAAAGCTGGCTTGTGATCTCACCTCCTGGCGCTTGGAGACAATCATCTGCCATATCGTGTCCTCCTGTGTAGGGTTCAACTTGTTGATATTGGCAACATAACTTCTGTGAACAGTTATCAGGGTATGTATAGTCTGTAGAGTGAAAGTACACATAAGACATGTCTGTGATCACACCATTGTCTCTTTGTTAAAGATCGATAACTTGAGTAAACTCATTCACACTGAAAGTGATGCACATGCAACACCAAATCTATATTTAAGATTGTGTGTTGACACAGACATACTTACGTTGGTATACTCAGCGAGGGTCTCTACTAATGCCAGGGTAGTTTGAGAGAGGTAAGTGTTGGCACTGTTGGTCACCAGAGTTGATGCTCTACGGATCAAGGCTTCATGGGAAACTTGGTCCTGTACAAGGATAAAGTGGTTTAGATAAACGAGTGAGTGAATATGAACACTGAAAGTGTTTCATCCTTTAGTATGACTATTTGTGACACCCCCGTATTATACAGTATTTCTAAACAGCTTCCAAAAGGAGTTTTATCAACACTGCAGTGATGAAAAACTTCCAAACCTGCACAAAAGGAACAGCACACAGGCCACCTGTGATGCCTAAAGAAATCCAGTTCCTCGTGACTAAAGAAGGCAGCCGGCTAAGTCTGTGACGTGTCCGGTTGGTAGCGTTCAGAAAGCTTGCTGTGAAGCTGTAAATGAAAAAGAGGAATGTTTTATCATCAGTTCATGCACTGATGAGTCAGTAGAGTAAAAATAATAAGAACAAGAGCCTTTATTAATGGTAGAGATTTTCAGAGAGGTCAGATCCACAACTATATAGGGTGCTGCTGCTGCTGTACACTAAACCCAGTAAGGTTAGCCATTAGCCATTTTATGCCTATGTAATGCTCAGAGTTAAATCATACTGAGTAAAATGTGGTTGGATCTTCAAACGATAACACTGTTATTATGTATGTATGTATGTATTAGAGAGAGAGAGAGAGAGAGAGAGAGAGAGAGAGAGAGAGAGAGAGAGAAAGAGAAAACACTGCTACTACTTATACTCAAGAATATCCATGAAGTCATCTCAATTTAACAAATTTTTACTGACTTAGTAGTCACGACTTAGACTTTGAAGCTTTAGCCTGGCTCAAAAAGGAGAAGAGTGTTATAGAACAGCCAACAAATTACAAACTTTAGTTCCTGTGCTGATAAGTGCTGGGTAAACTATAAAGTCCAACTGCAGTTCTACACAGTTGTCTTGCAGCTAGCTTTTCCTTTCACTTTAGTAGCATTACTTTTATATTTAAATAAAAAAACACACAATACATATAATAAACAAAACACACTGACCAACAAAAAAAAGGACAGAGAAACGCTTCTACGTTAGTTTTTTTATTTATCCGCCAAACGTTCTGACAGCCAGTGTTGGTACATAAACATGTTGTTTACGTTACCGCACATACAACACAGGACCCAACACTAACAGGGAAGCCCGCCTGGTCAAGTATTAGCCGAGGGCTGTTCCGCGAGCGCTTCTATTTAGTAATGATAGAAACCGATGTTAAACCATATTTCTGACGTCACCACGACGTTATAGGAGCACTTAACATATTTGTACAGCCCATACAGATCTCCCACATTATTAAATAAATGAGAAACACATACCATCCAAGAGCAAGCGCCGTTCTCCTGAGCAGCGCCATACTGCCTGGACAAACCAGTCAGTCAACCTGAGTGCGCCCCCAGCGGCAGCGTGTGGAACTGCGGCCTGTCAGATAACCCCAATCCAACCCAAACCAGATGACCCATGGAGTTCTCATTTGACCCCTCTCGGAGTTGTCCTCAGTTAACCACTTTAGTTATTATACCGCCCCTTTTCACATTTTCACCTTTGTTTTAATATAATGTCACAAGACATGTTTGTGTCCAAAGGTGAATATAGAGGTGAATATAGAGGTGAACCATCTGCAGCTCAACGTGACAAAGACAAAGGAGCTGGTGGTGGACCTGAGGAGGGACAAAGCACAGGTGACCCCTATTTCCATCAAGGGGGTCAGTGTGGACACTGTGGAGGACTATAAATACCTGGGTGTTCACATTGACAATAAACTGGACTGGGCTAAGAACACTGACGCCCTCTACAAGAAGGGCCAAAGTCGTCTCTATTTTCTGAGGCGTCTGAGGTCCTTCAACATCTGCAGGACTATGCTTAGGATCTTCTACGAGTCTGTGGTGGCGAGTGCCATCCTATACGCTGTTGCATGCTGGGGCAGCAGGCTGAGGGTGGCAGACGCCAACCGACTTAATAAACTGATCCGCAAAGCCAGTGATGTTGTGGGTGTGGAGCTGGACTCGCTGATGGCAGTGTCTGAGAGGAGGACGCTGTCTAAGCTGCAGACCATCATGGATAACGGCTCCCATCCTCTCTATCACACAGTGATGAGTCACAGGAGCACATTCAGTGCAAGACTCATCCAGCCAAAATGCACTACCGAACGTCACAGGAGGTCATTCCTACCTGTGGCCATCAGACTTTATAACTCCTCCCTTAGAGCACGGCACCATTCACATGTACAGTAATAACAGCTAAACAATAATTTAATTATGTGCGCGACAACTCAAAATGTGCAATAATTTTTCTGACTACTGAACACTTACTGCTGCTAACAGTATATCTGTACTTATTATTATAGCCACAGCCACTTTACTTTTATTTTATCTTATTGTATTATAAGACTTTATATAGGTGTACATAGTGAAAATTGCTCTCTTGTTGTAAATTATTATTGTTTATTCTAAATGGTTGCTACTGTAAAAACTGCAATTTCCCCCTGGGATTAATAAAGTATTTCTGATTCTGATTCTGATTCTGAATATGATAAATATTTGTTATATTTTTTACATTTCATCTTTACACCTCACCCAAGAACCACACAGACACACACGTATACAGGCCAGTTTCATCTTTGTAAAGCTGGTTATATTAATTCCAAATTCTTTTCCTTGTTTGTATAAGACATTGGAGAACTGGAGGAGTGGCTTCCGTTTCAATAAGAAGAGAAACTGAATCGGCTGAGAACTTGAATAAAGAGTATAGTGTGTAGAAAGTTGAGAACATGTTCTCGGGGCTTACATAGCACCAGATAAGATCTTTAAGATTGAAGGATTAAATAACTTTGACTGGATTAAAAATGTAAGCACATACTGAAAAAAAGAACACACAGAGTACAATTTTCCTCAGCAGATCCACAAGAGCAAGAGTCATTCATATCTACACATTTGGAAATGACACTATTCAGATAGGGTATATTTTAGGAAAATTATGAAAAAGATTTATAATTTTATCCTCTTAAAAGACATGCAATAAAATTGACCACAGGAGAAATTCTGTTTCAGTGAATATGTTGAATATGCTTATTATTATCAAAATTTTATTGAACTTTTATTGTAAGTATTTGACTTTAAAAGCAACAATGATAATCCCAGTATTCCCAAATCTTAGATGGCTATCAACAAGACAAGTAAGGCTATCAGGAATAGTTCTAACCAAGGAACTAAATTCAGAGCGTCAGCTGAATTGTGTAAATGACATGAGTATAAATCACATAAAAAGCAGAACTGGCAGATATACACTCATATACACTTAACGTAAGCAAGGATAGGCTTTATTGCTGTACCTGACTGACTATTTAAGGTCATCCTGTAGTTGTGCTTTCTATTCTGACTCATGCTGTTGTGAAGGTAGTATTTCTGGCAGAGGAAGTGCGTCTCAGAGAAGAGTTTGAAAGCAATTCGAGCAGGCCTGCAGGAATAGTTTAAAAGGGGTCACATCGTAGAGCTCTGGGATGGTCTTATCAACATATTTAATACCATACTGGTCGCGCACATCATGCTATAGTGGTGTCCTCCATTAATCATGTTGTTAGTGCCTGCACCATTAGTAGTTGCGTGACGCAGGACTACATCCATGCAGCCTGTTATGATGACTGCCCTTAACATCACATGAACGTTGCCAAAGACTGCAATGGTGTCGTGACTGTCATTGACTCACTCAGAATCTTCAGTGATGAATCCCGACGAACAATTCTGTGTGTGGAGGTACCGTGGTCATCACCAAGATGAATGGTATTGTCGTGTGTCACACGTCCAGAAGGCCTGGTGTCACTCCACCTCCACTCCTACCGCACCATCTGCAGGAACTGTGTGAGAATATTCAAGCTGCATGAGATGAATTATCACAGGACACCATTAGGAAAGTTGTTGGCAAAAACATGTGGCCCAATGCCATACTGAGAGACACTACTTCTGTATGTGCAACTCAACAAATATGCCTCATTCTAGGTGTAACTATTCTTTTGATGATGAGTGTAGAAAGAATATTGTTAATATTGTCATAATTTTCCAACACACCTGATTTAAATGATCAGCTTGTTACCATGAATGAACAGCCGTTAATACCCCATTAATAGTTAGCAACAGGTCTGTTGGAGCAGGACAGGTTTTAAGAGGACAGAGCACTAAATGATGGGAAGTATAATTATGACAGTAGTCAAACCATGTACTGATATTTACAGGAGAAGGACACAAGGCTTTTCTTTTACTTCGTAATGCTGTAATAAGTAAATACATTTATTATTAAAATTAATAATCTATGGAATAACATTATATAAAATAAATAATTAAATACAATTAGTAGCATGAGATAACAGTACATAAGGGAATTACCTTTACTGTTTTGCTTACACAACACTAACTTTATGCCTGTAGTTAATCAAACAGTGCAGTCCTGAAAAGCCTTTCCAAAATAGTAAGACTACTGATAATAACAAATAATTTTATTTTAGAATTTTATATAAAGTGAATAAAGTCACAAGCATAAAATAAAGAAGAAGAATTGCTATTGAAAAAATACACTACTGAAATGCCATGTCTTAATTAATTTAATTTTCCTGCTAAATCATTTTTTGTTATGGTTTGTCTGGTTTTGTCTGGCTTAACTCACACTAATGTGATTTCAGTAGACCAAAGGAAGAGCTATTAGCACTCAAGCAACTTATTAGACTTATTAGATCATTAGAATGGAGGAACAGTTCTGGAAATCATACATTTTCTGAGGAACATCTGTTGGGTTGTGCAAGATAACAAAACAAAACAAAACAAAACAAAACAAAACAAAACAAAACAAAACAAAACAAAACAAAACAAAACAAAACAAAACAAAACAAAACAAAACAAAACAAAACAAAACAAAACAAAACAAAACAACCCGGACCAAGCTGGAGTACTAAAAAGATGACCAGCCTCTTTGCTGGCAAAACCATACCACATCACTGCTAAAATGTAGAAACTAAGGCATCTCTAAGTCATTGCTTTTGTCAGCTTGTAACTTTGCGAACTATTTTACGCTCTGATATGACTGACATATGATCTTATTATAACCGGAACGCTCATTCCCAAACAATGAAAAGGCAAATCCGACAACCAAACAAGAAAACCTAAATTATTAATGAGGTGGTAATTGCAGTAGTGGAGAAGACGGTCCTGGAGGCTTTTTTAACCTCACTCTGGAGATTCTGGGTCTCAAAAGACAGCTGCCCGGTTAAATCACAGAGGACAAAGTTTATAAAACAGAAGAAGAATTCCCTCCTGTATTTCATCATGCACCATGTAATACGTGACAGAGTCAATCCCCTGCTCATTTCACTGTGCACATATCACTGTGCCAGTCAAACCAAAAACACTTTTTGTTTACCTTAATTAGAGACACAATATTGACTTATTAATATGTGTGTCATTGTGTGTGTTACTGAGTACGGTCAGCTCATATCAGATCAAACTGTTCACCGTTTATTGTTCCTGGTTAACTTTATCTTTCTTTGAACAGCCCTGCAATCAGACACTTTCAGGTGATAAGTATATGTGCAAATATAAAAATCATATCATGTCCCTTTTAATAGGAAATAAATAAAATTGTGAAAAAGAAAAAGAAGAAATGAAAAAATGTGTTTCACCAGCCCGGTTTACATGCAGCCGGATAATCCAACTAGTAGCTGAACTGAAACAGAACACGTCCATGTATACACCTGAGTGAATATACTAGTCCATTCCAAACACAGTTTCTATCTGACTGAACAAGGTGGGTGGTCCTGTACGTTCTGCAGGAATTTGGATTTAGAAAAGTTGATCATGGTGGGAGCCGGAAGCTGCAGAGGAGACAAAATTCATGCCTCAAATTTTAAACAGCTTAGAAACAGTTAGCAGGATGGATGGCCATAAAGCTCACAACAACAAGCCGTTCAGACGAGTGCATGAGCAAATGAGTTGTTTACACCATCTCTTTAATAAGTGCAGTATGTTTTCCTGACTCTGTTACGAAAAAGCCATTTAAAACACAAGCAGGCCAACTGAAAGCTCAGGTATACACCGCTGCTCTTCTCACCCTGACTGAACTCGCATGATGCTCATTGTCATAGTAATGTCTGCACTAAGTGGTACTCTATGTAAGTGTGTAATTCTGGATCTGGGTGCATCATTAATCACCAGGCTGCTGAGTGTGTATATAAATGCCTCCTAAGTCTTAATTTAGAATAGGAATGAATTCATTGGTGAAAATCTCTGCATCTCTTGTTTTAAACCAGTGAACTAGTCTCTTTCCATAGGTCCACCTGTTCCACACAGTCTGATATCCTCTGACTGGGAATGCACAACAATATTAGACTCAAGTATGAACAGTCATTTACTGCAAAAACTATATTCATCATCAATAAATAAATGCACCCAGAAGTAAGTGAGTTATTCCAATTTAGAAGGAAGATAAAGGTTACTAGAAACAATAAATGATGAACATTTTAGACTGACATGGGCAATATTTAATAAGCTACACATACAGAAGTAGTGTCTCTGGTGTATGATAACCCATCCCATGCAGCTTGAATGTTCTCACACCATTCCTGCTGATCATGGTCCCTTCACACACGGATTCGTTGGTGATCTTCACCAAGACAAAAGCGTGAGTCAGTACTCAAGATGCCCCGCTGCCATTCGGAGTCACTTCATCACAGTCTGATGCGACACCATTGCAGTCTTTGGTGATGCTGATGGTGTTAAGAGGAGTCGTTGTAACGGCCTGTATGCATGTAGTCCTGCTGTCTGCAAAAGGTGCTAGCACTAACAGGATCATGGACGGCATCACTGCCCGCTGACCGTCTGCAACTGTGGCTGTTGGGTCAGTCAGGTCCAGCAATGAGGTCTGTCCTTGCTAACGTCACATGTGAAGCATGAAATGTGAATCCTATCTACCAAGTTTCATTCCTGTCAGTTGATTCCTTCTGGGTGCAGTTATTTGTCTGACCATTTCTTTGATGATGAGTGTATCTGCTAATGAAATGATACGGAATCAGAGTTAAATTTCTCACTGATGCCGCCCGGATCCAGTCCCAGTTTCTACTTTTAATAAATGTTTATAACATCTGTTTACACATTAGCAGATGTGTGCATGAAAACTGTCAGGTATCATCAATGGCCCACAAGTCCCTCTCTCAGTACATCCCTACTTCTTCCACATTTTCTTGACTCTTGCCTCTACTCTCTGAGTCTGCTTCTGCTGCTGAGTGTCAGCACTGGGGAGTAGGTTAATTAAAATAATTAGTTAGTTATGATTATATAATTAGCACATCTACACACTTATAGCACCTGGCCACATCTGCAGTAGAAGGTTCTGTTTGGTATAGCTGTCAGGATGTAATATATATAATCAAATACTCCTTCAGAATAATCGCTGACTGTATAATGTAGCATTTTCAATTAATAACATGTCCAAGAATAATTATTTGAGCAGATATTTAATACACAAAGAATCATAAAAACATTCTAGTTCAGCTCATCAGACTTCACAGACGTGCCTGATTAATGATGCTGCTACAGTAATGAGTTAGGGGACACTGTTGATTGACACTTGTGGTGTATAAAACTCTCTAGACTCCATGATGTCAGAGAGAGAAGAGGCTTTTATCACCCAGAGACTGATCTGGCTCGAAGCCGTTCGGGTCTAAAGCTCACTATAGCTCACTCTGCTGTATGTGCCTTCTACATTCCCAAAATACTGCAGGGTCGTGACTGGAATGCCACATAAAAGTTAAACTAGATTTCTTTAAATGCATCTATTTTTTTGTTGGTGTTTTAACTCAATGTTGAACATGATATACAACCTGTAGGAGGATTGTGTAGGAGAATGTTTCACGCTGACTGTTCTGTTTTGACTGGTTGGACTAAAATGTGTGTATATCATAATAACCTTTTACTGTCACTCTAAAAAGTGATCTGTTGATGATTTGAGTACTGCTGTAAACACTTGTTCGGTTACTGCTGCACTGAATAACTAATAACTGTGAAGCAGAGCTGTGAAGCTGGAGCTCTAGCCTGTAACAGTGGGTGTGATTTGACATATGTAATGCATTACATGCAGATCATCCCATTTATTCCATTAACGACTTTCACCTGAAGTGTAGACGCTGGTATCTAGAGCACTAGGGGGCCTGCAACAAGGGAGTGGCGTTACCTCCCGTATTCTTGTTCTGTTGTTATTGCCCATCTCTTTCGTGATCTGTCTACAAAGCCTCTAATGGCTGACCTGGCTAACATGTCAAAACCTTTGACCGTTGTGGAGATGCAAGTCATCAAACTGGCCATCACAGAGGAGAGGATCTTTAAGATGTTCTTGGTGCTGTCCACCCATGCTTTCTTCATTTACATCAACATAGTGATGCTGTTCACACTCAGGACCAAGGCCACTTTCCGGGAAACAGCCCGGTACATCCTCTTTGCCCACATGCTCCTCAATGACACCATCCACCTGGTGGTTGGCCTGGTCCTCTATGTGCTTGGGGCTTTCTACTTGTTGGTAGTCCGAGCTGCCTGTGCCTTCATTGTGCTGATGTCTGCTTCCACCTTCATCAACGCGCCGCTCAACCTGGCGGTCATGTCTCTGGAGAGGTATACTGCCATCTGCTTCCCTTTGCGGCACAGCGAGCTGGCCACGCAGACGCGTACTCGTATGGCTGTGGTGGTGGTCTGGGCGCTTGGCGTCGTCAATGTGCTAACCGATGTGTTTGCTCTCTTCCTCCTCGCAGAGCCATCCTTCTATTTGTCACCTACAGTCTGCACTATCGAGCAGCTGCTGGTGGCGCCCTGGCAGCAGGGCAAAGGAGTGGCCCTCAACGCCCTCCTCTTTGTGGCGGTGATGGGTGTGCTGCTCTACACCTATGTGGCCATCCTGAAGCAGGCACGGGCTGCCTCGACTGATCACTCATCTGCACAGAAAGCCCTGCGCACCGTGCTGCTGCACGCGCTGCAGCTGGGTCTGTCACTCATGTCTTTCCTTTATGTGCAGCTGGAGTTTCTGCTGGGCAGCCTCCCGCTGCCGGTCTACACACAGCTGCGCTTCCTCAATTTCTTGGTGGTCCTGATTCTGCCACGCTGCCTCAGCTCCCTCATTTATGGCCTGAGGGACGAGACCTTCAGACCCTTGTTCACACAGTACTTTCTATGCTGTAGTACAAAGAAGATCGGGCCTCTATAGACTTTAGGGAGTTTATCTTTGTCTCTCTTTGCTAAAGTGAAGGTAGGACTGGGATTCATCTTGTGCTCATGGGTTTGTGCAGATCTGCGCTTGTGCCTTCTATAAAAGTATTCAAGTAGGTGGTTACGCAAGAGAAGAGGCATGCTAAGACTAAGCTATTTTGTGATTGTAGAGGTTGTTTACACGCTGCCACTCATAATTTTGGGGTCACTTGTCATAATAATAATTATTATTCAGTTCTCACACAATGTAGATTGACAGTATTTTAAGAACAACATGAAGTTGAAGGGTAAAGAATATTATAAAAGTAATGCACTGAGATTAGGTTATAGATATGAGATATGAGTCTGTGGATGCCATATGTTCTTCTTAATAAGTTCATTCTCGAGGCTGTACAGTTTTAGCAATTGTCATATAATCACTTACAGCTCCATTTATCACCCTTCCTTTTTATCGTTTCCTACATACAGTCTGAAATAACAGTTATAACATTGTTATAGATGTAAAAATCATAATCGGTTTAATAATAATAAAATCAGTGACCCTAACATTTTGAGCAACACATATATGTTTATATATAATATGTTTGCCTCTATTTTATGTCTGAATGGAGGTTTTATCTAATACAAAATAAAAATGTATTAAGAATAAATAATATTTGGTTTATTTTCTACTCCACTTTGATGATTTATCTACAAAGACACACTTTAAATGCCAAAACTGCATAAACACTGTTGGGAGATGTTAATATGATGTTTAAGATAATTGATGCCTCATCCTTCCTTCCATGCCCCCTGCACACTATTATCATTTCCAAAAGCTGTGAAACTGTAAATCTTATAGTATTATGCAAAAGTCTTATTAATCTTATGAATTTTATTATTAACAGTCACCAGTACAAGCACCATTTAACATTTTAACAATGCAAATAAACAGGAACACCGTAAACACTATAAGCTTCTTTATTTAGGGTTATTAATTACTTGTGAAAAGGAGTACACTTAGAAAAACATTGTGCCCTTCCTTCTTGGTGCAGTCATCCCATTACAAAGATTTTTAGATTAGGCTATCAGAGTATTGGATAGTAACTGTAAAAAAAAAAGACTCATAAATGACTTATTATATTTTGGAAATAGTCAAGCTAACACACAGTTTCCCAGCCTTTTGGTCAAGCACTGCAAGCACAATAACTGACGTTACAGCAAAGAAGGAAACTAAAATGTGTTCAAGCACTTTTAATTAGAAATAGAAGTCCTGCAAACATGACACCCCAGGGCCTCTAGAGGCAAGATATACTCAACAGTACCAACAATATTTGCTCAACATTTGCTCAGTATTCAGCATGCAATTAGACTGTACAGGCCCTTTACTGCTGTTACATCAAAACGTCCAATACAGGTTAGTAACTCCTGTCAAGATACTGCATGCTTTATCAAGGGATAAAGTTGATCAGTCAGATGATAACTTGGTATTGACTTGCAGTGACTCGTCCACCACAAGATACAAGTCTACCAAAACCAGGCCAGCAGTTTATGTTCAATCAACACTCGAAAAGAAGCACTGAAATACATTGCAGTACATAAGAGGAAACCATTCCAACATTTTCTTTCTGAATAATTCAGTCCATAAGCCACAAACAATGTGTTCTGATGTGAAGCGGTTAATTACAGAGAAACTTAGAGACTTAGAGCTTTCCTTACAGTGATGGTGATGGGGTCTCAATGTCTACAACACAAATATGAACATTTTACTTACGATATTTTTAATACTATTTTTGACCACACCAAATACACCAACATTAGTCCTCCGCAATGTATAGACAAAAATACGAAAGTAAAAAAAAAAACAACACAAAACACACATGCTTGGGGGGTCCATGTCATACCCATAAGGCAGGAGACAGTCAAAATCACAATAAAAATTAAAAATCAATATTAACTCTCTTCCTACAGGCCCCATATTCAGGCCCCAGTTCTGAATTGTTGCAACCTTTGCCTCTGGCTGTGGCCCACTCTAAAATGAGAATATGAAAAAATATATCAACGCTAAAACGAAGATGACTGAATATCTGGCAACGTTTTACTTCACAACCACCAGTGAACATACACTAATACAAATTTTTATATGGAAGGGTGATGAGAAATAGTCCGAAATCTGAAACGCAAGTCTTCCTTGGAGACTGTTTTGCTGAACAGCACATTGTGTGTTCCACTTCCACCGTGACTGGACTAATATCTTAAAATACATGTTCAGCCTAAATTTAATTACAAAAGTATCATAACAACGTATCGGACATCACCATGTATATCTAATCCTTACATATAATAACTTTCCGGGAGGGAGATTTTAATGGTGGACGTCTGGTTCCTATCACCACCGGTGTGAACAACCCAGACTCTGCAAGCTTCTTTAGAGTGGAGCATTTCCTGCCATGTTAAAAATGTCTGTGGTGTTCCCCTTTAAACACAGTGAGCATGATTATAAATTCCAGACATGTATTTTTTTATATCACAAGAATCTTTTGGCCTTCTGTTAAGGCCTAGAACGGGGCCAAGGGCTCCTCTCCACTTGCTGACACAGTCTGATCACGTCCTGCATTGGCATTCTCAGTCACATGAGAAACAGCCCTTCTGTTTTTCCCTGCATGTTTCAGGAACATCTGCATATGCGCTTTTGGCTACAATTTCCAAACCTATTTATTGATGTACTTCCTATAGATCTAATGCCGATGTCACTACTAGCCAGTTAAACTGTTAAGCTCCTACAATCTGTGCCCCAATAGTGAATACTTCTTTCAAAGTATCTTGGATCTTTCCATCCTGATCCCATATTGAGGTCAGTTGGGTGTGTTCAGCATGTTTACGCATGCCACAGAGCATGCTGGAGTGGTAAGTGCTTAACTGTGTCATCCTCTACACCTGAAAGTGTCTGCACTCATCAGGATTTTTATACAATGGAAAGTCTCCACAAGTATTACTGGTTTAGGAGTCATCATAAAACCATGTTGACATAGAGCAAGATAAGTGAGGTTCCACTAATACAACATGTGGCTCCATATACTACACAGTTGTATGTAAACCACATCAGTATCTGTCACTACACATCTGCATGACATCATAGCACATAGCAACACAGCACAAATCCTATGGGCTTGAGAGAGAGTCCCATTCGAACAGCTCCCCATCCAGCCATTAAGAATCACATTAAATATTTATAACAGTCTTCTTGTTTTCACGTGTATCACTCTGTTATTAGAAAAACATGGTTAAGGAGAAATGGCACGCAGGAGAGTGGGACAAAGACCGTGGAGAAAAGCATGTTATGGCCTCTTTACGTTTTGCAATAACACTTGGCATTGAACAAAGACAACACACAAGTATGATTTGGTACAAGTATGAAGGCACAAATCAGCTACATTTATTAAAAGTTAACTATTAAAGGTCAGTTATGGGAGTACATTTGGGGTCTTAGGTCATTCAGGTCCATTTTCAATTGTGCAAATTGCATTTTGGCTACACTGTAAAAAAGGGTGACCAAAAAAGCAAAAGCAAAAATTTTACTCAACTCAAGATAAACCTAATTTTAATAAAACACTGTAAAACATTTTTGAACTTTCATATTTACACCCTACATCATAAAAAACCCAAACATCCCAGATAGCGAGCTATCCTGAAACAGTAGTTATAGTTTTAAAACCAGTCCACTGGATTTAAAAGTTTGGCACCCGGCTGACTGTTTGCCAATGCTGGTACACATTAGGAGTTTATAAGGTAATAAAGGAAAGATAAATTTAAACAGGCTTTGAGTGAAAAACAAGCTACACAAAAGTCTGTTTTGTGTAATACCCGCTGGTGTACCACCCAGAAACACCAGGGGTGTGTCCCAACTGTGCATGAAATACTAATACTACTAATACTCTGCTCTGACTGGGACTCACTGATGCCTTTACCCATCATGGAGCTCCTGGCTGACCTGCTCTGTGGAGGCTTGGCCTGCGTCCTGCTGACCCATCTTATGATCCACCAACATAATTACAGACTAATCAGACATTATACACTCCTTTCTAGTGGTGTCTTGTATCCGGTGTTGACCCTAGGAGGATGGGTTCCCCCTTTGAGTCTTGGTTCCTCTCAAGGTTTCTTCCTTCCTAACTAAGGGAGGTTCTCCTTGCCACTGCCGCCCTCGGCTTGCTCATTGGAGGCTCGAACACCAGATTCTTTGTAAAGCTGCTTTGTGACCATATCTGTTATCAAAAGCGCTAAAAAAATAAATGTTGATTTGATTAATAACAACTTGTTTTTAAGTTTGTAGTATGTAGCACAGTTACGAATGTCAAAGTTGAGCACTGAAAACCCCACAAAGCAGAACCAGTCGATTTTTGATTGTGGTAGCCGATGGACACTATTGTCCCACAATGCAACAGGAAATGGGAAGGAAGGAGCTACTCACATCTAGTTATTTCTAAAAGAAGCCCAGCTTGGCATGATGTAAGAAATGATGTGGTGTGTTTTGTGTGGTAGCCTGCAGAAATCATACTATCAAGATTAGTGCATAACATATGCTGTGTAGCATTAAGGTGTAGCACACAGTTAAGACACAGCCCAGCAGACCGCCAGTATTGCCTTCGGTGGGCCGAAAGTGGACCACCGTCCTCTTGCTTTTAGGGGCCCTTAGTGGTGAATAATAAAACATGTTTCAAAAATTAAACCGACATTTTAATTCCATAATCAAATCGAAAAGTTATCACTCAAATTCGCACTCGTTTTTAGTTACTCTGCTTTGTATTCGTTAATTTTATCCATCTCTATTTCACTCCTCTAATTTGTCTTTATTCCCTCCCTTCCTGTCTGGGGAGGTTCTGTGGTGTAATGGAGCAGTGGACACCAGCAGGTGGCGCCAAAGAGCTCTAAGTCCGCTCCTCCGCCATCAGAGAGTGAGAGAACCGTTGCTAAGGAAATGAGCACCCTAACGACGAGAAGAGTGAAGCGGAGTGTAAACACTGAGCCCTGCTAAAGCTAAGGATTAGCGGTCCTACCTGAAACAAGTCACACTTTAGAGTAAAGCGCTGTCCTTGCTTAATGAACAGACTCTGGTATGTATGCGTGTTGTACTTTTCTGACTGTGTGTTTGACAATGATACAGGGGAATGAGAGTGTTCGCTTACTAGCTGGGTGATTAGCTAGTTAGCATAGCCATCTTTAGCTAGCACTTGTAGATTTACTGACCTAGTTTTAACGGAGCTGGTAAATGTATAAGCAGCTGTAATAGGTGAGGCTGTCAGTGTCTTTGTTTCGTATCTTTTTTGCGAATAATCAGAATCTCTGCGATAGAGCTGGAAAATATTTATCATTGTAGAGATGAATTATGCCTCACTGTGGTTTATGAGGATATCGTGGTTGAAGTCAGTACTTAAAGAACACTGACCAGCTGCATGTTTCATATGAAAGAGAGCATAATAATGCCTGGGTATGTGCATTTAGCACATGAGTTATTCGAAATGGTAAATAAAACTTATTAGGCTTCATAGTTTATAATAATACTGTGGTGCATATTGTGTCTTGTGAATGGGTCTTGAAGTATTAAGATGTTAGCTATATTTTTGCCATATGGACTATTTTCCACACCTCACCTTAAGTAATTCTGAGGAATCGCTATTTAACAAATGTGTTCATTTGAAGGAAGATTGAACGGATAAACATGTACATCTGCCCTTCTACTTCTCCACCAATAAAGGCGATTAAAAAGTCCCTTTAAAATATTCCAGCATCACTGAGGAGTAAGACTCAGGGGAGGCCAGAAATCTGCTGTGCCCTGTCACTGAAACACAGCTGTGAAGAACACAGCTCACCTCCAGCCACATGACGTGACTAAACTCACTCTCCGACACAGAGCAGCACAATAAACCCATACACGCAACTTAAAACTAACGAGCAGTCACATTTAACAACAGGCAACAGGCTTTTTTGGAAGGGGTGAACCTGCCATGAGTCTCTGTGCATGGCTGCTTGGCCTCCCAAGAAGTCTGTGAACATAGTAAGGTAGCGTTCCATTTATTTACATATTTACTTCCGCCTTTGCCCACACCGTTTAAAAACAGGATGGTAAAATCACTGAAAAGCTGCATTGAGAGAAAGTAGGATGGAGGGAATATTCTTAGATAGAAATGAGATGCAGCCACATGTGACTGTTGGGAACCAAACTTGTGGGTTTAAGGCTTCGGTTGACTTTCGGAAATAATCTCTTCCATATGGACGAAAAAAGAGATGACTTATCAGACTCTGCTGCTGCTACAGTTCTGATGTCCAGATATTCCCCATCAGATGCATTATTTAGGAGGGACACTATAGACTAAATGCCCCCCACTGGTGGCATATTTTAAAGATGGGATGTTTGTGACGTGCTGTCTGGTTTCATAGCAGTAGTGAAGCCAGTGAGGAAAGGGAAAAAAAAAAAACATGCTGAAGGCAACATAATCATTCAGCTTACCCAATCTGTTCTAACTGGTTAGCTGCCGGAGTGATAGTGGCCATGCTTGTAATGGTCTTTGTTCCGCTGTATTAGTTTGAGCCCGGTTCTAAAAGTCAGGTAGAACAAATTGGTAGACTTAATCCACCTTTGCAAGCTAGACTGAAGCAAGGCGTCTCTGAGTGGTTAGTTTTTACTTTTTTAGCTCTGTGTGTTGCGTTTCTCACTCTGACTTAGGCCTTTGTAACGTTGCAGAGCATTTACATGCACAAAAAAACAACACAACACACAAGAGGAAGGAAAACCGGAAAACCATAATAGGTCACCTATAAATACATCCTTTTTTCTTCCTGATTTCTATTTTTAATCACTTAAATTCACCATGTTACCATTTGTTGTTTCTTTTAGTTTATGTACTTGACTGCTTGACTGCTTTCTTCAGATCTACCTTGTTGTAGAGAAAAGCACGTCTTATGGCAGAGCTGCATATAATCGGACAGATTGTTGGGGCCAGTGGTTTCCCTCAGAACAGCCTGTTCTGCAAGTGGGGGGTTCACACAGGTATCTAATTGCGTCCTATGTATTGATTCATTCTTATCAGTTTTCTCTGAGAGGCTCTTGTTTTCATTATTGCACCTGGTGTAGTTCACATTTCATTTTGCTCTGCGGCTCATATCAGGAGGAGCATGGAGGCTTCTCTCAGGACTCAAGGAGGGACAGACACAAGTGGACATGCCACAGATAGGAGATACGGCATACTGGAGTCATCCTATTGACCTTCATTACACCACTAAGGGCCTTCAAGGTATTTATGTAATGTCCTGCTAAAATGTGATGCCCCTTCAACAGCAGTGATATTAATCTTCTTGCTGGATCTTTTTTTTTTTTTTTTTTAGGTTGGCCAAAGCTTCACCTACAGGTTTGGCATCAGGACTCTTTTGGGAGATGTCAGCTTTATGGTTATGGTTACTGTCATATACCCTCCAGCCCCGGACACCACCACTTGCAGTGTGCCACTTGGAGGCCACTGGGAACCTGGCAGGAACAGTTAGCTCAGATGTTTGTGGGTGGAGGCCCACAGCTTCGCTCTCCTGACCTCATTTACAGTGGAGCAGACAGATACAGACTTCACACAGTTGCCATGGGCACTGTAGAACTGGAGCTCTGCGTCATTCTGCGTCATTTTGACAGATATGGTGTGGAGAGCTGAGCGAGACACACCTCCGATCTGCAGATAGAAAGTAGGGTGATGGAGAAATACAGTGGGAGCTGATACGAGGAATGCTTGAGTTATAGTGGAGCTAATGCAGTGTGTTTATGTGATTTTCCTTGGACATAAATGTGTCATTTGAACTCTGGTTTGTAAGGTGGCCAGACCACACTTCTGCAGAAAAGAGAAGCGTCTTGTATTAAGGAATGCAGTGATAGGTTGTGTGCTTTTCACCTCTATACGACTGATAAAGCTTTAATTCCTTTTTTATTTTTCTACTACCTATTTTATATGTTTTATAAGGAGTTTGTCTCATGTTTTAACATAAATAAATGTTTTGCATTTGTATATCTTTTTGAGAAGGATTGATCTTTTCTAGGACTAGCTTTAGACAGTGTTGTTTTGACCTTCTGTTTGTAGTTGAATTAAACCGATTTGGTTTCTTTTTGTTTTTCCTGTGTAAACTCCGTTATGTTCCGGTGATGATGAGAGCAAAGTCACTCTTTTGATCTGTGGCAGACATTTTAGTATGCTCATTTCCTGCGTGGAAAATGTCTCTCTGTTACAGTAGAGCGAAAGAAAGCAGAGAAACAGTTGTGGTTTGCTGAGTTATCCTGCGCGGAACGCTACGCTTTCACAAATCATTTTTCTCTAAGGCAAGCAGAGACAAGTGAAAGGGGAAAAAGGAACAATGTCTGATTGACGTTAAGCATTATGACACACAAAGCAAAAAAAGTAGACTGTTTGACACGCAACCCTCTTTAAATAGTCTACATAGGAAACCTTCAGAGCTTTTGCTCTATTAAAGTTGTCACCTTGTGTCAAGAGCAGACGTCCATTTTTACCATCAGGGCAGTTGAAATGATTTTGCTTGTGCAACAAAGTAACAGTAAACATTTTTAGATGGTTTATGGTAATGCATTGTTATTCGGTCCTGTTTACATCAAAGTTCCTCTTAGTTGTTTGAACCAATGGCTGAGAAGAAGAGGAGGGAGGGAAGGAGAGAGAGCTCTTCTAAGCAGAGGGCTTATGTTTGTGTGCGTGCAGCCAGCGTAATGTTTGGGTGTCTCCACTAATTCGCTGTGGAAAACCTCTGCTTTCTTGGGAGACTACTGTACTCGGCTTGAAATTGGGATACTCCCCGTAGGGAGGCATCTGTCTTCTGTAAACTTTTGGAAACCTCGTTAACAGATAAGTTGAATGGATTGAATTGATTTGACGATGGTAATATAATGGAAAATTGTGTGCAGTGTGTGTTGTGGGCAAGATTGTGGTTATAAGTCATGTGAGTTCCCTGAAGACTTCTTACAGATAAGCCTGTTCAATCTACTGGTTTTGCGTTTCATTAAAACACATCTAGTAGAGCTGGAAACTATGTTGGTTTGATGCGAGTGCAAGAATGCAGTATATATATATGCAGTTCTGTCCAGCAATCTGTGTGGCAGACTAGACCCCGTTATTAAGACTGGTTTTGCACAGTGGGTTAGCTCTGATGGGGAAATTGCTTTGCAGTGAAGGAAGTGTTGTGTCATTTTGTTAAGCTATCCTGCTTCCTTTTCCTCTTTCACTCCTTAAGTTTAGACCAAAGTGAGGCTTACGAAGTCAGGAAGCAACCCTAAGGAGAAGAGGTCCAATAATGTAGAATTAGGCTTCAGACTTCTGGAGTCATAGGGGACAGAACGGCGAAAGCTTCTGCATGTGCCACATGTACTGTAAATAATGTGTGGTAACAGTGAGGTTTATTTCGAGGTTGTCTCTAGTTTATCGTGTGGCAGCATGCTGGATCCCTGAGACTTCATTTGGGAGTTTGCGTGTTTCTCAGATCCAGCAAGGCTGCCTGCCAGCAAGACAGATATGGGCAGCAATTTCTCAGTGGTGTAGTGACTCCGATTCTGACCCTGGAGTTTGGAACTCAAGCAAAGGCACCACTGGCCAATGGAAATTTCGGTTGGAATACTGAAGTGGAACCAGCATTAAACGTGCGTACGCTCAAAGCTTACAGCAGAGCAATTTTTACTCTCGACATCCCAAGCTTTCTTCAGGGCCCTGACACAACACCCTGCACGACCATCTGCTGACGATGAAGGCGCAGGCTTTGTTGCTGGCACTACTGTGCCTGCTGGAGTGCGTGTCCCACAGTCATGCTTTGTCAACTTGCAAACCTTTGAACTTGGAGCTGGTGAAGAGAAAGCGGATCGAGGCCATCCGTGGCCAGATCCTCAGCAAGCTGCGAATGACCAAGGAGCCGGAGGCGGATGAAGAAATAGAGGAAGACGAGGTGCCACCAGATGTGCAGTCTGTCTACAATACAACGGTGGAGTTGAGCAAAGAGCTGATGCAGACTACAGAGGAAGCTTACTATGCCAAAGAAATTCACAAGTTCAATATGACCTCGAGTGAGTATGTCGTGGTGGCATGTTTTTACTGCCTTGTTCATGTGTATGTGTGTGTAATGATCAGGAGGAGGGGGACTGAGTCATGGGGGACTGTGTCAAGATTATGTTCAATTAAAAGTGGAGCTACGGGGCCAACGTTATACCTGAGTGAAAATTACAAAGTATCTACGTTTATATTTACTTAAGTATGAGAGTAATGGAAAGTACTGGTGCTTGTGCAAGGACACATTAGCACAGTCATGGCCATATATCATTTTAAACTGGGGACGAATTTGGTTGGATGCCATAAGTAAAACAGTTAATTGGCATGCATGAGAATTTTTGTCAGCATGAGAACAAAATCAGATTTTTAAGGTTTGTGACTAGTAACTGTATGTTAGCGTAAATGTGTTAACGGTATGCTAGAAATTGTAATTGTAATTGTATAAAAGTATGAGTTTTAGGTTCAATGCAATAAAATCGTCCAAGATAGCACTTGCAAGTATTCCCCCCACTATGATGATAATAATAGAACATATTAAATGACTTTTGAATTTTGCGACCAAACCTGTCCTACCTAATCCATGACCAGAGAGGCTAAAGAGTAAATAAAAAATACTGAGGCTTGATGTCAAATGAAAAGTTGACCAGAATGAGCATCCATCACATACACATTTTTCCTTTTGAGGGTGTATGCCAGTTAGCAGACCACAAACAGGAAGGAAGTGTACTTAGAGGGTGCTAGCAAAGTGACTCAGATCCTGTATTGAGCCTCCTCTGGGTACTTTGACCTCCCTATCTTTGAGCCCAGATCCATCACCCTTTTGCTATCGCTTACAACCATGCTGTCTTATAGTTTTCATTCATAGCTGTCATGAGGAGAAACGTAACTGAAGCACAGAGATGAAACTTCCTTTGTACAAGCTGTCCTTAAATGGCATTATCAGGGACCTCTACTCTAGTCAATGACTTCTGCTTTTTGGAAACCCTTTTTTTTTGGAACTCCTTTGATATGTACAGTGGGCTCTGCAATCTGCATTGGCTGTGACTGGATTTAAATGCATCACTGCAGAAATAAATAAATTAAGATCATTTGGTTGCAAACATGGCAACTGCATTATAACATGCTATTTAACCTTAAGTACTTTTCCATGCGTTATTACATACAGTTAAAGGTGCGGTATACAATTCCGGAAAACGATCACAGCATGGAATGTAAGTTACTGAAGCTTGATTATATATTAACAGGCAATTGCTGCTGCGATGCTAACAAGTAACCTTCCATCTCCACCTTTAATGGTCCAGCAATTACATTCAGGTACTAGGTTATATAACTGCAGCACTATGTAAGGTGGATCGGGAAAATTTAAATTAGAAGCTTGTGATTAGTAAGGCTCTTAGAGGACATCTTTCCCCCATTGAAACGCCTCCCTGATGCTTTGTGGCTCCTCTTGGTTGTCTCTCCTTTTTGACAAGTTCAGCATGTTGCCTCTTCCCTTCTTTCTGCCATGTGCATGAGCGTAAACACCCTATTGCTGATTTCCTGGAGCAGAGTTGTACGGCGTATGACCGTACGCTTCCATACACCTGCAAATTCAGCTACTTCCTTCACACTATGGTCTTTGGCCACGCCCAAATGCTCAGTCACTCCTTTTAGCCAATCATTAACATCTGCTCTGGACCCATTTTCCCACAAATGGAACGAGACATTCACTGCACTGTAGCACCTCTTCCCAATCGATGAATCCTGTCACTCACACCCGCAAGTATTTATAGCCCAATTATGCAACACTGTCTGCAGGACCCTGAAGTTAATACCACCTTAAACAGGCAAGGTGACTTGTTTTCTGTCCAAAGTAAACTTTCAGTCAAGCCATTTCCATTTCATCTCCATAGGCATGATCAGCATATCTAACCTGCTGGAATACTGATTCATGAGAATGGCTAGTTTTCACTTCATGAAGTTCCTTTAGAGGTTTGAATTAGGGCTTATTGTGGAAGATTGTTTCAGGATGTGTGTAATTTAGGCCGTTAGATTTGGTTTGGTCTGTGTGAGGTTATTTTGGTGGTGGTTTTCTGAACTGACAACTCTCGAACCACAGACAGTGTTGGCTATTTACTCCTCAGTTTGCCCTGCATGCTTCCTTCCACCTACTCTTGTAATTTCCTCTGCTTTCATGTTCTGTTTTGCCTCGCCTATCATTACGTGTCTCTACAGTGAGCCTCTCAAAATGTGTGCCCTTGCATGAAGACGCTGCACTACGGTAGAGTCACAGAAACCCTCCCATTTGAAGATTTGAAAGGGGCGGATTAGTGTGTTGCTCTGTGGTGGTGCAGTGTGGTATGATCTGGATCATTTTCTCAGATGGCTGGCCAATGTGTAATTACTGTCAGATATAGGGATAATTCTGGCTCAGACTGGCAGAGACGGTGAGCAGCAGGCATGCTGCCAGACCTTCAACCTCCTCCTTCACCTCTGGCCTACTTCTAACAATTCTGACTGCAACAGCTCTGAAAATGGAATGAACTTAAGTACGGAGACAAGTCTTATTCTCAGGTCTTATTCGGCTATTGCACATATTAGGCTGAACACTGAGATCATTGCAGCATTTATCTCTGATGGTCACTTGTGTATGCTTTTATATAAGATCCCTGGACTGAAATTGGTGGTAGCAACTCTAGCACAAGGATGATGGGGCTATAAATACCTGTGGGGTGTGTGATGGGTGTTTGAAGAGGTGGTACAGTGCAGTGTCTCGTTTGATGTATTAAAAAATGGCTCCAAAGCAAAAGCTAATGATTGGCTAAAAGGAGGGACTGAATTTGGGCATGCCAAAGACCATAGTGTGAAGGAAGCAGCTGAACCTGCAGGTATACGGAAGCGTATGGTCATACAGGTCTACCATCAGTGGCAACAATCCCAGTCTACAGGAAATTCCATTCAGAGTTGTGCCAGGGAAGTCACCCACAAAATCTAAGCCAACTGTGCAATTCCTTGATCCAAGAGTGGCTGAGCACTGATGAGAAACTTGTCTAGTCCATGCCCAGTCGAATTCAAAAACTGCTACTCGTGCTCACAGAGGTGTTACACGCCATTAGGCACGCTTTAGTTACAAGTGGCTAATTGTTTTGTCCGGCGAGCTCATCTAAAGCAGTTGTAATTCATTCTCACATGATCATTTTTCCATCTTAATTTAATTTCCTCTTGTTTTAATTGAACCTTGTTTTGTTACTGTACCTTTAACACTGATAACTCAGTTCTGGTAGACTTATTCGACATTATTCCAGTCTGGAACATTCCTTATAACATCAAAATGAATGGGTGACATTTGCAGATGTATGCAAAAGTTTGAGCACCTTGGAACAAATGACAGGTTTAGCTCATTTTTAAATGA
>JAMWET010004458.1:250000-322500 GCA_024036415.1 Prochilodus magdalenae
TCAATAAATAAAGAAATAAATAGAAAACCACTGCAAAGAGACAATTGGCTGCTTTCATTGTTCATGATCTTATCACAGGTGGAAGTTTATGTAATGTGATGACCAGGTTTTCCACTATAAAGATGTTCCTGACTCCTTTGGGGGTTTTACACAATGACTCTTAGCAAGTTTTCTTTTTATTTCATTCATGGCATGTGATCTGGGCTTTGTTAGCTAGTGTTGTTATTCCAGGTATAAAGAAAACCAAGCCCAACCTGAGCCTGAAGCTGTATGAGGAAAATCAGCCTGAAACCTCAGGCTCAGGTGGGGTAAAGTTTGGACCAATTACAGAAAGCCTGTACAGTACAGCCTGCAAAATGAACACACTGTAAAATAAACCATGCAAAGGAAGAAACTGATCCAGGTTGGTTGTCTAGGGTGGCTTTGCTTCTGCTTTCTCGTTGTTTCTTCTGTATAATAAAATCTATATTATTTATTTATTTATTTATTAAGAATTTGGCACTACTCTTATGCTGGTGCATTTCATTCAGCCTTTCAGCAAACCTCAGAAGAGCTAAATACTGAATGTAGAAAACATATTGCATCATGTATCATCATATTGCTGCTAAATTCCAGCTTACTACATCGTTGCTGTATCACCCAGCTCTTTAGGGCAGTTTAAGTACATGGTGTTTTAATCCACAGTTCATCTCCTTATACGCTTAACCAGTCCTGACTCCTGTGCATACAGGTATACCTGCCGAAAGGGGAGACAGAGCAATCCTACAGTCCAGAATGCTGAAGAAGCCACACATTCTTGTGATGTCACTTCCTGTGGAGCGCCATAGTCATCTCAGCTCAAGACAAAAGCGACAAGCGGGAGCTGAAGAAGTTTGTTCTGAGTTGAGGCCTTTTTATGTTACTTTGTCAGATACGATTGTGTTTATGTCTATTTAATATACAAATGTAAAATATCATCAAAGAACCTATTTGCTTACATTTGTATGTATTTTTCTGTTTTATTCAGGCAGTCGGAGAACTGCTGTGTCAGGAGACTTTATATAGACTTCCGGAAGGACTTAGGCTGGAAATGGATACATGAACCTTCTGGCTATTATGCCAACTACTGTATTGGCTCTTGCTCCTACGTCTGGAACACGGAAAATAAGTATTCACAGGTAACATGCCACACATTTAAATATTTTACTTGTCTTGGCAACTAAGATGGTCTTAGAGCATGCAGTTTAAGTCTATACACGCTCAAAAACCATGGACACTCAATTTTGGATTAAATTCATGCTTTGGCTGATTGAATACACATTTGCTACACCATTGATTTAAGGAAACAGCATGTCCACAGATATCCAGGCTGTTTCAGAAAAGCTGAAACCGAGCGGTGCATTGTTAATGTTTGCCCTTCCTGTCCCATGCCCAGCAGCCAGTAAGCCAATCTTTCACACTGTATGATATGCAATTGGAATATATTAGCAGTAGCAGCTGACATTAAGCAAAGTCATGGACTACACAGCATTCTGAATCGAGCTTTTCCAATGAACTGGATATGCAGTCCAGGAGAAGGCTTAATGCCTGCCCAGGAGACCGGGACCAAACCTTGTTGTAACTATGATCCATGTATGGATAGAAAAGACAACCAATTCCCACAGTCGTAACAATGTTGGTGGTGTTAGTGATTATAACAGGAGTCAAATCAAATCAGGAGTGTTTAGCAAATGACAAACCTCAGTCCAAAATATGTTGGGACGGTTTTAAAAAAAAATGAAAACAGAAATATAGTAAAAACAGACACCAGTCATCTGTAAACCCATTTGTCTTGTATATAAAAACAAAACAATGTTTTAATTTGATATTATATTATATATATATATCAAATTATATTTGATACATATATTATATGTTTTAAAAAGAAAAGGTCAGATTCATGATATGTTCTTAGACCACAGTTTTGTTTTGTGTGCCACAGAACTCTCTTGAGTGTCTGTAGATTCTGTTCTTACCTCAGAACAAATCCCAAATAACATTAGTGAATGTCAGAATCTAAATTACACAGCATCATGAGGTTTTAAGAAGACATTTCTTGTTAAGAATCATTGGTGAATGAGGCCCATTGTCAAATGTTCCAAAAAAAAAAACATCTTAAACAGGTGATGCAATCATGCTTGGGTATAAAAAAGAGTGTCCAGGAAAGGCTAACTCCTTTATAAGCCAGGGTGAGTCAAGGCTCACCACTTTGCCAAAAACCCATCAGCGAATAATCCAGCAGTTTGAATAACCTTACTCAACAATCCATTGGGTTTCAGATATTTCATTTTCAATGGCGCATAAGCTTAGGGGAATCTGGAGAAATCTCCATGTGTAAAGGGCAAAAACCACAACCACACATCCAAGATCTTTGATTTAACTGTATTAAAAACTGACATTCCTCTCCTATAGATATAACCACATGGACTTGGGAATACTTTGACTAACACCTC
Source organism: Prochilodus magdalenae (assembly GCA_024036415.1). NCBI lineage: Eukaryota > Metazoa > Chordata > Actinopteri > Characiformes > Prochilodontidae > Prochilodus > Prochilodus magdalenae. The sequence goes on from JAMWET010004458.1 coordinate 252,472, forward strand.
TGGCCACAGCATATACAAGTGCAAGTTCAAACTGTATAAAGCACAGTTGCCTTGCCAAAAAAGTTCAAGAAACACCACAGACTTATCTGGGCTCAAGCTCATCTGGACCAAACACAGGGGAAACATGAATTGCAGTTAAACAAGTCAAATTGTTTATGTGTTTAAAGTCTAAAAACACCTTACAGATTATCACCAATCTATAGTTTAAAACCCAGAGTCTGTCATGGTGTGTGTGTTGTTGGGGGGTTATTAGTGCCCAGGTCAAGTGTATCATCTGTGAAGGCTCCGTTAACACTGAAAGGCATATGTACGCTTTCCCTAACAGATTATTATTGAGTTAAAGTGGCTCTTGAAGCAGGACAAATCCTGAAAGGTGCAGGGCAGGGCAGTTGGCCCTTCAGGATGGTGTCTTCTTTTGGGACATCCATGTGTTTTAGCAACAATACGACTCCAAGCTACATTCAGCATGCTACAACAGCATGGCTTTGTAATCAGAGAATGTGAGTATAGACCTGTCTCTTGTTAAGGAAGTGTATTATGAAGCACAAAAGATCACAACATATGAAAAAATAGATTTTCTGAGTCCGCAAAAGATTATTAGGCATTGTTTAAAGGAAAGGTGATCAAATCTGGAATTAGCATGTACTCTATTTACAAAAATGAACAAATACAACACTAAAGTCCACACGGTTAAATGTCTAATATTGTGTTTTTGTACTGTTTTAAATTTGGTCAAGCAGAGTTACCCAAGCCTCTTACAACAAACCTTACCCAAGGTTTGCCTCTTAAAATGTTTGACAATCTGTAAACACAAACTATTCATAAAAAAATCATATGTTTGTGATAGGTACTCGCACTGTATAAGCATCACAATCCTGGAGCATCAGCTCAGCCCTGCTGTGTGCCCCAGGTCCTGGATCCATTACCTATCCTGTACTATGTGGGGAGGCAACATAAGGTTGGTACCACACACTCACATTATGACACACTGTGACATAAACCTCTCCATTTAGGAACAGTGCCAAAATACACTCATCATCATTACACAAATAACTGCACCCACAAGGAATCAACCAACAGGAATGAAACTTGATTCAATGATTCAGTTTTCATGCTCAGCCACACATGTGACGTAAGCAAGGACGGGTCTCATCGCTGTACCTGACTGTGGACATTCAGCAAGCAATGATGACTGTGGACAGTAGTAATACCCTCCATGAGTCGTCCTGTTTGTGCCATATTGGCAGACGGCTACACAGCACAGGACTACATGCACACAGACTGTTGCACGACTGTCCGGGACACCCGGAGAAACCTCGACAACTCCATGCTGAGACATCTGGCATGTTGCGTTAGCAAAAATGGCAGCCTGACACCATACTGAGAGACACTACTTCTGTATGTGTAGCTCAATAAATATTGATCATATCAGTGTAAATTTATCATAATTTATTGTTCCAGGTAATCTTTATCTTCCTTCACAATAGCACTGCAATCCCACACCTCCTTCTGGGTGCAACTATTCCTTTGATGATGAATGTATAAATATATATTTTTTTCATTTTGAGCATTTTGACTGAAACACTGTATTACCACAGGTAGAACAGCTGTCAAATATGATTGTGAAGACCTGCAAATGTAGCTGAATGGACGACATGGCTAACGGAGTCTCTCTGCTGAGCGGAACAGAGATCAGACAGTGCCATATTGAGAAGGCAGCCATAGGTACTTGGAGAAAAGCTTTAATCTATGGACAAAGTTTGATGTACTTTATTTTTATTCTTTCAGTTCAGTGTGTTCTAGACAGTTATGACTCACATAGATCATGTAGAGTGTGATGTGAAAATGTATCTTCTTACCATAGACTTTATAAATGTGAACCATCCGTTGGTTAACTTGTTATATGTGAATGTTACACATCCATTCCATTTCTGTAGAAATCTCTGAATGCTGGACTTTATGATGTCATGATGCTACATTGGTGATTTAGCTACATATCAGTTTGCATATTAAATGAAAATACTTGTGCTTGACTTGTGCAAAAATAGAAATGTCCCCACGCCATGTGAGATAATTGCTTTGGCAGCTCTGTATTTAGTTAAGTTAAAGGAAATTACTTTGATTGTATTGATTTTAAGCTCACAAGACAAAAAATTATTCACCTGTGACTGAATCTGTGCCTAACAGCAGGTAATACCTTTACAAGCACAAAATCCGATTAGGTATACTGGCCGACTGGACAATTTTCTTGATGTAGGCCACATCAATGTTCAGACACTCATTAAAGGATTGTGCAGTTGGGCCAGAAATGGTGGATGCCTTTCCTGGCACAATACTGAGGAGAATTTCCTGTAGACTGGGATTTTTTCCACCTGCTGGGATATCTATATGACTGCATGCTTCCATACACCTGCAAATTCAGCTACTTCCTTCACACTATGGCTTCTGGCATGCCAAACAATGCAATCACTCCTTTTAGACCATTAACATCTGCTTTTAAACCAATTTTCCACACATTAAACGAGACAGTGACTGCACCGTACCACCTCTTCTCAATCTATGAATTCCATTGCACACCCTGTAGGTATTTATATCCCAATCATGCGGGATTTACATTTAACACCATCTGTAGGAACCTGAAGTTACTAAGTTTACCCGTAAACACACAAGGCGGCAATGTTTTTGTCCAGTGGGCTTATTTGTTGTCAGTTTGTAGTCAGTTGCAGTCTGACTTCTTTCCGACGGTGGTGATAAGTACCAGGCATGATAGTTTTGATCTTAGATAACAGGTTTAAGACAGGGTTTGGGCTAAGCCTGACTTTAAATTCATGGTGGAGAGATACGTGCAGGGATTTGTAAGGTAACATGGTCTCCAAAGAGAACCTAGATTCTACCATCATCAACATTATTTAGAAAAACTCGGAAGCATGTGGGTTCACTGGCGGTTTTGGATGGCTATAATTGTGTTATAGACAGCATGAGCCCCGGTTCCTATCACCACCACTGTAAATAAATCAGAGCCTGTAATTTTCTCTACAATGAGCCATTTCACATCAAGCCACTCCTTGAATGGCGTTGTTTACGTCTCAGCTATTGAATTGTGGACACTTTTTAAAAGAAAGCAGTGTTTTTGTCTTTGCTTGCGTGTTGATGTTACCTTTTTCAGGCCATTGTAAGCAATATATTCTTTACTTCATAACAGATCAACAAACAGACATGGCTTTGAAAGGTAGCTGTGTTGTTGCTTTTTGCCGTAAGCTTTTCTGCTTGGGGCAATAGTCTTGGACACATGTTCGCTAAAGCTGTTCCACATGCTAAATTTGTATATGAGTAAAAAAAAAATAAATAAACACAACAAACAAACACAAACTGAGGTTATTTTTCGTCATCTGATTCCTTTACTGTGCAGACCGTACTCCATCTCCTTTTCCAAACTAATGTTTTTGTGATGGTTCATGAACTCTTTCATGAATAATTCATCCACTACACACATTACACCAACGATCAAAAGGGAGGGTTGTTAAGCTATTTGAGAACCATCTTGTAGAGGCGTATAAACAAACAGCATTATATTCCTCACCCCTACGTCTCTTCCAGGTGTTCAGGAAAGAAAATATCCTGTCAACATGTTTTCTTATGATTGCTGACTTAGCAAGCGCACAGCAGTGAGCATGCTGTGTGCTGATATGACCAGGAAACAAATGGAAATAGCTTTCCTTATTAGGATGGCTTATTTGGCAAAAAATCAAATGTTTGCAAGTTTCCTCTGACCCCCTGATGTAGCTGATGCATCCAACATGCGTCCAAAGGTTGCTTCCTTAGTGTTGCACTGGAGCTACAGGGCTAACTAACAGAGGTGAACATTCGTGCAGAAATAATCCTTCTATGGTGGTCTAAGCTGGCCTGGTGCTGGTTTAGCTGGTCACCCCAGCATGGTTGTGCAGGTTGACCAGCGTCAAAACAGAATGTACTGTATGGTGGCTTTGCTGGTGATCAGCTTATCAACTTCCATTGCAGCTGACCAGTATGCTAGCATCCAAACCACAACAAATGCTGGTTTTGCTGATAACTAGTAATGGTAGCTGCTAATGCTAAGAATGCTAGCTTCCTGAAAACTGCGTCTCATTATTGCCCCACACCATGTCAAGTAGTTTCGAAGTGACTGGCTTGTGTGGTTTCTGACACAGTATGACACACTGTTCTCTATAAAAACTGACAAAAGTGTAAATTTAGGCTTTGTCATGTTGTTACTATTGTTTTTAGCCAAGCAATGTTCTTTTGTGCATTTACAGTAATGTCAGGGTTAGAAACTATAAAACTTGATTGGCTTTGAGGTAAAGAAATCAAGATCTAAGCATGTAGGCCCCTATTACACGCTAGTCATTCTAGCTTGGTTTCCCACTGGAACTAAAAAAGAAAACTGTGGACAACAAACATGTCTTTACTGACTATATCCTGGGCTGATTTTTGACTGAACCACCAAGTTGATTTCATTTAGAATACAAAATGAATTATTCGCACCGAATATGGCTAAAAAACAGCTTTATTTCAAGTTCGCAGACTAGCTCCTCATGTTCAAAAGGCAAAATATAATGATGGGCAAGTATGAATATACAAAACTAGTATATAATAAATTTACCATATCAAAACCAAAAATAAATTAGACTAAATCACCTATAATTTATAATCAGAGTCAGAATCTTTATTTCACTGTCAATACATACAAGGAGTTTGTCTGTGTCTGGTGAGAGCACACATGTATGTGTGTCAACAGCACAGAGTGTTAAGAAGTATTACACTAAGGGACAAGTACAATACGATACAATAAATAGAATAAAGATTAAGAGTAATAATAATAATAATAATAATGAGACAGGAAAGACACATTAATATCTGTACCATAAGTATGTGGATATTTTATACATAAGTGAGTCTGAGTAGCCACAGACAGTATTATTTACAGAATCAGTACAGCTGTGCAAATAAGCATTATGTTACAGAGAACATGATCCAGTAAATACACTGAAATTTTAGCCTTATTTCTACAAAAAAAGGGTTTAACTAAAATGAGTGTGGTCGTCACGTCAAAATCAAGAGCATGTTTTGACACCCGATAGATGGTGACTGCAAAGTCATGGTGTGTTTGCTTAGAACTGCAGACTCATGACGAGTTTTCATCCACACTACGGTTAACTGAAAAGAGCTTCCATTCTGCTATTGTCTTATCTGACACGAAGCATCCATGTGGCTCATTGGCTCCCTCTGGCAGCACAGCCAGATACAGAAGGGTTTCAGCTACTTTCCCTGGGCTCTTTGTAGCGTTTGGGCCAGCCATGTCTGTTCTGACCCAGCCTGGAAATCAGGCATTCATGAGAATGCAGACGGCCTCTTTTGGCTCCTGTATGAAGACATGCTTATTAAGACATTAAGCAATCTGTAATTTCTAAAAACAAAGAGAAGTCAATGAGACTTTGAAGCCTGTTGACAATAACACTGAGAGAAGAATAATCGATTATGCCTCTCCATACAGACCCACAGATTTTTCACATTAATTAATTTTTAAGATGTAAATAAACTTGTTAATGTCTCTAAACGCTATCTCACAGAAAGTTGAAATCAATTTTGCCAGACAGAATACATGCAGATTCACTGGTCATTTTCGATAGCATATAAAACTAGTTTAATTTAAGTTCTGATCCCCATCACCACCTCGGCAACGAATCATTTTTCTACAATGCACCACTCAGTGGCTTTTATAACTCTTTGTATGCAGAATGTCTAGAACTCCACTTTCAAAAAGAGTTTGCATGTAAAGCTTTGCATTTGTTATTAAAAGCACCGTTTGAATTAATTGGATTGAAATTTTCATGCTCCTTCTCAATGAATCAGTAAAGATCAGTTTGCATGCCGATACATATTTTAGTTTATCCTACAAATGTGTCCTACAGAAAGACCATGTAATGAAAATATGTCACACACATTTATATATTCTACATATACATCACCTGGTAACATTGATTTATGTTAGAGTTAAAGTAGGTTTTTCCTTCTCCTGTAAAATCATCATTTTGGAGGTACAAAAATATATGTATGAAAAAAAGTATTTAAAAAGCCGCAAATAAGCAAAAAAAAAAAAAAAAAAAACTCAGGTTGCTGGCCTGCATCCCAAATTACTGAGTATTAGCCATGTAATTGAAGAATAGATAAACATCATTCTAATTACTAATCTATAAACATATTACAGGACCACATACCAGGTTAGGCTTTTTCCATAGATGTTTCCCAGTGAAATGCATTCACTGCTTTCTTTTCATTTTCCTCAATTCACATTTTGCTTGTTGTGACAAAACAGTAGAATCTAATGATTATGACTTTAGAAAAATAATTGGAGACAACTTAACAAATCATTATGATCATCTCGTATAACTGTGATTAAACAATTATGTGTTAATTGTGATTTATGCTAAACTGTCCCAAAAGGAAACAAATATAAACAGAAATTATTTATAAATCAAATTTTCACATGTATGTAAACATGGATGGTACTAAATATCATGATTTATTGTTTTTTGTATTGATGCCTGCAACATATTCCAAAAAAAATGGGATAGGGACAAAATAGCACCATTGTGAAACATTCAGAGAGTATCTGAAAGAGGTGATGCAGTCACACATGGATTTAAAAGGTTTCAGGTTTTGACTATTTCACCCTTTACAGTGTATAATATTATTAGGATTCAGGGAATCTGGAAAATCTCTTTGCATTTTGGAAAAGCCAGAAAACCACAGAAGAATGCCCATGATTTCCGATCCCTCAGTGGGCACTGTATAAAAATGGGCATGCTTCTGTAATGGATATTGCGTACTCAGGAATAATTTAAAACAGTTAATAAACACCCTCCGCAGCTGCATCCATTAATGCAAGTTAAGATCGCACTACGCATAGTGGAGGTCAAATGTCAACAGGGGTCTAGAAACACTGCCAGCCTCTCTGGGCTCAAGCTGGACTGATCCACAGTGAAAACATATATCATGGTCTGAAGATGAGTGACAAGTCTACCTTTAGATTGTTTATAGAAATAATGGACATTGTGTCCTATGGGCCAAAGAAGAAAAAGGGAGTGGGGTAAATGGGTAACTTGCACTTCTATAAAAGCACCATTTTATATGAAAGGATACATTTTAGAGCCACACATGCTGCCTTTTAGACGCCTCCTTATTCAGGGATGTTAACACTTGTTTCAACAGGACAACAGCAGGAAACAACAGCATTGCTGCATAACCAGAGAAGGCAGGTGCTACAGGTGCAGCTCAAAATATGGCAACAAAGGCTACGTTCAGTTAAACCTCTGAAGACTCGTACTGTATAACAGACAAATGGCAAAGCATTAGGTATTCAAAACTGGATCAGTTGTTGCCTCTGTCACCAAAACAATTTCTTGAGTGTTGTTAAAAGGAATGATGATGTAACACAGTGGTAAACATGCTCATATCCCAGTTATTTTGGAGTGTGTAGTATATACTGGTTTTGGAGCGGAGTTATTTTGTTTATTAAGGTATTTATAGTATATTATTTAAAAGAAAACACTTCATTTAATATGATAAAACATCAGATAGTGTGTATTGAGTGAGAGAGAGAGAGGGTGGGGGGGAAGAGAGATAGGGGGAGAGAGAGAGAGAGAGAGAGAGAGAGAGAGAGAGAGAGAGAGACAGAGAGACAGAGAGAGAGAGAGAGAGTTTCTGTATTAGCACAACCAGAGAAACATCTCAGTAGTACCTTTGAGTGGCCAACCCTTTGACTTGTGGTCTCCATGCTGTGCTACAGCAACACATTCATTCATAACTGAACACAGCATTCCCTCTAACAGCGCAGGATTATAAAACCTACAGTAATAATAGAAGGAAAATGAAATGTCATACTTCATGTGGGATGCTTTCAAATATTACCATACCATATCAAACAACCCATGGATAAAGAAGCTTTGTGAATGTGAGTAAGGTATTTCTCTAAGTTGAAAGTATGAGCCATAACCAAAATTATTCAATAGTGAAATCACAGTGAAGAAATTATACAAGTGCATCACAACACCCTCACTAAACTTTGTTTTGCAGTGCATACAATTTCCCAGAGAGAACATTTTTGTCTGTCTGTCCTAGACTGCCCTCTACTGCAGGTACATGTGCACAGTGATTTTCAGAGGGCTGTGAAAATCGCAGCTTGTATCAGCAAGACAGTTCTCAGGCAGTGGTTACCAACTCTGCTCCTGGAGATCTATTTTCTCCAGTGTTTAGTTCCAACCTGTACCTCACATACTGCCCCCCACAGGAACTAGGCCCTACTGGAAAGCATATCTCAAGGGCCACTGCTCAAGGACACCCATTTGGTTCTGCTATATATTCTCATAATGTGCCTGTTACAATATTCATATTAACTGTGTCCTAATATTAGACAATACAAGATGCTGCGAAGTGATGATATATAAGAAGTATGAATATTTTGCTTGCAGTTCAGGGCTGCACTTGCAAGTGAGCGCTTGCTGACAGGAACGGGCGATACCACCGGTCTCCCATGCGATCCGATATCAAAGAAAGCAGATATTTTAAAGCTTGTGATTTTCAACAGAGATAAAGGGTTAATGTAAACAAGTTTATAAAAAAGGTCTGAAATAAATATTAAATAAATCAGAGTTCTCTCTGGTTTATTTATAAAATGATTCAGTTCAGTTATTACAAATATCAGTTCAGTGCATGATAATATTCCAGTTATAGGTTCACCTAAAAAGGTACTGTCAATTGAAAATGTAGTCCCTAAATGTGTATTTATTAGACAAATATCTGAATAATTACATCATATTGTATAATGAAAGTTAAACATTATCAGCTCTGTCAGGTAAAGGTTTGTGAGTCATTTGATAATTCACTCAGAGAAGTCTACCAGGTTCAGAGTTCAGTCATTTTTGTACACCACATTTCTATTCACCAGCCATTTTTTCAGGGGGCAAAGGAACAAGGCGGAAGGAAAAGTAGTTACTATACTATCACTACCATCACTTACTGCGGCATATTTCATATTTTATACTAAATAAATAAACTGATATAGATATTTTTGTGTTAGAATCGCAAAGATCCGAAGTATTGATGTTCAGGTATCGATCCCTCCAACCCTATTTGTTGATGAAACTGGATACGTTGACCACTGGGACTGACAGCATGGCACACCAACAGTGTTCCCCACAAGTACACATGGTGACTTCAGCCTTCTCCCCAAAAGGCTCTGTGGCATCATCTAACAAAAAACAAAAGCGACTTATAAAAAGACAGAACGATCTTAATGATCTTAGCGGTCCTAATGAATGACTACAATCGTCCAATCACAATTACCACATGTTTAAAATCAAATGTAGTTATAAATACATCGAAACTAACATCTGGAAAGATCTGACAGTCACTCACTCACTTATAAAGGAAATCCCAGCAGCATTTATCAAAACATCAAGTCCTCCAGAGTTGTCCTCCAAAATCCTCTGCAGCTCCAGGCCATTACCTTAGTTAGTTATGTCAGGTTAGTGGGAAACAGCATGATGTCCTGCAGATGTGACTTTCTCCACTGCCACTCTCCCACGCTGCTCATTCCGTGCAGTGATGATAACATCTCTAGCAAGCCCAACCTTGCACAGACCTTTACAATCACAAATCCTATTCCTTTGTTTGCACTGGTAACCTCACTGCCAAAAGATGCAGCCCCTTTAACACTGCAGGAAAAGACTTCCTGTTCTGTCTGTTTATGCTCTGCTTTTCTAGACCAGCCAGACGTTACATAATGCTTGAATTCCTGCAAGTCACTGAAGGAGTGTTTTGGGCGGGATGGAAGATGTGGGGGAGATATAGCCAACATGCAAGTTTTGTTCTAGGTTTACACAAATATTCACATTCATGTCATATTTTGTTTGTTTTGACTGTTTTTTAAGCAGTCTCAAGTGCTAAAATACAAATGTCATTAAAATGATCTTTAATTAATGAATATTACTATTAATATTAATATATTTGTAAAGATTAGTAGTTATTCTCTTATCTCTTTATTAGTGTTCTAGTCTTAGATCATGTATTTTAATCTTTTACAAATAAAATGCATAATAATAATAAGAATAATAATAATCAGTGACAATAAGTCATGACTCATGTCATACGAGTGCTGTACACGGACGAAAACAGTGTCCTCACATGAAAAACAATCATCAGACAGACATCAGAGATGGAATTTTGTGTTGTGCTTTAATAATCATATTATTGTTGGATCTGACTGTAGAAAAACATTAACATGGAAAAAGTAGCTTAAAAATGCATTAGAAAAGATACATGTGCTCCGTATTCACATCTTACAGATAATATTACATCATTAAAGACTAATGTTCTGTCAGTTCGTTAATCTTGATGCTTGACTGCTTGTGTGTGTATTTAACAGTGTGCTAGCTGCTTACTTATCAAAAGAAGTAAAAATATATTTTAGATTCTTTATGAAGTAATTACCAAGATTCCTACAGATATACCACAGTGGAGAAAATCTAAACTGGAGGAACTGCTATGATTTTCAGGGTAGGGTTGTATGTAAATATTGGTACCAGTGAAAAGTCTCTGAGTTTAATGCTTACTGACTCTAGAGGTTCAGACATTATTGTATTTTTAACATTCCTGAAGAACTGTTGGTACCTTTCCTCATTTACTACCACTCCTGCACGGTTTTGTCCCAAACCAACTGTCCATGTGGCTCTTTGGCTCCTTCTGGCAGTAGAGCCAGGTAGACTGGGGTTTCAGCTCCTTCTTCTGGGCTTTTGGGGGCTTTTGGTCCAGCCATATCTGTTCTGACCCAGCCTGGACAACACGCATTGACGAGGATTCCATCACCAGCTCTTGTCTCATTAATAACACGAGCCTGGATCCTTGAAAGCACCGTCACTCCGATCTGAAAGAATCGGAACAAAACTCATTTATCTATTATACTGTACCAACAGTTACCTTATGTACCAAGACTTTTTATATCAATGATAAACAAAAAATAATTAAATAAATAATAATGATAATAATAATAAGAAGAAGAGAAAGAAGAAAGAGCTTAATAACAATAATATTAATATTAATTGTCAAAAATCTTAAACATTTTAGTCTCAGTGTCTTAAATATTTTTTTTTTAATTATTTATATTATAAAGTAAAAATAGCCTTATTGAATGAGCTTGTTAGCTAGTCAGACATTTGCTGTGCTTTTAGCATAGTCTGGGTGGACTCGACCATCTCAAGTTTGGAGAGATGTGCCAGAGCTAGAGCTCTGCCTTACAAAACAGCTTGTTCCTCTGCAGTTCACTGAATTTCACCAGATAATTTTATTTATATCAAATTATTACGCAATCCCTTCACTGCAGAAGCAGTGCCTAAAAAATAAATAATGGGGGTAGACTTTTGCAGAAAAAAACTGTATGCCTACATTTCGACTGTGGCTACGTAGCATGTGAGCAGTCTGGATTATGAAGATAGTCCATGTTGTATTGTATTTAAAATATTACCATAGTGATGCTGATAAGAGCTGTATTGTAGGATCTTGGCTGTGTGATCATTAAAAACGATCTGAACCTTTAAACGTTATTAGAAAGACTATGATATGGAAATGGATAAGCCAGTGTTGATTAAATAAGATCTGAGTAATATGTTCCAACATTATTTGCCTTATAATCACATGGCCGGCAGCATTCTGAAGTAGTTGGTGCTTTACTAGTCTGTTAAGCCACTCTGCGGCAGTCTTATCTGATGGTGAACTGTACCTTGGTGGTGCCATAAGCGGTGTCTGGCCAACCCTTAGCCTTGTGATCTCCATTCTGTGCATCGATAACAAACTCTCCCATCAGCAAACACAGCTCCTCCTCTGAAATCTCTGTGCTTCTAAACCTGAGAACACAAACAATGCCACGCTACTATAACACATTAACTAACCTTAATGGAATGAGTCAGTCTCATTGTTCGGTTAACACATGTTTGGTGCATGAAGTCTGTGGTTTTGCTATAGAGCTATGGGAGTAAAATAACGCAACCTGATTTTGAGTGGCTTATATTTCCATTACTTGATAGCTACATTGTTTCAAAAAGCAAATAATAAAAATTATAAAAAGGAGAAATCAATAGCAGTGCAAGGGAACTTTAGCTAACTTACTTTGCCTGCAGTTCAGGGCTGCAATTATCAAGTGAACGCTTGCTGACGAAGCTGGACACATTAACCACCCGGGCATTGGGCCTCAGCAATGGGAAGAGAGCCTGGCACACCCACAGTGTTCCCCAGAAGTTGGTGCGCATGGTAACTTCAGCTTGCTCCCCAAAAGGCTCTGTTGCAGTCACTACAAGGTAGACAATAATCAAGAAAGAATCATCATTAATTTCTGAGCAACAGCCTGTGGTTTAAAATCAGACACTGAGGTTATCGACTGTTAGTGCCAGAACCACTGACAGGGAGCTACACAGTACTCAAACCATTATGACGACTGCCTGTAACACCACATCTATGTCGCCAAAGACTGCAGTGGTGTTGTGCCAGACTATCATAGAGTGACCCGGTGACTTCGGCGACGAGTTCGACTTTTGTCTTTGTGGAGGCAAGCAACAAATCCGTGTGTGGAGGCACCGTGGTCAGCGCCAAGATGAAGAGTTTGTTGTCATGCTTCACACGTCCAGAAGGTCTGGTGTCACTCCATCTCCACCCCTACCACAAAACCTGCAGGAACTGTGTGAGAATATTCAAGGTGCATGGGATGGATTATCACCAAACACCATTAGGAACCTCTACGACTCCATGCCGAGACACCTGGCATGCTGTGTTAGCTAACATGGCGGCCTTACGACATACTAAGAGACACTTCTGTACGTGTAGCTCAATAAATATTCCCCATAACAATCTAAATTTATCATCATTTATTGGTAGGCTTTATCTTCTTTCTGAACAGCACTGCAATCCAGCACTTTATCCTGGCTGAAACAATGCTTTGGATGGCGAGTGCCTACTTAGCCTACTCCAGCGTTACATCCTTGACTTTTAAATGAGGCACAATACAGGAGAGCCAATCAGAACAGAGTCCATTTACATACATCAGCCTTTAAGGCACAGAAAAGAGTCTAATTAATTGTAAGAAAGAAGAACAAGGGTTTTTGTAGAAGGCGGGTCTTTTAAAAATGTACAAAAACACCTTTTTATTCTAATGGAAAGTTATTAATGAAAATGAGACGCATCATTTACAATAAGTAATTAAATCTGGGACATGCGTCCCATCCCCTTGCACAGTTTATGACCAATGCTCAAAGGGGAATCCGAAAACATTGCTTAATTCAGCCGTAAATTCAGAAGTAAATGGCTACTTTTTTTTTTTTTTAGGCAAAAAGGTGAATTAGTGGTATTTTTTAAATCATGGCGGTGATGGAAACCAGGAGTCACTATGTCTTCAACACAAATACAGTAGACCTTTAATTTACTATCCACAACAAGGCTGTGTCTAATGTTAAATTGGGGGAAATCTGAAAAAATCTGATTACAATTCATGGGCCATATGCTATTTGCCTTGCAGGCCCTGTATATAGGTAAATATATGTTTAGGCCAAAAGTTATTATGAAGCCATCATAGAATTTAGTTCCTAAGCAGCAGGTGATATTAGCATTTGGTATAATAGCTCCTTATGCTGCTGTCTTACTGTGAGGGAGGTCTTACAGGCACTATGTGCCTCGGACGTCTGGTTCCTATTACCACCACTGTGAATTCTGAGCGCCTGCACATCAGACCGCTCTGTGTGGCTTAAGGTGTGAACCTGGTGGAATCCTCTTTAAACCCGACCTTTGAATGCGATTCCCGCGTTGTTAACGAGCACATCCAGCCCTCCGTAGTTTTTCTCCAAAAACTTCTTTAACTCCAGACAGCTGCTCTGGACGCGGATGTCGAGTTGATGGAAGTGAACGTTCTTATGACCCTCGCTTTTCACCAGCTCCAGGGACTCCAGCCCCAGCTTCTCATTGCGGGCAGTGAGCAGGATATCGCCGCTGTATCCCGCCTTGCAGAGTCCTCTGACTATAGCCAGGCCGATGCCTTTGTTTGCTCCTGTGACCACAGCGACCTTTTTCGACATCTTCTCTGGCACAAAGTGTCAAACCTGCAGCACCGAACTGACCAACAGCGAAAATGGAAGTGCGCGGGACGTCGGTTACTTATCAACACCGAAAAGTGTAACTTGACCTCGTACCGCACGGTTGGTTTAAACAGCGCTGACAAAGCCCAGTCGTTACGCTGATCTGAGATCAGTCTAGCAGTTCGTGTAATGGCTGGTTAGAACGCGTTGGATTAGGCGTTGCTGATCCTGGGTCAGTGCAGGAGTGCACGCTGCTCCTAGCTCCGCCCCCCCCAGACCAACAGTAAAAGGAATGTGCCAAGTCACGTCAGACGGACAGTTCAGTAACGTGGATCCTCTCACATTAGTATTTCAGTTAATATTTTAGCTTTCTAATTATTTGTTTGTTTGTTTGTTTGTAATGCTTTCGAATTCACTTTGTTCCCACTAAAAATACTTGAATAAAAAAAACACTATAATTTAACCTGAGCGTGAATAATGTACTGTCTTCTCTGTTTTTTGGCACTCTTAGCATATATGTAGGCTTCTGAAGACTGCAGTTGATCTGTTTCTCTGCCTTCACCCTGTTCACCAATGATCGGGACCCCCATAGAGAAGGTATTATATGGGTGGTGCGTTATTCTCAGCTGAGAGCAGGGGCACTGACGTGGTGGTGGTATGTTATTGTGTATAGTGTGTTGCGCTGGTACGCCTGGATTAGGCGCAGCAGTGCTGTTGGAGTGTTCAAACATCTCAGTTTCACTGCTGGACTGAGAATAGTCCACCAACATCCAGCAAAAATATAATATATAACAAAAAAAAGAAAAGAAAAATCAACCGCAGAAGCTTTAGATAAAGGTTGCTAAATGTCTTTTATAAACACCAAATAACTATATTTATTCTACAAAGTCCAAAAATCCTCATGTGGAGCAGCTTTAGCCCTTACATACTTTTAGATGTTCCTTAGGGATCCGCAGAAATCAGCATTTTGATGGAGGTGTTGTCACAGAATTTTGACATTTATAGCCTGACCTGAGGACCTATCTAGAGCTTGCCTTTGCATGTCACTAGCAAAGTGTCTTCGCGCCAGCGTCAGCATAAAACACCAAATCCCATCCTGTTTCTTTCCTCCTTCGAGTAGTCGAGTGTTTAAGGAGTTTGAGCATGCTAGCCGACTTTTATATGCTTGTCTTGAGGGAAATGATAGTTAAAAGTAGCTCATTTTAAAGAACAATAGTGTTTAAAGAGGAAACGCTGGTACCGGCTGATACTCTTGGTTTAGTAATCGTTAACAGATAAGAGAAAGTGGCATGGTGCAATCTTTACAGCCAATTACGTCTTCATATCATTTCCAGATATATAAAGATTAGATTCGAATAGATTATTATTCTTTTCATATACTCGTTTTTATTTCTGTTAATTAATGACTCCATAAAGCTTGATGGCTTTGATGCCAAAAGAAAGAGACCATAGGTCATTAAATGGTAGATAGCTTCATGTTGTGGTGCATGCTTTTCTCCTTCCCTCAGGGAAAAATGTCGTTACAGAAGGTTCCCTTACCCCATTTTTATTATCAGGAGGAACCAATTAGATGAACTCATTGTTTACAGGAGCCGTCGAAATACATTTTAATCAGTTTTAGCCCAAGTAGGAAGTGTATGTTCTGGTTTAAACCTACAGGGATAACAACGTTTCCCCCTAATGGCATACTAAATTGGAGATCCACTCTAATTAGGTCCCAGCATTTAATGAGCTTGTTAGATAATGATTTAAAATCTACACAAGGTGATTTTCAGCACTGGTTACTCACAGTGTGTGATATACCCCCTGGCATTCAGGGGTTCCCATGTTGGCTGGCTACTCCATTGCTGGCTGGCTGCTAAGTCATTTGCTATTGTAATGCTAATGCTAGCCTCAAGGGCTGCAAAATGTTCGGTTTAACCATTTTTCTGCCAAGTTTGAAGGTTGGTATAGTGCTTCCACATATGAGCTGAAATCTTACACATGTCCTCTTTTATCTTTGGTTTGAGAAATGAGTAGCAATTCATTCTTTCCACTAATCTGCAAAAGTAGGTAAATGGCAGTGTTGTGGTGTATTGTAAAGTTTCAGTGAAGCAACTAATAAGTGAACCATTTGTCTTTGGTAGTGTACAATACAACTAGTACTACAATACTACCACTACTAATAATAACTTTATTCATATATGACCTTCCATCAGGGAACGTGTGTCTTTTGATTCTTAACTAACTAGTGATGCACTGGTACTGTGTATCAGCCGACACAAGCTCCCTGATTGGTGGGTGAAGCAGACAAAAGCTGTCCCTGAATTTGTATTTGAACACCTAATTTTCAGGGCCAGCCAGAATTCTGATTTTGAAACATGTAAAGGTTCTAAAAGCTTAATTAAGACCCCCATTGCATGATGGAGCTTCTCTTTAAAAGCAATGCAAGAAGGAACACATCAGGCCTACAAGCTAACTAACTTAAAACATGATTTAAATCCTTAAAGAATATTTGTATATTATTTTCTATACGTATATCAAGTCAGTATTATGCTGGTGTCTTTGACAGTGTACAATACTATTACTACTACTAATAACTTCTAATAACTACTAATATTCATATAAACACCTTTCATACATAAAAATGTGGTGCTTAAGTAACAATGGAATTAAATAAAAAAATCTAATCATGTATGTAAAACAGTATATTTTACCAATTTTGCATAAATAAATGTTAATTAAAATTATAATGATTGTAATTACTGTAACGATTGGGTTGAGGCGGGATTCAAGTGCATAGTGGATTTACTGGAATGAGTCCAGGTAACAGGGGTCAACACACAGGAGGGTATGAGTAAAGACATGTCCAGAAGAGAAACCAGAAACAAAACAAGGGTAAAGAACTGAAGACTAACACGAACACTACAAAACAATGAAAACAAGAACAAGGTTAAGATTTACACCAGGAAAACAACAAGGTCTAACAAAGGGACAACAGCGCGGCACTAACACGAGGAAAAACAACAGCACAGAACTATCACAGGGTGGAAAACACAGAGACTTCACAAACAGAGAGGGCAAACAAAGGGGTCTTAATACACGTCCTAATGGGTCACAGATAGGTCTCAGGTGTGGGAGTGGGCGGAGCTAAGGGTAGCAGGAAAAGCTGTGCTAAAACAAAGTAACCAGTGGGGGCATTGTGAGACATGAACAGGAACAGGCAGACAGATAGATAGACAGACAGCGATGTAACAATTACACTAAAATATACAACACCAAGTCAGAAAAAATAGCAGTCTTCCTTACAGTTGTATTTCACTGAGGACAGTATAACCTCAAGCAGGAAGGAGGACGTGTGCTTTGGCAATAACTCTGATAGCTGCAGGCTGTAAAGATTGATCATATCTTATCTGACTAGCTAAATGGAAGTGGTATTGTTATTTACAAGCGGTATTAGAGCTGTTACCAAATATAAAATGTGGCTAAGCTAAGCAAGTTTCCTTTCTCCCATGCCGTTGCATTTTCTATGGTTTTTAGAAATCTTAGTTGTTCGTGCCATAATACACTTCCACAAGCATGATCCCTGTTCTTTAAATACAACATACAACATCCCATTGACTAAAAACACCTGACACTGTTTACAGCTTTTCTTAGACAGTCACATACTACTGCTCAGATATATGCAAAATTGGATCCCCAATTCTAAAGGTGTTCACAAAGCACCACTGTATATCTGGAAAAGAAATATGGACTTAATGAACTTTTACAAAAAGACCTTATTAGCGATGACGCACTGCACAGTCACTAATAATATAAATCAGATAACAGTAGTGTCACTGATATAACCTAGATGATATAGAACACTGATTATTAAAATATTGTCATGGTTCCCAGAGTGCTCCAGTTTCTTATTTAATCAGTCAGTTCTTCCTCTGCCTCTTTGTTCCTCTCCACTGCCAGCCATCTTGTGTCCTGCACTGACATTTCACCTTTTTTCCACCTAGTGTGTCTTTCATAAACAACTCATTCCTACTAGTCAAACTGTAACTACAGATATCTGTAACTTACATGCCTGTCCAGGGTGTTTCTTGCTTTCTGCCCATTGATCACTGGGATAGGCTTCAGCACCCCCATGACCCAGAAGGATAGGCGATTTAGAGGATGAATGAAATGAGTTAGAAAAATTTAAAAAAGTTAGCACTCGTCGAAACTGTGCATTGTGTCCTCTGTTTTTAAATGACTGATATAAGGGCCACGTTAATCGTGATTGGAGAAATGAACACAGTACAGAATGGGATGTCATTTTCTGTATTCGTTTAGTGAGCTACATCCTGTTAGATAGAATTCATTATGGGAGAAATTCTTTGATGGGTCCAATTCCCTCATGATCCAGGAGACATGCAGACAGAAGACAAAACACCTAAAAGACATTAGACGTGCACCAAAATGACACACTGAAGTCTGTTTTAATTAATATTAGAGATATGTTATATACAGTATTACATGAGATGTACAGGGGTTGGACAATGAAACTGAAACACCTGGTTTTAGACCACAATCATTTATTAGTATGGTGTAGGGCCTCCTTTTGCGGCCAATACAGCGTCAGTTCATCTTGGGAGTGACATATACTGCGTCCTGCACAGTGGTCAGAGGGATTTTAAGCCATTCTTCTTGCAGGATAGTGGCCAGGTCACTACGTGATGCTGGTGGAGGTTCGTCCTTCTTGGTGGTATGCTGACATTACCCTGGATACCGTGGCTCTTGATACATCACAAAGACTTGCTGTCTTGGTCACAGATGCGCCAGCAAGACGTGCACCAACAATCTGTCCTCTTTTGAACTCTGGTATGTCACCCATAATGTTGTGTGCATTGCAGTATGTTGAGCAGAACTGTGCTCTTACCTGCTAACTGAACCTTCACACTCTGCTCTTACTGGTGCAATGTGCAGTTAATGAAGATTGGCCACCAGGCTGGTACAATTTAGCCATGAGACCTCCCACACTAAAATGACAGGTGTTTCAGTTTCATTGTCCAACCCCTGTATTTACATGTACATACAATGCAGTGTCCTTGCAAGTCAGGGCTTTGCACATAGAAGGTCGTCATTGGAAAAGATATAATAAAAAAATAATCCCAACGATACGAAATGTTTCCATGCGATATCTCGATCTAATAAAAGACTAAATCAATAGCAATTGAGATTATAACAGTAATAAATGGGGATATTGTTCCTATCAGTGTTTTTACCTTACCCTGAGGCAAAGTCCTTTAAATGAGGTCCTTTTCAAATCCCCATACGCAACCTGCTTCAGACGGTTACCACTATGGTCTCCTAATTGGAGCACAATGTAATGGCTCATTGCTCTCCTGCGGTTTATTAGGTTTACTTTTGTGTCTTCTAATTTAACTTTCAGCACAAAAGACAGCCCAAATCTAATCCTCAGGTACACAACAAATGACAGTCCTGCTGTAAGACAATAATATTCCCAAAGATGGCCAGGGGGCAAGATTGTAGAGCTTTACAAGCATACTGTTTGCAGAGTTGGTGATAGAAAGAGACTGATAAGTTTAAAAGCTTCTGAAAGCTACCTTAACGAAAGGTTTTACATGAACTCATTATACATTTAAGTGCACTCTTGAAGAAGAAGTACACAAAAGCACAGTGGTTCTGGAATTTTGTAATGTGGTGTGGACTTACTGCCCACTTAATTAGATACTACTACCTTGTAGCTTCACCATGTTGGTGGATAGAGTGTGGTGGTGGAGAAGCAGACAGCTGCTGGAAAAGGACGGTTGAGTATACCATGCTTAAGTTGCTTAAGCCCAAAGAGCTTAAAGTGGCTTCTGGACATGGTTAACACATGACTTCTGATTTGGACAGTAGTTTGCTAAACTAATCCCAACTGGAGATCCTGCCATTTCCCCCTCAGACTCCTCAGATTACATTTGTGGATACTGCTTTTGTCCCAAATCATGACCTGTTGATTTTGCCTGTATAGTTTTTTATATTTTTATTGACCCTAAATTGCCCTGTCCCGTCTTATTTTGGAATGTGTTGCAGTAAAATGCCACAAGCTACATCCCAGAATTACAAGTGACTTTGCCTATCAAGTAGGGTTGCCACCCATCCCGTAAAATACGGAATCGTCCTTTATTTGGCAGTTTAATGTTGCCTCCCGTATTAAACCAATACCCAAACCCCCACCCCCCCGGAATCAAATCATATACGGGACGCGATTTCGAACATGTCACTCACACATGACCACGCCTCCCCTTCTTTATTTTTATTCCCGGAAAGGTGGCAACCCTGCAGCAAGTGGCATCACGCCCTCGACCACTATTATGCTGGAGTTCACACTACCAGTGTACACAAAACTGTAGTGTAAGGCTTTATGGGCGGGTGCCTCTTCTATTAACCTGCTGTTGCGAGTCATTCCAGGCTACTGGCGCTAAAGTGGTCTTTCTGGTATTTTTGCTGCAAGGGCCTTGCATCACGAGGTGTCTCACTTACTGGAAAAGTAAGAGTCTCCTCGATTCCTTTTTTAGTCAAGAGGAGTGATGGGGAACCCGCAGAGCTCATACAGCATTGCCTAGGACTTCGGGGAGCATCTACAAGCCACCCCCCCATAGCACCCCACAAAGCTCTAGAGAAGCCCAAAGGGACAGCTTAGTGCCCAAGGCTCCATCCAGTGGTATAGAGAACCCTGGCCTGTCAATGCCTGCCCTCAAGGCTCCATCTATAGCCGCAGTGAACATTGGTCAGTTGATACTCGCCTTCAAGGCTCTCACCACTGCTGCGGAGAGCACTGTCCATCGATGCCTGCTGTTAAAGCTCCACTTATTTCTACGGAGAGCACAGGCCCATTTATGTGTGCCCTCAAGGAGATCACTGGTACATTGACTTCTGCCCTTATCTTTCCACCCCGAGCTACAACTCTATTCCTGCACCCTGAGTCTCTCCAGTTCCTACTCCTGCTTCAAGGGCCACTCCAGTGCTCCAGTCTTACAAGCTGTTCCAATACCAGCTCCCTATTCTGATCTGGTGTTGGCCTCCCAATTCACTGCTCCTTTAGTACTGGTTCCCTGTGAAGCTCCTGTTCATCAAGCAAACACTTCCCTAGCTGCTGGCCCCTCAGTGATGGTTTCCTGTGTAGCTCTCTAATGTGTGCCAGCTCTCTGAACTGCTTGTCCTGATCCCACTGTGAAAAGCCAATAGTTCATTAGCCATCTTCCCAGTGCCCATTGCTTGGCCCACCCATGCCCTCTGTGGGTCAGATTGATGAAATTGCCCTCCCTTTTTGACTTTCGGTTGGTTGTGGCTGTGCTTTTTCATGGTCCAGTCCTGACCAGTCTTACACTTCTAGAGCCGTGCCTGTATATGTATGTGACAGGGGGTTCTGTGGGGGTAATGTGGGTTGTCTTTACTTACTGTTAGGACTAATTATTAACTTTGAATAACCATGGTGCTTGTCAGTGCAAAATTGAGGTGAACTAATTGAATCAGCATTAGATATATACCATATATACACAAATATTTATAAAACAATAATAATTAGCAGTGTGTTGCAGAGTGAAATACTTTATATTTGCCTGAAAGGTTTGTAGCTTATGCTGGGTTGAACTGATCAAGATCATTCTTGGTCATATACATTTGCCTTTGCTGCCACCTGTTGTTAAAACTATACATGTGTCATTGCACTATTACCACCAGTGAATGGGCCTTGAAACCAGCCAGTGCTAATACTATTTCCACTGGTATTTTGTATGGTTTTAGTATAATACGCCATCTGCAGACAAACTGCAGAGTTGATATGTCATGTTTGTCAGTGCAAGCAAGTATGTAAAGTATTACTGTGCTGGACACCCACCCTCCTGAACTAAATACACTGTGGTGGTCTCTTTAATAAGCAGGATACAGAGTGGGTGACAAACTGTTCTTAGCAAAAGAGGCGGTAATTGTAAACCTACAAACTGCACCTATATGTAATCCAGGTGTATGTGATAAAAGCAGTTATGGTAATTGTCATTGAATGACACTGGAGGCATGCAGAAAAAAAGCTTTGAGATGTGATGTATGTAGCACAGGCAAGCTTTTGGGCAGGAAGGAGGCCACACTGAGTTTAGAATCTGAGGAGTGTGAAGACTGATGACCATTTACAGAAATCCACCAGTGAAACAGACAGGAAGTCAGCAGGTCTGGTGTTGCTGAGCCAAACACATATCTGTGTATTGAGAGCACAGAGCTGGATCACTCTGTAACACTGGGGTCTTCTGGACTGGACTCTCAGAGCATACAGCTTATAAACAACTTTGTATATTATACTGACGTCAGTCAGAATGAATAGTGTTTAAGCTTTAAATGCACTATGTCTCTTCAGTAAAAAGCTTCAGGACAAACAGTTTTGATGAGCATCCTTTATTTTTTCCAAATGGTCCAAATCGTGGTAATGAGGTAGCAGTGATTCCCATCAAATGTCACAGTTACTATTTAATGTGTAAAAAATGTATGAATAAGATCCAGATTAAAACAGGAAACAACAATTATATCTAATAAACTCTTATTTATGATAATGTGCAGTAAGAAAATAGTTATAGTTGCATTTTAAAGGTAAATAATATTTGAACAGCACTGGTAAAATTACACTTTTTATTTTCTAAGGGAAAATCCTTTACACATTTTCTAAAGAGAACAAGCTTAAATAGGACATTTTCTGCTAATTTTAGTGCACAGTTTGTATTTTTCTGCTGAGGTAAACATAGAGGAAAAGTATAAGATGTGCATTAATGTTTTACAGTCCAGTTTTTTTCCCAATATGTTAAAATCAGCAAATAAAAAGCAGCTGTGCAACGTTATGTGCAGCACCGTGCACTCTTTAACACACAACTGTACATCTTTGTAATTAATCAGTACAGCTCTAACCTTTACACACCTCTGGGTAACAGATCCTCATTGTTCCACTGCCCTCAATGCACATGGTCTTACAATCAGTTACTTGTACTAATCATTAACATGCGTGTTAATCCTCATTCTTAAAAAAATAGAACTTTGTATATCATGCTCCGTATACTGTAATACATGGATTTCTTGACACTACCATGTGACAGTCATCAGAAAGAATTAACTTTATTAAAATTCAGGAGTTTAACAAACTGCTCCCTTATTTCTTTAGTCCTGATGCCATAGATTACTGGATTACAGATACCAGGAACAAGAAGATACATGAGACTGATAAGGATACGGAGGTCGGGAGTAAGGCCTGACTGAACTCTGTAGGCCGCAAAGGCCACCATGGAGGAGAAGTAAGTAATGCAGATCACCATTAAATGTGTGGTGCATGTTGAGATGGCTTTGGAGCGAGATTCTCCAGCTGCAGAGCGAAAAATGACAATAAATATAGTGACATAAGACAAAGCTATTCCAACACAGTCGATAGTAGGCACACAGAAACTAATCAAACCAGCCAGGTAGTTCTTTGTTGTGTCTTCACAGGGGACCGCCAAAGTCACCACCAGCTGATGCTCACAGTGAACATGGTAGAGAACGTTGGAAGAACAGAATGTGAGGGTTCCAACCAGTGCAACCATGGCTGTTATAATGAATGTGTTCCGCACTACAATGACACCCGTCATGATCATACAGTTCGTGAAGTTCATGACGTCATTGTACCGCAGTGGCATGCAGATAGCAAAGTAGCGATCGACAGCCATCCCAAACAAGATAGTCGACTGAAAACTACAAGCATAGTGAACAATAAACATCTGGCAGAGGCACAATGTCCGAGGCCAAACATTGATCCCTGAGACAAAGCTAAATAACATTCGTGGGACAACACAAGTGGGGACACATATATCCACACATGCTATGAAACATATCAGAACATACATTGGAGAGTGAAGTGTCCTCTGTTTTGCAATGACTGCTATAAGGGCAGCGTTAGTCGAGATCGCAAAAATGAACATGGTACAGAACGGGATAAAAAGGAACTTCCTGTATTCTTTTAGTGAACTAAATCCTATTAGGTAGAATTCATTATGGGAGAAGTTCTTTGATGTCCCAAATTCCATTGTGATCCTGGAGATATGCAGACAGAAGATTAAACACCTGGAAAACATGAAAAGTGCACCAGAATGACACATGGCAGTCTATTTCTATTCGATCTTGGTACAATATATGGAATCGTATGAGATATATTTATATATCTATATACTCACAATGCAGTGTCCTTACAAATCAACGCTTTGCAGTCTTTTCATTGAAATTGAACTAAGAAATAAATAATGGTAACAGTATGGAATGTGTCCTTGTGATGTCTCATTCTAATGAAAGACTACAAGACTAATATTTCAGATGACACCAGGTGCTATTGCTCCTATCAGTGTTTTTACATCATCTCAAAGCTGAGTCCTTTTAAATGAGCTTTTCAACTCCCTAAACGCAATCTGCCTCGGACAGTTAAAACCATGGTCTCCTAATTGGAGCAAAATGTAATGGCTCATTGCTCTCCTGCGGTTTAGTTAGGTTTACTTTTGTGTCTTCTAATTTAACTTTTAGCACAAGAGACAGAACAACCAGAACTTCATTCTCAGGTGCACAGATTACAGTCTTGTTTAATGTTCATGTGTTTATAGATGTTATTAGGGAACACGTTTTAGAAATATAGGACCATACTAAACCTTTTAATGGAATGGAACAACCCAGTTTCCAAAAACGTTGGGATACTGTGCAGGATGTAAATAAAAACAGACCATGTAATGATGTGCAAATCATTTGGACCACTAATTAAGTAGAGTACATCGATATCTAACCCATTGTTGAAACTCTATAATCCAATCATTATTGAATCATTCACAGTGGTTTGCTGTCGGATTCTCTGTTGAAGAGAAACCTATCAAGAATCGTTCATGGAGTTGGTGATAGAAAGAAGAGTCTGAAGAGTTTATTGCTATTAAAAGCTCCATCACAGAGAGTTATTAGGGCTACATGAAATGATTATGACCTCACTATATGTAGGAGGTGTGAGATTTGGTGGTTTATTGTAATTAGAAGGTTTTGGCTCAAAACATACCTTTTGAAGTCCATTTGATACATACAAGAAAGGTAAATACATATTGTCACTGGCCAAAGAAAAACAGGTATCCCCAAAATGGCAACTTTACAGGAGAGGCCAAAAACCTCATCTAATCTAAATGATAGTCAATGGAACCTGACGTATTTCCAAGCTGTTTTAGGCCATTTCTGTTAGTCCATTCTTCAAGAAATTTCCACACAGCAGCCCATGTGATCAAATGAGACATAAAAGTAAAAATCAACAAAAATGGAGATACATGTTTCTTTTTCTGTGGACAGCAATGGTATACATAATAGTGTTGTAGAGACAAATAGTTTGCAAAAAAAAAACCCAGATATATCTATATACAATGATATATTCTTTTAGAAAGTTCACTGTGTGGTAGTTTTCGATGTAGGTAACCAGGCCACATTGAGCTGAACCATCTCCGTGAGTCTGTGCATGTGACATCAATATGTAAGGACATTTAATGTGGCCTGGAACCTCCGGCCAAAATCGACCCAGTAGATTTGACGAGCAAATGTTACGCAATGCAGCTTTAATAACGGTTAATAACGATCTCTTACATAATTACAGTGCTGTGGTTTATTGTTATTTAGTAAGTCCCCTGCAAGTGTTTGACAAAGACATCTGCAAAGCCTCTGACAGACATGTTAACTGTATCATCTGGCATCCGTTAAATTGTAAATATTCTATGAATTTACTTCATATAATGAAGTATTATATATTTTAACAAATTAAAACTTGACAGTTTGCAGGTTTTCAGGCAGACTAATGTAGCTAACGAGTAATGGATGGGTATCTCATCAATTTTTTAAATGTACTTTTTCTGTGATGAAACAAGAACAAACAAGGCCGTAAGGTTCCTGTACATATTGCACTGCTGCATTTACCTACAACCTGAAGTCATAAAAAGTTCGGAGAATCTGGAAAATGCAAATAAAAAACAAAGCAGTTTTTTCTAAACAGTTACTTTCACTTATATTCAGTTGCAGACAGACAGGTCTGCAACACATCAACTAAAGCTGCAATGAGGGAGGTACGATGACTGCAGTGGTAATTTGGTAATACAGTAGCATCCAGTAAAGGCCTAGCATCACCAGTTTGCCAACACGTGTGTGAGTAAATGATTGAAATGTAAGAAGCAAAATTCAGACACCACATTACAAAAGGTGCATCAAAAGCAAGGTTACAAAGCATGGTGCCTCCAGGACCAGGGTGGAAAAACACTGGGATAGATTATAAGCAGCTACAACTGGAATAACTTTTTGTACCACAAATCCTAAGGTAGATTAGGACAAACATTTTTTTAAAAATTAGATAAAAATGTAAGTCTTGGTTATTTATTAAGAAAGTTTTCTGATATTGCATGTCTGTGAGTGGCAAAAGTATGTGAACTTTTAGAATTAGCAAATAATTTGAAGGTGAAATTCGAGGTGTTTTCAGTCAATGGGATGGCAATCAGGTGTGAGTGGGCGCCCAGTTTTATTGAAAGAACGGGGATCTATCAAAATCTGATCTTCATAACATGTTTGTGGAAGTGTATCATGGCACAAACAAAGGAGATTACTGAGGATGATGCTTATTAGGCTGGAAATGAGTTTGGGACTCCATCATCCACCACCAGACAGTTTGTGTATAAATGGAGGAAATTCAAGACCATTATTACACTTCCGGGAGTGGTCAACCAAAAAAGATCACGCCAAGAGCAAAGTGTGTAATATGTCCCAAAGGAACCCAAGGTTACTAACAAACAACTAAAGGCTGAACTAACATTGGCTAATGTTAAAGTTCAAGAACAGATGAGACCAAAATAGATCTTTTTAGTTTAAACGAGAAATGAGAAAAAAACTGCATTCCAGCATAAAAACCTTATCTGTGAAACACAGTGGTGGTAGTATTATGGTTTGAGCCTGTTTAGTAGCATCTGGACCAGGCCTGTATGCCATCTATGATGAAACAACACATTCTAAATAGTACCAGCTAATTCTAAAGGGAAAATGACTGAACATTGGTCTGTAAGAGGAATTTCAAGAGAACGTGGGTCATGCAGCAAAACCCAACAACCCTGTGCATAAGCTATTCTACCAAAGAATGGTCATGGAAAAGTAAAAAAGTAAATGTTTTAAAATCGCAAAGTTGAAGTCCTGACCTCAGTCTATTAGAAATGTTATGGAAGGACATGAAGCAAGCGGTTCATAGGAGGAAACCCACCAACTTAACAAAGTTGAGGTTGTTTTATATGTAGAAATGGGCTAAAATGTCTCCAAGTCGATTTGTGGGTTACCAGAAATGTTTAGTTGCAGTTTTTGCTGCACAAGGAGGTCACACCAGATACTGAAAGGTTCACATACTTTTGCCACTTACAGATATTGGTATCCTCAAAGGGCATGAAATTACATCAGATTACAGTTAAGGCACAGTTTACTAGAAAGTTCTGTAGATACTTTAAATTGACAGTATGTTTTTAAGAACATTGGCCAGTCTGTTGCAGATTTAAATACTTTGTATTGTACCCTGAAAGCCGTGATACCACCAAATCATGTTAGTATTTATGCCAGACATTATTTCTTTGTGGCCTTTATTGTTTTTCACCCTTCAAGTCCTTCTTCTGATTTAAATATGCCGATGCTGCCACCTGCTGTTGAAAAATATACACACATTATTACACTATAAAGAAACTGCTTGACACATTTAAGCATTAATACCAGAAAGTCAGTAGATGGCGCTGTAATAACATATAATTACAGCATGTACAGAAGGAGCACATACAGAGGTGCCTAATTTTGAGAAAAATAGAAAAAAAACAGATCTTTAGTGTCAATTCTGACTGAAGACGTGATGTTATGTTTGTCAAAATATCTAAATTTTACTGAAATCACCTACTTAACACTTTCTAATTAGACAAGTTGAATCAGGTGTGTGTGACACTGTCCCCTTTCCCCCATCCTACCATCCCCAAAAAGGTTAAGCTGCAAATTGCTCGGGGATAAAGTGCACCCGTATGCCACCCAGGTGTATCTGATAAAACAAGCATTCCGTTCAGGTAAAATCAGACAAGCCTAAAAACCTGGCCTAAAAATAAAATCTCTCTAGAAGCTGATGCGGTGATTATCACTGAATTAACCTGGATGCCTAAACAAAAGAAAGCTTTGTGATTTGTGGTAGGTAGCACAATCAGGCTTTTAGCCTGGCAGGAGGCCAGCCTGTGCCAGCTCCAACGCACAACAGTCTCTGTTTGAATATGATTCAAATAACACCGATTTAGAGGGTAAATGATCTTGAGGACAGAGCAGGAGACTGGTGTTGGTGTGACAGTAGATGCATTTTGTAAGGGGTGCTCTATGTGTACTGATTAGCATGTTAGCCGATTGTCTGACAATTGTAAAGACTAAAGACCGCTCACAAGAATCTGCCAATGAAATCTCCTTCAGAGCCGTCCAAGATATACATATACTCTCGAGCAGGAGTTCTCAACCTTGCCGTGAAAGCACCCCAAGAAACCTCTTCACTATTCATATACTTTTTATAACGCTAATATGATTATATATGACACAACTGCCTCCATCTAAGTACAGGCTCACTGACCACCAGAGGGTGCCTTATGGCCCATTGGTGGGCTGCAGCTGACTGACTGACTGAGAAATCCTGCTCTAAAAGAATGACTAGATAGCATAACAGTTGCTGGACAGAATTGTAAGCCGTAGAAATTATCTACATGACCCCAAAACAGGTCTGTGTACTGAGAGCACTAAATAAAAATATTTGTCTGGATTAGAGCATGTGTCTCTCTAAAATCCCAGTATTATATCTTCATCGTGGTACCCTTACACACATGCAGGTTATCCATGCCATGGAAACTGACGCCCACCATACCATGGCATATGTGCAGATGGTTTATTTTGGCACAGAGAAACTGACACCCATTTTTTTTCCAAAAATAAGCTGAGAACCTGAGATCAGCACTTTCAGACAATCTGAGAAGAGCTCAGGCCCAAGGAACTCAGTAGTGTTTCTGATTAAAACTGATGTCTGGCTTTCTTGTTGCATAATACAGTTTCATATTGCATTTCTTGATGCAGCGGGAGCTTGTTTTCAGTGGTTCTCTGTAGTGTTCCAGTCAGTGTGTTAAAACAGTAGCATGATAGTTTCTCATGTCTGATGTCTTGAAGGTGATGCACATTTAGCAGTGGTTTCTGGGCATGCCCTACACAGACTGAGATTTCTCCGGATTCTCTGTGTCCTTTTACAAAATATTCTTTTTGAACTGCTTGACAATACTCCCACAAAGTTTGACACAGATCTGTGAGTCACTTCACATATTTGCTTGCCAAGACTGACCTTTTGGTGGATGCTCCTTATCATCAATCCTGATACCCTCACCTGTTACACACTCACATGATTATGGTGGAATAGGTCAAAACAGTTTAACTTGAATATTATTTTTACTTTGGTCCTTTTTGTTTTTATTTTGCCTCTGTCTCAATGCTTTAAGTCCATTGCAGGAATTAAATTACATTTTTTAAATTTGCAAAGTACAATCAGGTTGGTCAGCCACAACATTAAAAATCTTTTATTTGTACCTTTTAAATACAGGTTTTCAGAAATTTACCAGAAATGGGCTTTGTACATTGCACAACCGATGTTCCAAAATCAAAATCAAATGCTTAAAAGGGCTTGCGGTGTAGAATGATAGGAGTGTCTCTATCATCTAATGTTAAATGATAATTTCTGTGATGAGTGTAGACTCCTCCCTCCATCACCTCAGTGCTTATCTTGTTTGGTGCTCCATTGAACATAAAAAAATTAACATTGCTATTTTATGGTCATTTACAGAAATGAAGCTGCTGTGAGCTAATAAGAAGCACTGGTCAAGGGGTGAGTAGTGGACAGTAAGGAAGTAAATGTAATTTGTTATTTATCTTTACCTCATTGGAGCGTTTTACTCCACTACATTATGGCCAAATCTGTCCTTCTGTTTGACTTATATGTGCATAAAAACGTAACATCTCAAACAAAAAAAAAGTGTGAAGTGAGCCCACCAATCAGGGAACAGCCGTCACATTGCTTTGAGCTTGTTTACACCTGTTGGACAGAGCTTGGTTCTATCTAATGTTAACTGTTCTCCCTCGGTGGTCTATGATAATGTTTATTTTAATAGACCCACTCTTATACCTAACACCCTTGTAATAATGGTATAAGTTCTCCAAGGTCAATAGAGCTGCTCTAGCATACTCTTAAGCAAGCAAAGTCATAAGTCTATATATACATTACATAAATTATAAATATAAATTATAAATATAAACTTTTAAAATATAAAAGTGATTAAATATTGTTCCTTGATTTGGAGAACTAAAATGCAGAGGCATTCTGAAGAGACATTTCAAATGGCTTCATTTCCACCACATTCCATACAAGGGTTATTAGTTATCAAAATGAAGATAAAAATGTAATATTAATACATGCTATACATTATACATGAAAAGTATGAAGAGTTATGTTTGCTGTTAATAGTAGCACTTAGCTAAAGTATAGGGATATAGTACTCACACCTACTATTACTACTACTAACTAATAATAATAATAATAATAATAAAATAATAATAATAATAATATTGAGGCTGTACAAACAGTTTTAATGGTTTTTGGTGAATTAATATATTCAGCAGCAATATAATTTTTCCAATTGAGTATTTTCCTTCTTTACTTTAAGGTTTTAACACATTCACTTTCTTATAGGCAAAAACTCTCCAAATATGACTCCTTATGGTCCGACCACTCATACCATAAATAATAGGATTCAACAGAGGAGGCATTATCATAAAATACAGAGACATGAAAGTGCGAAAGTCGTAAGGCAAGTAGTTGATATTGAACCGACTTTGTATAACCTCAAAGAAAATTCCAACAAAATAATTCAAAACAGCCAGAAGGTGAGGTGTGCAGGTCTGAATCGCTCTTGTCTTAGATTCTCTAGAATGTATGCACACTCGCAGAATCTGCGCATAAGAGAACAGGATCATGAGGATCTGAGGAAACATAAATATAGCCATAGATAAAAGCCCAACTATGCTGTTCATTGTGATGTCTGTGCAAGAGAGCTTAATAAGTTCAAAGTTGACACAGTGGGTCTTACTTATAACTGCTCTGCAAAAGGTCAAGCGTATTGTCAGCAGCTCATATAAGAAAAAAGTAGTGCAGGGATAAACCCATATGAAAATGATTAAAATCTGAAGCCTTTTTTGAGACATCATGTCGTGATAGGAGAGCGGGTGACAAATAGCAACGTATCGGTCGTAACCCATAACAGCCAGTATAGTCAGTTCAATAATGTTGAAAGTGTGCAGACAGAATATCTGTATTAGACAACTTGTCAGAGATATCTCATGCTTCTGAACGG
This sequence comes from Prochilodus magdalenae, assembly GCA_024036415.1. NCBI lineage: Eukaryota > Metazoa > Chordata > Actinopteri > Characiformes > Prochilodontidae > Prochilodus > Prochilodus magdalenae. Next base: position 284,078 of record JAMWET010004458.1, read on the forward strand.
TCAGGTGAAATAACAGATGAGGAATCAAACTTGTGCTGCCATAGATGCCGTTGCATGATAGATTGCACACCAGGATAAACATAGGGTTATGCAGTGTCCTTTCAGTGTAGATGACTACAATCAAAAGTGAGCTCAGTAGAAAAATTGCAGCATAGAGAACAAGGAAAATAACGAAGTACAGATGCTTCTGCTGGTCCATGATAATGTAGCCATCTAGAACGAATGTAGTAACAGTGGACGTGTTCTCCATAGTCGTTTGTAGTTTGCCTGGAAAACAAAACCCATAATATTTAGTTCTTCTTTTGCATTTATAAGACTTTATAGCAAGATAAATCTAATACTCTAGGTTTGTTACAGGCATTCCTACATATATGCTATTCTAAAACATGTCTTGCATTTTAATTCAGAATTAAATACAACATTTAATTCATTAAAACATCTCACACATTGCTAAAGCAAAGTAAATACAGAGCAGTGCAGGACAAATCATATATGACAAATAGCACAAAAGAGAAACTTTATTTACCCAGTTATTTAAACAGACGAAGTGGAGATCATATAGATCGGTTTGCTGTCAAACATGTTTTGACTTTTATAACTCTGGGAAATGGGAGTGTCCCTTAAACGTCCCTTGGTCCATTGCTATGGCAACCAGGTTAATTATATGTATGTATGTAGGTGAATGTTAGTCAATTCCCATTGACAATATTGATGGCTATTTTTTAATTGTCATGGTATCTGTCATGTGCCACTATAAAACTAATTGGTCAGTACAAGCATCCCCAACACAAGGACAGTGTTTAATATTATCAGTTTTGAAGATATTTTTTTTCATAAATGTTCACTGTCAGTACAAAGCCTTGTATCTCCATTTCTATCGTTTAGGGTTTTTGAACATACCTTAATCACACTTGTCCTACACTGTCAACACTTCATGATGAATGCACCCCTAGAATTGCCCCCAAATGACTTACAGTAAAATTACTTAACATTAACGTCATCCGAAACCTCAGAACTTTGTACTGTACATCATATTGGTTCTAACAATGACGATAAATATTTATGTGAGGATCCCAATTAATTTATAGCACACTTTAGGATGCACATACTGTGGTGGACACCAATTCGATTTATCGGACATAAATATACATGTATATACAAAATATATACATAGTAAACCCACAATCAAGATGCTTGCCAAAACGTTCAACAGGCATCCAGTTACCCACCATTCAGGACATCTATCACAAGCGCTGCCTGGGCAGGGCGAGGAATATAATCAAGGACGTTTCCCACCCGAATCATGGTCTTTTCACCCTCCTTCCATCTGGCAGGCGCTACAGGAGCCTCCGCTCCCGCACCAGCAGACTCAAGAACAGTTTCTTTCATGAGGCTGTGTGTCTCATCCGCTGCACGGACACTTTAATTTACATTGCACGCCCTCTACTGCATCCTTGCACCTTCTGTATTGTTAATGCACTTTATTCATCACCAAGCCTACCGTATACTCATGTTTACAGACTGTATACTCATGTTTACATACTGTACTCATGTTTACAGACTGTATACTCATGTTTACATACTGTACACATGTTTACATACTGTATACTCATGTTTACATACTGTACACTCATGTTTACATACTGTATACTGATGTTTACATACTGTTCTCATATTATCTCTATCTCAGATGCTATTTTCATTGTGTACATACTGTCTACTTGCACTACTCTTACAGTTGAAACATTCATTCGTAAATGCTGCTCTTATACATTCATATATATGTATATAGATATGCTTATATATGTATATATTTATTATTACGGCTCTTTATGTAAATAATACTGTACTTGCACTTCTGGTTAGATGCTAACTGCATTTCATTGGCTCTGTACCTGTGCTCTGCACAATGACAATAAAGTTGAATCTAATCTAATCTAATTTAAAATCATTTCTGTGTATCAAAGTAGAGGTCAATGACATTTCTGTGATGTGGGCAGATTTGTTGTTTACTTTTCTCCCTCCATCTCTTTGGTGCACCATCTCCTTGTTGCTGCTCTGTAGAGCACAACAAATCAGCATTGCCTTTGTGTTTTCCTGCTCTAGAAATTTCCATTTATTGTCCATGCAATAACAGGGTGGCAAGGGGTTGCAGCTTCCGCCTCCTCCATGGCATTTGCCACCCGAGCTGCCACCCAAATTCTGAAGCTCATAAATATGGTTCAGAATTGTACAGCGTATTAAGTTAAATACAACACAGGCAGCTGTGCTGGAGGACAGGGGGCACTGATAGAAACAGCCCTTCTGTCTTCATTAGTTTTTTATGAAACTGTCAAGCCACTAAAGGTTTACTGGTTCTTAAACCGTGCAGTGACTGTTTTTTCTTCATATGTTTGCTAAATTACCATGTGAGTATTTTCAGGTCAGGATTTGGACACATGCACATGCATATTGACATTGTCCCTCACAGGAGACCTAGAAACTCTGATATTCCACACAAGAATGAGTTTTATTTGCTTTGGGGCAAGGAAGCCCAGCATACAGCATCAAACGCACTTCACACAGGAGCTCAAAGAAACAGAAGTATAAGCCAAAGATTTGTACCCTAAGAGGGTGGGGTCCTGGTGGAAAACAGATGTGCAGCAGGTTACAGGGGTGTATTGTCAACCCCAGGTTATAGGTCAAATGTTCACTTTTGTATTTCTCCGTTACTCCAGCCATTACATACATCAAACATCTAAACACAGGCTCATTCCAGGAACATGGACTTAACTATCTGCTCAGTAGTGTTTGGTTAAGCACTTCAGTGTGCTCCAAAGGGCCTATGGGGTCTAGATATATGCGGATTACTGAAAGATTACAAATTACTTGGAATACATTACATTTACATTTAAGGTATTTAGCAGACGTTCTTATCCAGAGCGACTTACAACCGTGCTTAGTGTTCCATTGGATAATATTCCAGCTAGTACAGGAAGTTTAGAGCCTAGAACTCACCATGAGCTCAGACACTGCCTGAACAGGGGCCAGTGCTGGTACCTAGAGATTAATACACAGACATAGAGCAAGTAAAGCATTACCTGGCACTGGGCCCAGCCTTCTTATAGAGGAGAAAAGGTTGTTATAAGTGCAACATAATACACACTGACAAAGGTCATTATAAGTGCACAACAAAGGTCATTAAAGTGCAACACAATAAACACAATTTACTTGTCTACTAGAGCTCACTCAAGTGCATTACGAAGAGATGGGTCTTCAGTCTGCGTTTGAAGACCGCGAGAGACTCCGCTGTTCTGATGCCCAGTGGGAGTTCATTCCACCATCTGGGAGCCAGGACAGAGAATAGTCTGGACGCTTGTCTTCCATGTGTCCTTAGGGATGGCGGTTCAAGTCGAGCTGTGCTTGAAGCACAAAGGGCTCGAGGTACAGCTCGACTCTTCACCATTGCCATAAGGTAGGGAGGCGCTGGTCCATTCCTGGCTTTGTAGGCCAGCATCAGAGTTTTAAATCTGATGCGGGCAACGACAGGATGCCAGTGAAGGGAGCGCAGCAGTGGAGTGACGTTGGTGAATTTTACTCACTGAACATTACTTACTGACTGACTGGATGCCCTGTGTACAGTTGTATTTTGGATGCAGTAACAGGCATGCTGACCAATCAGAGCTGTGTTATGACGCCTCTGCTGAAGTTTATTAGCCAGAAGTGGTCAGAAGTGGGTTGAGCAGCCTTAATCAATACTCAAGTACCTTCAAATAGAACAGCTAATGACTTCAAGGTCCCACTCCAAGTTTACGGAACCTAGGACATACAGTGGTCTTCAGTAGAATCAATCTGAGTTTGATAATGACAGCAGTCCAAAGTGAGGACTGGTAGGGAAAGGAGCTGGCGTTGCACTGGCAATACATTCATTGTGTATATGTATGCTGCCTTTATGACAGATTATAGATGGTTTTAATACGGCTTTATCTGCTGATGATATCTAGTTTTACTTTTCACTGAAACATAGAGCGGTACATAGATCATCCAGGTTCTTAGACTGTCCAAATGCAATTAGGAATTGGGCAGTAAATAACTTGGTACAGCTCAATGCTGATAAGACAGGAGTTCCCATTGTGGCTTCTAAAGAAGGTCACACTTATGATTAAACAATCTCTTGGGCTTCTTTCATCTGCTGTCCATTTAAGATTGCACAATCTGGGTCTAATATTTGGTCGCTCTTTGCTGTTTGACACACATGTTTAAACAGCTGAGAAGTATACTGTAGTTTTAAATGCAGAGCTAGAGATGATAAATCAAGCTTTTGTTTGATCTTGTATTGGTTATTGTAACACTCTTTTCTCCACACTTAGTTTTTCATCTTGTGATTGTTTGGAGGTTATACAGAAGGATGCTGCTAGATTACCTGCTGGGTCAAATAGATGTTCTCATATAACCCCTTTGCTAATACCTCTACCCTGGCTTCCTTTTAATAGTCTCACTCTTACTTATATACTCCTACTTGCACAGACAGTAAGACTGTGGCTGATTTACTTAACCCATATGTACCAGCACGTTCCCTTAGGTCCAGTAAGTTAAATCTACAGTCGTTCCCGTCTAAAGACTCATAGTGAGCAAGCATTTGAGGTATTCACTCGCAAACTGTGGAACACATTGCCCACTGTGTTAGAGATCTGCTGACTCTGTGGGGTCTTTTAAAAAGAAACTAACAGTGTGTGCACGTACACGTTTGGCTACTATCACAATATTAAAGAGGCGCAATGCTATCTGTGTAGTCGGATGCAGTGGTGTTGTTTCTATACAAACATGCACACACATCTTATTGTGAGAACAATAAGCAGTTCACCACAGACTCATAGCCACCACCATTGCAATAATGGTATCCTGGACAACCTTGTAAGAGAAGTTCACCTTTGGTGTGACCTACTGTAAATGACTTGCAGGTGAGAAATGTAATTTGAAAGGACACTTCAAGTGGCTTTATTTTCACAACATCACAGTCAGTAATCTCTGCCTCAGTTTGGAGATTTACAAAAAATGCTGGGTGTCCCCTTATTTGTTTGCTTCCATACATACAAGTTATAGTCTGATATTCAACATGATGTAAATGCAAGATCTCTGAATGAGTCCGTTTTCTTAAATTCTGTTTTTTAAATAAACAATATATATGTAAATGTATAAATAAAAACATAATAAAATCATCTGTTTATAAATGGCAAAAGTGCACATGCTGCTGTTTTTCAGTATTGGTTAAAAGGTCAAGGGATCAAGATGAGGCACCTTCACCTTCATGGTACCTTCAAAATAAAGACAGTAATGTAACAATAATACATGTTTGAAGAGCTTGATGTAGCACTTACACTACTACTAACTACTACTACTACTACTACTAATAATAATAATAATAATAAAGTCTGTACAAACTGTTTTAATGTTTTATTAGTGAATTCATGTATTCAGCTCTTTTTTCTATTTTTGCCAGGCATGAGCATAGCAGTTCAAAAGTACTTTCCTTTTTTACTTTAAGGTTTTAATACATTCACTTTCTTACTGGAAAAAAATCGCCAAATATGACCCCTTATGGTCCGACCACTCATACCATAAATAATAGGATTCAACAGAGGAGGCATTATCAGAAAATACAGAGACATGAAAGTGCGAAAGTCGTAAGGCAAGTAGCTGATATCGAACCGACTTTGTATAATCTCAAAGAAAATTCCAACAAAATAATTCAAAACAGCCAGAAGGTGAGGTGTGCAGGTCTGAATCGCTCTTGTCTTAGATTCTCTAGAATGTATGCACACTCGCAGAATCTGCGCATAAGAGAACAGGATCATGAGAATCTGAGGAAACATAAATATAGCCATAGATAAAAGCCCAACTATGCTGTTCATTGCGATGTCTGTGCAAGAGAGCTTAATAAGTTCAAAGTTGACACAGTGGGTCTTACTTATAACTGCTCTGCAAAAGGTCAAGCGTATTGTCAGCAGCTCATATAAGAAAAAAGTAGTGCAGGGATAAACCCATATGAAAATGATGAAAATCTGAAGCCTTTTTTGAGACATCATGTCGTGATAGGAAAGCGGGTGACAAATAGCAACGTATCGGTCGTAACCCATAACAGCCAGTATAGTCAGTTCAATAATGTTGAAAGTGTGCAGACAGAATATCTGTATTAGACAACTTGTCAGAGATATCTCATGCTTCTGAACGGTCAGGTGAAATAACAGATGGGGAATCAAACTTGTGCTGCCATAGATGCCGTTGCATGATAGATTGCACACCAGGATAAACATAGGGTTATGCAGTGTCCTTTCAGTGTAGATGACTACAATCAAAAGTGAGCTCAGTAGAAAAATTGCAGCATAGAGAACAAGGAAAATAACGAAGTACAGATGCTTCTGCTGGTCCATGATAATGTAGCCATCTAGAACGAATGTAGTAACAGTTGACGTGTTCTCCATAGTCGTTTGTAGTATGCCTGGAAAAACAAAACCCCATAATTCAGTTGTTTTTATGCAGGCATGAAGGTATATTACCCATATAGCATGGTAATCTGAATGGTTTAGATCTGCATGAGTAAAGCTATTTTCACACACAGTTCATTTTAAAACATCTGTATTTATATTCAGTAAGTAGCAACACTTTGAGATAGTCTAATACGTCCGACGTGTGTGAACTAGTTTACCGGTTATTATGTTCAGGCTTTGTTGTTTATTATGTTCAGGTCTGTCTCCGTTTGCATTTTCAAATAAACATATAGATATAGATATAATATGTAGATTAAGAAATATATTTGATATAGCATAGCATAACGTTTATGATCAATATCATAAATGAGAAACTTTCTTTACCCAGTTGTTGTTCAAACTAGAGAAGAGAAGTTTAGATTGATGGGTTTGCTGTTAAACTTGTTTTGACTTTTATAACTCTGAGAAATGGGAGTGTCTCAAACTGTTAAACGTCCCCTGGTCCACTGCTATGCCAATCATGTCATTACACATTGTGCATTACATATATTCTTGATAAGGGACAAATATGAATGGATCATTTCCAAACAGAAGGTGATCATTATACTCAAGATCTCGATCTCTGCCAGGTGCTGTATAAAATGAACGAATTTGCTTTATCTGTTGTGTTCTTAAATGCCAGCCCTGGTGTTCATTTGCCAGTTCCCAGTAAGTGCATCTGACTACACAGCCTGCGGTTTGTGGGATGTGCTACTGCCCCAACCTGCATTTGGCCTTTGGCTCTTTCACGGTGTGATACAGCACATACAATACAGTACAGAGCCCTTGAATGGCATGAAGGTGCCATGCCCTGATAAGGAGGTGGAAGCACCCAGGTCGGACGGGTGCATCCCACCAGTGCTTGTGTTTACTAGGGCAGTGGACACTAGGGTACTTCTGTTTATGGGAAGACTAACTATGGTTGGGGTAATCCGCTTCTGTGCACTTAAAGGAGGCCGGGATGTGGGTTGCTTGATGTAAGGGGAACATGAGAAGGAGGCCTGTGGCTTTGGTCAGTGCAAGAATTCCCAACAAAAGGAGAAAAACTTTAAAAGACAGTTTAAAATTAAAAGTTCAGAACTTTGTAATGACAGCAGTGAAAGATACATCAATACATCAATATCAATCAATAACTGATGACATACACAGATCAAACACTGGGGACATGTACAAGAAGCAATTACAAGATGTATGCATAATGTGTTAAGGCAAGAGGGTCCAAGCTAATACACGAAGGGCCTGTATGGCTACAGGTTTTTATTCTCAGAAAATATGAAACCACTTGTTTGGCTGTTTGAGGCCTGAAACCAATTAATCATGCACTAGACATCAAGTGTGTTATTGCTTGTTATTGCTTGAGTTAAGGAATGCACCTCTGCTTTAAAGAGGAAGCAGAATCAAGAGAAACGGCCAGGTTTGTGATCAGTGACATGACCGTTCAGAAAACGCACACGCCTTTCAGACACCATAGACCAATCGGGTAGAAAGTGTATACGTGTCAGGAATGTTTCTGGTGCAGGTGCTTCCTTTTTGTAATAAATAAAACAATATACAATACATACAGTACATGACATACACTCAACATCAAATGAATAGCTGCACCCAGAAGGAAGTGTTGGATTACAAAGCTTTTGGGAAGGAAGATAAAGGCTACCATAAACAATAATTGATGATACATATAGACTGATATGGGCAATATTTATTGAGCTACACATATAGAAGTAGTGTCTCTCAGTATGGTGTCAGGCCACCATGTTTGCTAACGCAGAGAGGTTTTCTTTCAGGTCCTTTTTAGCAATGATGAGATCTCAGACCATTTCTTGTTCAGACCGCAACTCCATTACAACTTGGACCCCTGTTACACCTCTTGTGGTGTTCACAGCACTCGCAAAGTGGACACCCAGACATGTTTGCAGCTCTCTGCTGTGCTTTTGTGAGTGGCTGGCATGTCTGCCGTGGTGGATTCTGTTTTATACTGTGCTCATAAAATCCATACACACAATAGAAAACATAAACAGCCCCTCGGGACACACTGAAGCATAGGTAAATATATGTAAATGTGGATAGCCAATCAGAATTCAGCTGCCCAAATCCTAACATACTAAAGACTCTATGTCTAAGTGGTTGATGGTCTGTGCCTCAGACTATACTAAACACAGTTCACACATAGCAATTTTGCTAAAAAAAAAAATAAAGGGAACACTTTTGAATCAGAGTATAGCATCAACTCAGTTCAACTTCAGGGATAATGATCTGGTCAGTTAAGTAGTAGGGAGGGTTGTTAATCAGTTTCAGCTGCTTTGGTGTTTATGAAATTAACAACAGGTGCAGTAGAGTAGCAACAATGAGACACCCCCCAAAACAGGAATGGTTTAATAGGACTAGGTCATTGACATTTTGTCCCCCCTCATCTTTTCCCACTGATTCTTCACTAGTTCTGCAGTTGACTTGGGTCAGAAACAGGCCTCATGAGGGCATTCTGTAGTGGGCCCTGTGCTCACTGGTCAGCACCGTAGAGCTCGATTGGCATTTGCCATAGAACACCAGAATTGGCAGATCCGCCACAGGCGCCTTGTGCTTTTCACAGATGAGAGCAGGTTTTACCTGAGCACATGTGAGAGACGTGACAGGCTCTGGAGATGCCGTGGAGAATGTTATGGCGCCTGCAACATCATTCAGCTTGACTGGTTTGGTGGTGGGTCAGTGATGGTCTGGGGAGGCATATCCCTGGAAGGACACACAGACCTCTGCACCCTGACTGCTATTAGGTATCAGGATGAAATCCTTGGACCTGTTGTCAGACCCTACGCTGGTGCAGTGGGTCCTGGGTTCCTCCAGGTGCACAACATTGCCCGGCCTCATGTGGCGAGAGTATGCAGGCAGTTCTTGGAGAATGAAGGAATTGATACCATTGACTGCCCCCCCGCTCGCCTGACCTAAAGCCAATGGAACACCTCTGGGACATTATGGTTTGGTCCATCCAATGCCACCAGGTTGCACTTCAGACTGATGCCCTGGTCCAGATCTGGGAGGAGATCCCTCAGGACACCATCCGTGGTCTCATTAGGAGCATGTGGAGGCCATAAAACTACTGAGTACCATTTTGAGTTACTGCAATGGATTTTGGGTTAAATGGACGAGCCTGCTGCATCATTTTTTCGCTTTGATTTTCAGGGTGTCTTTGAATTCAACCCTCTGTAGGGTGATCATTTTCATTTCCATCAAACGATGTGGCATCCAAGAGAAAGTCTTAATATAAGACAGTGTAGTTACCTGTAGTACCTTATATGTACTATAAGTAGCCCGAATTTAGCTACTGTAGCACTGGAAGGCTGTGACTGTGCAGGTACAGCACAAAGCCTCGAGGTCTTTACCATAAAGTAAGAACATTCTGGAGGCAATTTACTTTCATAGTGCAAAACAATCATTTGGACCATGAAATGCACTACAAACTATCAGTTTATTTTTGGGGCTTGTTATGGATGTTTTAGGGCTTGTTGGGGTGACTCAGTCCACTTAAGATGCTGAATCGGTCCAAGCACAACACCACCTCTTCTCTTCAAGGATGGTCAAAGGGACTGGACCTCAGGTCAAGTAGTAATACGGTCACTAAAAGACCAGCTCACGTTCAGCCTCTGCATTACCCCTCCCCCAAGCCCCAAATCTTTTGAGTCAGAAAAGATGATTTGAGATTCATGACATTACATTAATTGGATACAGTAAAATATTCTAAATACCTCTAATACTAAATTCATATTCTAACATCCTAGTAGTATTGTTTACCTTGACATTTTGAGCATGCCACCTCCACCTGCCATATTCTCACAGGTATTGAGGTAACGTGTGAATGTCAGAGATAAATCGAGATAAATGTGTGAATGTCAGGTGCCAGGTGGTACATTAATGTGGGCCACATAATGAGACATTCTGTTGGAGGTTAAATGTTAAGATTAGTAACTTAATAAACAAATATCTGGCGAAGCTGCTGATGGATGCAAAACACAGAGTAAATTAAGTATGTCCAGCAAGATCCAAGGTTTAACAGAGAATGTGGTGAGCTCATTATTTGGCAGGTGATTGTAGCCCCATTTATTTGTATGTTGTAATGGCTTGCTAAATATGTTGAAGTTTCTTACCTAGCTAATAACCATAAATAAATTGATTTCAAACCCTTATACACCCTTTATAGGGGCAGTCTATATATTCCTGTAATCGACATTAGTTCAACAGTCTTTGCGCTGTGATATGTGTGCTATTGTTTCCTAATCAGCCTCTTTGTTCTTCAAACGAGCTAAAATGTGTTCCTAAAATCAGTCTCAGTGCAAACCCCATTTTGGAAGGGTCTGGGAGCTGCACTTGGCCCATTCCTATATTAGACTGTCCATGTTTAGTTCATGTGAACTTTACATTCAGAAGATGAAGAAAAGAAGATGGTCTTTAGTTTCATATTTAATCCAAAAAGACAAGAAAGAAAGTGTGATTAATCACTATTGTATTTATTTGACAGCCCTAAGTACCTTATACATTTTAAGGAATGAGTTTTTCATTTTCACATGGGAATTTATAGATATAAATATTAAAACCAATCCCTTCCATATCTAACAGGGGATTATGCAGATTGCGTGGGCATTTTGATGAGATAAACGAAACAGGAACAGTAAAAAGATTGGGAAGTTAAAATGTGCTGTGATTGTAAACCTGGTCTTTATAGACACTAACCCATCCATTGTTTTCCCAATCCACTGGTCACTAAACACTCCATTAGTAATAGTCATATCATATAAACTTGTCACACGTGCCTTATTTAAGAATAACTTTATTAAGTACATTGCAATAACTTGTGTTTCATTGTTGTATTGTTGTATTTTCCCCTTAAACATGTCAGAGGAATGCAGCTTGCACCAAAATAATAACATTAGACACAATATTCGTACCTAAAATGTGAAAACACTGATGTGTTTACACACAGTTCCGACACTGTTGCATTATCAGAATGTCCTGAGGGAGATCATTATGGCCATAGTCTGGTGCCATCCTCCAGCCTCCTGATACTGTCCACTGAGGGCTCATATTGTTGACTTTGTACACTGGGCTCATCAGTGGTTACTTTAAATTGCCTCCTTGGGAATTAAAATGTTGGGCAAAGTAATGACCCTTAATAAACATGTTTATCTGCTCACTTGTTTGTCAGACTGTACCACCTGCCCATCACCATGCTCCCACCATCCACCTGAGGATTACTGGTGCTCAACCACAATGCATCATGTCATCAGACTTTCATCAGAGCTTCACCAAAAATGTACCTAACATTTAAATAATGTTCTTTATGTTTATGCTTTCCTTTTTTTTCAAGTGATGAATCCATGCTGTGCTGAGAAGTCTCGATAATCAGTCTTGAATGGTCAGTGGAAACCTATTACCAGACTGAGTCAGCTTCACTAATCAGTTTCTCTACTATATGGGCCAAACTGTGTCAGTGATCAGAGTCAAGTCAGTAATAGTATGAAATGAACAAACGCTGGGCCCCACATCCCCATGGCCCCCAAACATTTGGCTGTCACATGGTACTGTATGCATTAAATAATACACATACAAATTTTGACTGTTTAGGGACTGTACATCAAAGATTTTTTGTGAGACATCAGTAACTTTGGTAACTTTTGGAATGGTCCATTGCATATGATTAATAAACTCAGAGTATCAACAACACACTGAGAACATATCTGTGAAATGCAGTGGTTGTGGTTGGTGTAGCTCAGCGGGTAACACCACTACTCAGGGTGCCACCTCTACATGTGGGAGACTGGGCTTTCGAATCCCAGTCTGGGTGACTATGCTGTGCTACACCAATAAGAGTCCTTGGGCAAGACTCCTAACACTACACTGGCCCACCTGTAATCATTAACCTTGTAAGTTGCTCTGGATAAGAGCGTCAGGTAAATGTAATGTAAATGCAGTAGTGAAACATTCGAATACACTGAAGTAACTATCTTGATACTGCACTGTTGATAGCTTACATTGAGAAGATGCATTACTTATATAATATATAGTCTTAATAAATTACTAAAATTAAGCAAAATCTAATCTTACCCAAAACTCAACCCTTACCCTGGGCCTAACTCTAGTCTCAACCCAAAGCCCAACCCTAACCCTATTTTCAACTTCAGAACCTTCTAGGACTTCTAGGTCTGTGAATGTAAAAAAAAAAAAGACATACATTTTATTTTATTTAGTTTTTTAATTAAATTCTACCAAAATGGTGTTCATGCAACTTGCCATTAGCTTACAGCGCATACAGACTACTACAATCCTATTATCTGAGGTGCGTTTTATAATGTGTCCTTTGCCATAAATGTGCTGTATACATGTATGGCTCAAATAGCTGTAGCTCTTATAGTCATCAGTCGCTACGGCCTGATGCTGATCTGCTGATAACTTGCTTAATGTCATTCAGAAACTGACAGCCCTGCAGAAAGCAGCATTGCAAAAACGCACTCTGTGCAGCAATATTCCTTCAGTTCTAAAACCTACACGTCTGGACTGAAACGGTTTAAATAAAGCATTATATAAATTCTGTGTCAACACAGCGTTCATGACATTACAAATAAATAAATAAATAACTGCCCCCCTCCCACTTCTGCCCCCTGCACACACAAACTCAGCACCCTGAACACCCCATCAATACCGAACTGGGATCCACACACTTTAAACAGGATTTTACACACCCACTTTGCACACCCACTCACTCCCCCTTTAAACACCGAACTCTGACTTATTCAACTGGTCTGCACTCGTCACTTTAAACAGCCTTAATGTTATTCAACCTGCACTACTGTTTATACTGGCACTGTCATAACACTTCAATCCTACATCTTAATTCTGCTAGTGCACATGCCACTTTATCGTCCTTATTACCCTCAGTGTCTTATTGTCTCTTTCATGTCTATCTCAGGGCTCTTATTTTATTCTGTCGCATGTGCTGCGTTGGTCTATTTTATGTTTATTGTTTATTACATTAAATATACTCTTGTTTTTGTTTTAGTTATAATCTATTTATCGTTAAATGTTTATTTGCTACACCTTGGGACGGAGAGTAATGCTGTTTCAATCCTCTGTATTTCTTGTACATACTGAAGTATTGACAATAACACTACAGGACTTGACTGAAACCTGTACAGCTATACTGGAGTATATACTTACAAAGTAGTCTTAATATTAGGAACAACAAATAGTGATTAATGAGTAAATTAGTTACTTGTTTGACTGCGTCACATGCCTGTGTCACTGATGTAATACAATAATACAGCTGGATGCCTAATTATTGGCATTCTTGGTAAAGACGCGTAAAAAAGACGTGGAAAATGTTTTTGTGATTAATTTTTTTTTTTAAATCTCACATTAGACATATATAAACATATCTTAATTGGAATAAATTTAGTAGGAGAACCACACGTTATATGACAAGTAACACTCACTAACACACCACCACTATGTCAGTGTCACTGCATTGCTGAGAATGACATGCCAACCAAAATAATACCTGCTCTGTGGTGGTCCTGTGGGGGTCCTGAGCACTGAAGAACAGGGTAACACAGTATACAGAGAAACAGATGGACTACAGTCTGTAAGTATAGAGCTACAGACTGCTTCTCTATGGTAAGTGGGGCTGAAAAAATAGACAGGGAGTGTAGATATATCGAGGTGTTTTACTGTTACAGCTGTTTGACGTATTAAGCCATGCTGTTCAGTAGGCTAAGCTCTGAAGGGCTGAAGGGAATTTTACCAGATTAATAAAATGTAAATTAACATTGTTATGTGTTACAACTGAATGAATAGTATGTAGAAGCTAAACAGAGGATATTGTAAATAAGACGAATACCACATGTGAAAAATATAAAGACCTCTCTTTTACCTTTTATCTTTACCAAACCCATGAGCTTGCCCATTCTGGCCAATCAAAAGTGACCACATATTGGAAACATCACCTAACCTGATAGTGTACCACCATGTCTGGGGTCCCTTAGTCATCAATATTAAAGAATACATAAATTAAATAACACAGTGTGTCGACTTTCACAAATCAGGCGAATGCTATAAAAAGTACATACGTGCTGGAAGATGTCCATGTTCCTAAACACACTGGGGCTCGCCTGCTATAGAGAATTTAGAAGTGGAAAACATTCCTCACAATCCCACAATTTGCCCATTGTGTGAAAAGCAGAGGACCTTCTCATAGAGCTGTCTTTGTGTGTAACATTTGGTGTCTATAGTTTTAATATTTTAAAAAATTAGATTTTTTTCCCTGCATCACACTCAATGTGTATCAGCATTTAGCTGTGTCTGTAATGCTACAGGGTTGACCTTAATGTAAACACATTTTGTTCTTTAATTTCAGTGTAAAAAAAATAAAATCATCACAGGCCACAAAGCTACTAAATAGGATTAAGGATTTGATTCATAAAATGCAATTTCCTTTGGGAACAATAAAGTGTTATTCTTTGTTTACCAGCATTTGTTGCTGCACCTTATTACCTGTAACTCACCTGTATACATCTTGTACTGACTGCCAACATCACTGTAATTCATTCACTATGACTGCCTATACCCTCAGTATTACGGTGACTGCCAGATGATCAGTATCTGTGTAATAAGTAAACATAACTGAAATATATTTAAAATATCTGTGCAATGTCTTTCAGTATGTGCAATATATATATCTGTGCAAATACAATGCAAATTTGTATACTCTTCTATTGTATTTTATTGTATTCAGACAAAGAGGGTTGTACAGAATGAAACCAGATAGGTAGGTACTGGCTCAGCAAAAAATGATTAACTATTAAACTATAAAACATTAAATAGTCCAGTACACTATAGATACATATATCTCACCTATTCCAATGAGGGAATAAATGTGTACAAGAAAGTCTATCTGTAAAACTGCAAAACTGTAGAAAAAACTGTGAAACACCTGCGATAAACCGGCAGTGCAATAATATAAATGTCACATATCTTATATTATCTTATAGTATCAAATATAATAGCCCCCTCTAATGTCAAACTCACTCCTCTGCCCTCGATCTCAAATAGTTTCTATTTGCTAACATAAGTAAGACTGCAGTCTTGTGATCAACAGTATCAAAAGTAAGATCCAGTGAGACCAGAGCAGAAGGTTCTGTACATTAACACTAAGCCCAACATGAACCAATGCAGTCTCAGATTAGAATGAAAACCTGGAATTTCTCATGTAACTTGTTTGATATAAGAATATTAGCTATTTAATTGTTTGAAAACAACTTTATTAGAAAAACAACCTTAATTAGAAAATGAAGCTTTGAAATTGATGAAAACTGTGTTTGTCCTTATTTTGTACAGTTGGATCCATGTTAATCTTCTTTAGTGGAAGCATCTGGACAAAACACATGTACACAGAGAACTGTTTACAATCGTTAAGACATCAAAATGCAAAACATATGACCTGTTCGTTCAAATATGAGAAACAGAAATGTAATAATCTGATTACATTCCTTACTCATCATCACAAAATGGCTGCACCTAGAAGGAAGCAAGCTATTGGGATAACACTTGGTGGGTTTGAAATTGTTCGACATGAGAGACACTACTTCTGTATGTGTAGCTCAATAAATATTGCCCATATCAGTCTAAATTTATCATCATTTATTCTTCCTGTTAACCTCTTTATTCCCAATAGCACTGCAATCCCACACTACTTTCTGGGTGCAGCTATTCATTTGATGATAAGCATATAACCATATAAACACTTGGACTACATAAGTTGGCACTGGCCAGTGAACAGCCTGTCCTCTTAATATTGAAGTACTGACAGGTATATGCTTTCATTCAAGTGCTTGTTTGTAAATAAAGAACCCATATCATGTAGGACAAAATGTTGTTACCTTATTTAAATAAAGGACTTTGAAGTCATTTGTAAACATTGTCAGAGTTTTAACAGTTACTATTCACTCCTCAGTCCTTACAGTCCATATATGGAAAATGTGCTGCAGAAGCCAATTTTCAATTGGCAGGTTCTGTGATGTCCAGTCCAATCTTATAGACTACAAATATGTGATTATTGGTTTTGTGATTAATGGAACTGAATTTTAGTAAAAGCATGTCTTAATATTAGGGAAAATGTCTTGCATACATACATACATACATAAATAAATAAATAAATAAATAAATAAATAAATAAATAAATAAATGACGTATGAGCAAGCATGACCCATGGGTTCACTAGAGCGAGCTGATAGTATATAAGGGCTTTAGTGGTAGAAGGAAGGACGTTTACTGTATGTTAGAGTTACTTTTGCAGCTTAACGAAACCATTTATCTAATATTTTTCTTCTTAACACTTTTGATTATTTTAATTTACTCTCTTCTTAACCTCCTATCATGTTTGCATCAATGCTATGAATCATTTGATTGTATTTTTGTTGATACTTTCTTTTGTACTTTGTATTTTAAGGCTGCTTTTCCTCACATTTCCACTATGACTTCGGTGCATAATAACATATCCTACAATACCATGTTCACTTTGTCTGGAATGAAAGATTTAACACCAAAATATGCTTTTCTTCTTATGTCTTTACTCGTTTACATTTTAATCATTCTTCTAAACACCACGCTGATTGTGACCATTTTATTGCACAAGTCGCTGCATGAACCCATGTATCTTTTCGTTTGTAATTTATGTTTTAATGAACTGTATGGAACAACAGGTTTCTATCCGAAATTTATCTATGACCTGTTTTCAGGATCAAATGTGATTTCGTATATTGCGTGTATGACACAGTCGGTTATAATATATTCATCTTTTATGTGTGAGTACACAACTTTAGTTATCATGGCTTATGATAGATATGTAGCAATATGTAAACCATTAGAGTATCACAGTACTGTACGAACCAGCACGGTGGCTAAAGCTTTGCTGTACTCCTGGGCTTTTCCTTTTATTATAGGGTTCCCAAACAGTATACTCACCACCCAGATGCCATTATGTGGATCACAGATAGACAAACTTTATTGTGATAACTGGTCTATTGTCAAGCTTTCTTGCATGCCCAGCACAGCCAATAATGTATATGGTTTCATTGTGATTTGTGTATTTATGGCACATGCTGTGATTATTTTGATGTCATATCAAAGATTGATTGTTGCTTGCAGGAATTCTAAAGACAACAAACAGAAATTCATACAGACCTGTGGGCCACATTTGTTTTCTCTGCTGAACTTTACTATAGCACTGCTCTTTGACTTAATGTTCAGTCGCTATGGGGCAAATAATTTTCCAGAACATCTGCGAAATTTTTTCCAAGTTGATGTCCTCGTGATCCCACCTCTTATTAACCCACTCATATATGGCCTGAAGCTGTCAGAGGTGCGCAAGAGACTTTTTCAAAATGTTAAGCGACATAGATTTATTCAGAATAATAGTTCCATGGGTCAACAACAGAGAAGGAATTTAAAATGACCATTTAAAAAAATAACTATTATTAATTCATATAATTAATATTAAAAAGCATGTTGTGCATTTTTATATCTGCATCTATAGTATATTTACATTGATGTCAGTGTGCATGTTGTATCTTAAATATATTGTGACTGTTATTAAAGCCTTTATTTTGCATTTTCAGTTATTAAAACTGCAGTGGTCTGGTCAGTAACTGATGATGAGTGTATGAACATACAAACAGGTGGACTACATATTTGGGCACTGGCCAATTAAAAGCCTGTTCTATTAATACTGTAGTACCAACAAGTATATGAATTCATTTAATTGCTTGCCTGTAAAAGAAACAACCTATATATTGTAAAACCAAATTTTGTTACCTTATTTAAATAAAGGACTTTGAAGCACTGTCAAAGTTTTAACAGTTACTAATCGCTCCTCAGTCCATATATAGAGACTATGCTGTAAAAAATAATTTTGCTATTGCCTTTGGTTTTGGTTGTGCTGCCCAACATTTAAAGGCTTTTAGAGGCAAAATAAGCTAAATAAAGTAATTTTTAATTAATTAGTAGTTTTTTTAATTAATTTTATTTGAATGTACTGAATATTGCTTCTTATTAAAGAGATATTGTAGAATAAAGTGGGATATGTCATGTATTTATTAATTATTAATTAATGAACTTAAAAAAATAAATAAATAAACACATACCATGTCAATGCCCCAAATATTGCTATTATTGCTAGTAACAACACAAGCCTTCCGGAGACACAGATTAAACACAGATCTGTATTTGTGTTCTTTCTTGTGACATAATATCTTCAACCACGGAATACAGTCAGGCAGTGACAATGAAAGTCAGGCTTATAGTTTGGGCCATAAAGGCTTCGAGATGGGAAAAGTGAAGCTGGTTGTGGCTGCAACAGAGAGTTGGGGCTCCCTGACAGTGTGCCCTTAGATAGTGGAGGTATGCCGTCGATTAAAAGGCACCACAGCCTGGAGAAGCTGCCAATGCTGGAGACCCTGAATGCAAAGTGCCTGTGCCAGTGGATAGATCCTCAAGGGCCAAGGGCCTTTATGTTTATGTTTTGCATTTTCAAGTGATGAATCCATGCTGTGCTGAGAAGTCTCGTTGAATGGTCAGTGGAAATCTATTACCAGACTGAGTCAGCGTCACTATTCACTATATGGGCCAAACTGTGTCAGTGATCAGAGTCAAGTCAGTAATAGTATGAAATGGACAAACGCTGGGCCCCACATCCCCATGACCCCCAAACATTTGGCTGTGACATTGTACTGTATGAATTAAATAATACACATACAATTTTTGACTGTTTAGGGACTGTACATCAACGATTTTTTGTGAGACATCAGTAACTTGGTAACTTTTGGAATGATCCATTGCATATGATTAATAAACTCAGAGTATCAACAACACACTGAGAACATATCTGTGAAGTAGCAGTAGTGAAACATCTGAATACACTGAAGTAACTATCTTGATACTGTACTGTTGATAGATTACTTACAATAGATGCAGTAGATGCATTACTTATATAATATATAGTCTTAATAACTTACTATGATTAAGCAAAATCTAACCTTAAAACCCAACCCTTACCCTGGGCCTAACCCTAATCTCAACCCAAAGCCCAACCCTAACCCTATTTTCAACTTCAGAACCTTCTAGGACTTCTGGGAACGTAGAAAAACTCCCAAACATTTAAATATATTTTATTTTATTTAGTTTTTTAATTAAATTCTACAAAAATGGTGTTTGTGCAACTTGCCATTAGCTTAGCGCATACAGACTACTACAATCCTATTATCTGAGGTGCGTTTTATAATGTGTCCTTTGCCATAAATGTGCTGTATACATGTATGGCTCAAATAGCTGTAGCTCATAAAGTCATCAGTCGCTACGGCCTGATGCTGATCTGCTGATAACTTGCTTAATGTCATTCAGAAACTGACAGCCCTGCAGAATTGCAAAAACGCACTCTGTGCAGCAATATTCCTTCAGTTCTAAAACCTACACGTCTGGACTGAAACGGTTTAAATAAAGCATTATATAAATTCTGTGTCAACACAGCGTTCATAACATTATAAATAAATAAATAAATAACTGCCCCCCTCCCACTTCTGCCCCCTGCACACACAAACTCAGCACCCTGAACACCCCATCAATACCGAACTGGGATCCACACACTTTAAACAGGATTTTACACACCCACTTTGCACACCCACTCACTCCCCCTTTAAACACCGAACTCTGACTTATTCAACTGGTCTGCACTCGTCACTTTAAACAGCCTTAATGTTATTCAACCTGCACTACTGTTTATACTGGCACTGTCATAACACTTCAATCCTACATCTTAATTCTGCTAGTGCACATGCCACTTTATCAGCCTTATTACCCTCAGTGTCTTATTGTCTCTTTCATGTCTATCTCAGGGCTCTTATTTTATTCTGTTGTATGTGCTGCGTCGATCTATTTTATGTTAATTGTTTATTACATTAAATATACTCTTGTTTTTTTTAGTTATAATCTATTTATCATTAAATGTTTATTTGCTACACCTTGGGACGGAGAGTAATGCCATTGCCGTGGTGGTTGGTGTAGCTCAGTGGATAACGCCACATGTGGGAGACTGGGGTTCGAATCCCAGTCTGGGTGACTACGCTGTGCTACACCAATAAGAGTCCTTGGGTAAGACTCCTAACACTACATTGGTCTACCTGTAATATGATTAACCTTGCAAGTTGCTCTGGATAAGAGCGTCAGCTAAATGCCGTAAAAACGTAAAAATTTCGATCCTCTGTATTTCTTGTACATATTGAAGTATTGACAATAACACTACTGGACTGAAACCTGTACAGCTATACTGGAGTATATACTTACAAAGTAGTCTTAATATTAGGAACAACAAATAGTGATTAATGAGTAAATTAGTTACTTGTTTGACTGCGTCACATGCCTGTGTCACTGATGTAATACAATAATACATCTGGATGTCTAATTATTGGCATTCTTGGTAAAGACGTGTAAAAAAGACATGGAAAATGTTTTTGTGACTAGCACAATCTCACATTAGACATATATAAACATATCTTAATTGGAGTAAATTTAGTAGGAGAACCACACGTTACTGTCCAGAGAAAACAAGTATGTCAAGTATATGACAAGTAACACTCACTAACACACCACCACTATGTCAGTGTCACTGCATTGCTGAGAATGACATGCCACCCAAATAATACCTGCTCTGTGGTGGTCCTGTGGGGATCCTGAGCAATGAAGAACAGGATAACGCAGTATACAGAGAAACAGATGGACTACAATCTGTAAGTGTAGAGCTACAGAGTGCTTCTATAGATATATCAAGGTGTTTTACTGTTACAGCTGTTTGACGTATTAAGCCATGCTGTTCAGTAGGCTAAGCTCTGAAGGGCTGAAGGGAATTTTAGCAGATTAATAAAATGTAAATTAACATTGTTATGTGTTACAACTGAATGAATAGTATGTAGAAGCTAAACAGAGGATATTGTAAATAAGACGAATACCACATGTGAAAAATATTACCTTAAGACCTTACCTTACCTTTTATCTTTACCAAACCCATGAGCTTGCCCATTCTGGCCAATCAAAAGTGACCACATATTGGAAACATCACCTAACCTGATAGTGTACCACCATGTCTGGGGTCCCTTAGTCATCAATATTAAAGAATACATAAATTAAATAACACAGTGTGTTGACTTTCACAAATCAGGCGAATGCTATAAAAAGTACATACGTGCTGGAAAATGTCCTTGTTCCTAAACACACTGGGGCTCGCCTGCTGTAGAGAAACTCAGAAGTGGAAAACATTCCTCACAATCCCACAATTTGCCCATTGTGTAAAAAAGCAGGGGACCTTCTCATAGAGCTGTCTTTGTGTGTAACATTTGGTGTCTATAGTTTTAATATTTTAAAAAATTCGATTTTTTTTCCCTGCATCACACTCAATGTGTATCAGCATTTAGCTGTGTCTGTAATGCTACAGGGTTGACCTTAATGTAAACACATTTTGTTCTTTAATTTCAGTGTAACGCTGCAAAAAATAAAATCATCACAGGCCACAAAGTTACTAAATAGAATTAAGGATTTGATTCATAAAATGCAATTTCCTTTGGGAACAATAAAGTGTTATTTTATGTTTACCAGCATTTGTTGCTGCACCTTATTACCTGTAACTCACCTGTATACATCTTGTACTGACTGCCAACATCACTGTAATTCATTCACTATGACTGCCTATACCCTCAGTATTACGGTGACTGCCAGATGATCAGTATCTGTGTAATTAGTAAACATAACTGAAATATCTTTAATATCTGTGCAATGTCTTTCAGTATGTGCAATATGTATATCTGTGCAACTACAATGCAAATTTGTATACTCTTCTATTGTATTTTATTGTATTCAGACAAAGAGGGTTGTACAGAATGAAACCAGATAGGTAGGTACTGGCTCAGCAAAAAATGATTAACTATTAAACTATAAAACATTAAATAGTCCAGTACACTATAGATACATGTATCTCACCTATTCCAATGAGGGAATAAATGTGTACAAGAAAGTCTATCTGTAAAACTGCAAAACTGTAGAAAAAACTGTGAAACACCTGCGATAAACCGGCAGTGCAATAATATAAATGTCACATATCTTATATTATCTTATAGTATCAAATATAATAGCCCCCTCTAATGTCAAACTCACTCCTCTGCCCTTGATCTCAAATAGTTTCTATTTGCTAACATAAGTAAGACTGCAGTCTTGTGATCAACAGTATCAAAAGTAAGATCCAGTGAGACCAGAGCAGAAGGTTCTGTACATTAACACTAAGCCCAACATGAACCAATGCAGTCTCAGATTAGAATGAAAACCTGGAATTTCTCATGTAACTTGTTTGATATAAGAATATTAGCTATTTAATTGTTTGAAAACAACTTTATTAGAAAAACAACCTTAATTAGAAAATGAAGCTTTGAAATTGATGAAAACAGTGTTTGTCCTTATTTTGTACAGTTGGATCCATGTTAATCTTCTTTAGTGGAAGCATCTGGACAAAACACATGTACACAGAGAACTGTTTACAATCGTTAAGACATCAAAATGCAAAACATATGACCTGTTCGTTCAAATATGAGAAACAGAAATGTAATAATCTGATTACATTCCTTACTCATCATCACAAAATGGCTGCACCTAGAAGGAAGCAAGCTATTGGGATAACACTTGGTGGGTTTGAAATTGTTCGACATGAGAGACACTACTTCTGTATGTGTAGCTCAATAAATATTGCCCATATCAGTCTAAATTTATCATCATTTATTCTTCCTGTTAACTTCTATCTTTATTCCCAATAGCACTGCAATCCCACACTACTTTCTGGGTGCAGCTATTCATTTGATGATAAGCATATAACCATATAAACACTTGGACTACATAAGTTGGCACTGGCCAGTGAACAGCCTGTCCTCTTAATATTGTAGTACTGACAGGTATATGCTTTCATTCAAGTGCTTGTTTGTAAATAAAGAACCCATATCATGTAGGACAAAATGTTGTTACCTTATTTAAATAAAGGACTTTGAAGTCATTTGTAAACATTGTCAGAGTTTTAACAGTTACTATTCACTCCTCAGTCCTTACAGTCCATATATGGAAACTGTGCTGCAGAAGCCAATTTTGAATTGGCAGGTTCTGTGATGTCCAGTCCAATCTTATAGACTACAAATATGTGATTATTGGTTTTGTGATTAATGGAACTGAATTTTAGTAAAAGCATGTCTTAATATTAGGGAAAATGTCTTGCATACATACATACATACATACATACATACATAAATAAATAAATAAATAAATAAATAAATAAATAAATAAATAAATAAATAAATAAATAAATAAATAAATAAATAAATAAATAAATGACGTATGAGCAAGCATGACCCATGGGTTCACTAGAGCGAGCTGATAGTATATAAGGGCTTTAGTGGTAGAAGGAAGGACGTTTACTGTATGTTAGAGTTCTGTTTTGAATTTTTATTGTCTTTATGGATTAAACTTCTTTCTAAAATGCAGCTATAACGAAACCATAATATATCTAATATTTTTATTTTTATACACTTTTGCATTTATTTTACTTTTTCCATTTACTCTCTTCTTAACCTTGATTCCAATAGTTCCTATCATGTTTGCATCAATGCTGTGAATCACTTGATTGTATTTTTGTTGATACTTTCTTTTGTACTTTGTATTTTAAGGCTGCTTTTCCTCACATTTCCACTATGACTTCGGTGCATAATAACATATCCTACAATACCATGTTCACTTTGTCTGGAATGAAAGATTTAACACCAAAATATGCTTTTCTTCTTATGTCTTTACTCGTTTACATTTTAATCATTCTTCTAAACACCACGCTGATTGTGACCATTTTATTGCACAAGTCGCTGCATGAACCCATGTATCTTTTCGTTTGTAATTTATGTTTTAATGAACTGTATGGAACGACAGGTTTCTATCCGAAATTTATCTATGACCTGTTTTCAGGATCAAATGTGATTTCGTATATTGCGTGTATGACACAGTCGGTTATGATATATTCATCTTTTATGTGTGAGTACACAACTTTAGTTATCATGGCTTATGATAGATATGTAGCAATATGTAAACCATTAGAGTATCACAGTACTGTACGAACCAGCACGGTGGCTAAAGCTTTGCTGTACTCCTGGGCTTTTCCTTTTATTATAGGGTTCCCAAACAGTATACTCACCACCCAGATGCCATTATGTGGATCACAGATAGACAAACTTTATTGTGATAACTGGTCTATTGTCAAGCTCTCTTGCATGCCCAGCACAGCCAATAATGCATATGGTTTCATTGTGATTTGTGTATTTATGGCACATGCTGTGATTATTTTGATGTCATATCAAAGATTGATTGTTGCTTGCAGGAATTCTAAAGACAACAAACAGAAATTCATACAGACCTGTGGGCCACATTTGTTTTCTCTGCTGAACTTTACTATAGCAGTGCTCTTTGACTTAATGTTCAGTCGCTATGGGGCAAATAACTTTCCAGAACATCTGCGAAATTTTTTCCAAGTTGATGTCCTTGTGATCCCACCTCTTATTAACCCACTCATATATGGCCTGAAGCTGTCAGAGGTGCGCAAGAGACTTTTTCAAAATGTTAAGCGACATAGATTTATTCAGAATAATAGTTCCATGGGTCAACAACAGAGAAGGAATTTAAAATGACCATTTAAAAAAATAATTATTATTAATTCATATAATTAATATTAAAAAGCATGTTGTGCATTTTTATATCTGCATCTATAGTATATTTACATTGATGTCAGTGTGCATGTTGTATCTTAAATATATTGTGACTGTTATTAAAGCCTTTATTTTGCATTTTCAGTTATTAAAACTGCAGTGGTCTGGTCAGTAACTGATGATGAGTGTATGAACATACAAACAGGTGGACTACATATTTGGGCACTGGCCAATTAAAAGCCTGTTCTATTAATACTGTAGTACCGACAGGTATGTGCATTCATTTAATTGCTTGCCTGTAAAAGAAACAACCTATATATTGTAAAACCAAATTTTGTTACCTTATTTAAATAAAGGACTTTGAAGCCATGTCAAAGTTTTAACAGTTACTAATCGCTCCTCAGTCCATATATAGAGACTATGCTGTAAAAAGTAATTTTGCTATTGCCTTTGGTTTTGGTTGTGCTGCCCAAAATTTAAAGGCTTTTAGAGGCAAAATAAGCTAAATAAAGTAATTTTTAATTAATTAGTAATTTTTTTAATTAATTTTATTTGAATGTACTGAATATTGCTTCTTATTAAAGAGATATTGTAGAATAAAGTGGGATATGTCATGTATTTATTAATTATTAATTAATGAACTTTAAAAAAATAAATAAATAAAAAATAAACACTTATCATGTCAATCCCCCAAATATTGCTATTATTGCTAGTAACAACCCAAGCCTTCTGGAGACACAGATTAAACGCAGATCTGTATTTGTGTTCTTTCTTAATGACATAATATCTTCAACCACGTAATACAGTCAGGCAGTACTTCAGTCTAGAATATATTATTACAGTGACAATGAAAGTCAGGCTTATAGTTTGGGCCATAAAGGCTTCGAGATGGGAAAAGTGAAGCTGGTTGTGGCTGCAACAGAGAGTTGGGGCTCCCTGACAGTGTGCCCTTAGATAGTGGAGGTATGCCGTTGATTAAAAGGCACCACAGCCTGGAGAAGCTGCCAATGCTGGAGACCCTGAATGCAAAGTGCCTGTGCCAGTGGATAGATCCCCAAGAGCCATGGGTAGCGCAATTGAGTGGCACCAATGCACTCATAACAGAGCAGTGGACAGTGAGAAAGCAGAATGCAGCCAAGAGGAGAACCAGTGATACTGCCGTCACCTCTTTAGCACTTCACAGGAGTTATGCTATGAGGAGAGCTATGAGGAGTCACAGGAGAAAGGCATAGCGTTCTCTCACACATGCCCACTGCGAAGGCACTTTGAGACACCTGGTACAGTCGCCACATATACAATGGGATGCTATGCAAGATATGTGAGGAGCCTGTGCCCGGACATTGTGTGTGCACCTGCTGGTGTCACAAAGCCTGAGGAGGCTACAGGCCAGGCTGCCGTACGGATGTGAGGTTATGCATTGCTGTCGCAAGTGCACAACAAAGAACGGAATGCCACATGAGTCAGATGCCCTGCTCAGTCTTTATGCGCTTGTGCACTGACAGAAAGGACACCCCTGAAGCTGGTGTTTGGGTGTTGCCAGGGCCAGAGAGACTACAAGGCATCCTGCAGCACTTGTGCCATCTGGGATGTTGGATCTCCGCTGTTGTTCACAATAAAAGAATATCACTATTATAACTGCATTATGTGAATCAAGTATAGGCAGACTTTATTGTGACACTTGGTCCACTGTCAAACTCTCCTGCATTCCTATTACACCTGTCGATGCACACTGTCCTCTGCATAACTATGGCACAAAAAATCATGTTTTTATTTCAAATGGGAATTCAAAAATTGTTGCGTGTAGCAATTCTAGTGATAACAGAAGGAAGGTCATGCGTACTATACTTTACCGTAGCCGTGTTTTTTGATTTACCTGTTTGGTTTCTATGGATCAAAAGACTTTCCAGAGCATCTGCGGAGCGCTTTCCCAGTTGGGATATTTGCTATTCCACCTATTTTTACTCCAATTTTACATGGCCTTACGCTCTTTGAGATCCACGGGAAGCGTTTTCAGAAAATGTAAAAACTTAAGAATGAGTAGGTCATAGTGACTGCTAGACTATCAGACCATTTTTGGTCATTAATGTACAAACAGTTGATGAACACTCAAAGGTACAGCAATGGTCTTACGGTCCAGCTGTGTATCTTTTGTTTTGGAAAAGGTACATATCTGTAGATTTCTTTTCATAAACATAATAAACATAATTTAAACATTTTCATAAACATAATTTTAAAAAGAACTGTTATATTTTATGTTTTTTTATATTTATATTTTTGTTTTTTGTAATTTATTAAAACAAAACCTGCATTCAAACTGTATCTGAAGTGTTATTGTAAATGCAAACAAAACAAAAACCTGTTTATGTGTTAAATGTTTTTTTTTTTTTATTTGATTGACAACTAATCCTGTGATAAAAAAGACCACCCTTTGTTTAATTCAGTGGCCACCAAATGAGATCTAGCTTCATTAGTTCCAAATTTAAAGGCCCATATCATAGAAATCTGAATTTCCATAATTTAAATAAAATAGTTTGAAGTAATTTGTAAACATTTATCCTTCACTGCCAGTTCCATACACCCATATATGGACATCATGCTGTAAAAGCAGCCTGTTATTAATCCATTGTTTCTGTGATGTCACAGGAATCAACTCATTTACATATATTCACCTATTCACGTTTTTCCTAGCTCCACCCACTCATACGAACACTCAAAAGAATGTTTTAGCTTTGCTGAATGTGGCATAGCGCAGGACAGCCATTCAGAGCAGAGGTCATTTATCTCAGCTCAGTTTTAAAGGCGCAGTAACAAAAACAGCCTGTTTCAATCTAAGGAATAAAGAGCAGTTGTAAAAGGGTTATGCAAAATTAACTGTGGCTATGTTTGATACATAAAACCAGTCAAATGTTATAAGCTAACCTCAAGAAAAAAAATAAAATACAGAAAACTTACAGTATATGGGCCCTTTTATCAACCACACTTAAATTTATATAATTATTGCCTTAAATGTCTATGACTAAAACTTTAGGCTGTTAAGAACATGCAAATCAATTCTCTGGAGATTTTTTTATGGATATCAGATAATAGATATTCAATGTCTATGAGGAAAGACGTCATAGGAAAATAACAGAAAAAAATGTGGATGTTCAAAACATGATTAAACATAGAGGGTTAAAAATGGGAGAGCATGGAATTGCGAACAGCCATGCAAAGTAACTTCAGGCTCTTGCAGGAAGCGTTGCACAAGCATGATGGAGCTATAAATATCCGTGCGATGTGCAACGGGATCCATAGATCGGCGCTACAGTGCAGTGAAAGTCTCGTACCATGTGTGGAAAACGGCTCCAAAGCAGATGTTAATGATTGGCTAAAGGGAGTGATTGCATTTGGATGTGCCAAATACCATAGTGTGAAGGAGGTAGCTGAATCTGCAGGTTTATGGAAGCGTACGGTCGTACGGGTCTACCAGCAGTGGCTAAAATCCCAGTCTACAGGAAACTCTCCTTAGAACTGTGCCAGGGAAGGCATCCACCAAATCTGGCCAAACTGAGCAATTCTTTGATGTACGAGTGTCTGAACATTAATCTGGCCAATCCAGAAATTTGTCAAGTCCATTCCAAATCCAATTTCTGCTGTTATTGGTGCAAATGGAGGCATTACACCTATGTCTAATTTTTTGAATGGGGAGCTTTTTTTTGTCTGGCTTTAAAACTAATATACGGTTAATATTGAACAAAAATAAAACTGGTAATAAAGCTGAACCTTGTGGAACACCACTTATTATAGCAGACATTCAGTTTTAAATTACAGTGATGGTTTTTATTATGATCCTTTGTATTCTAAGGAAAAGGTACATATTTGTCCTTTTTCAAAAACTAATATTTAAACAAGTATATGTTTTTTAAAATTTTTATATGATATGTGATATCCTTAACAGAGCCGGTAGGAGATGTAACCTTAGCAGTAAGCCTCAGAGACTGTTCCCAGGGGTATATAAAAGCATATAAAAAAATATAATTTTTGTGTTGTGGATTTATGGGACTGATATTTGGCAAACATGAAATCTGAGACATGTATCTTCATATGCCTCGTCTTAAAATCCTTCTCTCCATTATAAAGTTCATGTAATGCATTTATATGAAAACAGGCTGAAAGCTTTTTATCTATTCTGATCATGTACAGGATGTTTAATTTTCATGCCATGCTTTTGTGAACCCTCTTTCTTTTCCCAGAATGGAAGACAACACATCGCATGCTACTGTATTTGTGTTGTCTGGAATGAAGAATTTGACACCAAGATACCTTTTTGTTTTTCTGTCTCTCTCTTTGTTTATCTCTTAATCATTCTTTTAAACATTTTTTAGCGAGGACAGCATAGTAAAAGGATGACCACTTGCTGTGGGATTTGAAAACAATTTCAAGACGGACAAGCTGCACTGCATTTTATGGCCATGGAAACCACAGTCAAGTCAGCGGAAGTTCCAGCTGAAATCAAAGTAAAAAGCTTACAAGATGCTAGTGAGACCTGCTCAGTCCTCTCTGACAATCGCTCCAGAAAATCACGCTCTTCGCACTCATCAGCAAGCTCTAGAGTTAGCTTGGAAGCAGCAAGAGCCCGTGCCAAAGCAGAGGCAGCTAAAGCTAGGCTTGCCTTCACAGAAAGACAGAGTGAGCTAAAAATCGAGAAAGCTAAGCTAGAAGCCAAAATGGATTACATTCATCTACAACAAGAAGTTGAAGCTGCCCTTGCAGAAGCTGTAGTGCTAGAGAAAGCAGCAGCAGCAGATATGGATAGCTCTGATTGTATTAAGGAATTGGAGTTCCTTTCCCTTCGAGAGAGTGCACTAAAAAGAACAGATGATTATGTCACCCAGCTTGCTCAGACTCCTAAAGAGGAGAAGGACGTTTGCCACCTCCCACCTCCAGTGCTTATGCCTCAGCAGCTTGCTCCAACACCTGGAGAGGAGAAGAATGTTTGTCACCCCTTGCCCACAATGTCCACACTCCATCAAGATTACACTGGTCAGAGGGAATTCCAGTCACTGATCATTAATAGGAGACCAGCGTACCCACAAAAGGAAATAAAACAACCTCACTTAGAATGGCTACAGCAGGGTACTTATGGCCATCAGCAAAGCACCCCACCCAATAAACCATCACGCTCAGTCAACACAAGCCATGACGCTTCAGCCGCCGACCTTGCCAAGTTCCTTGCTAAGAACCAGTTGGTTTCCTCAGGTCTGACGAAATTTGATGACTTACCTGAGCACTACCAAGCCTGGAGGGAGACCTTCATCAATACAGTTGAAAACCTTGAGCTGTCAGCAAGTGAAGAGATGGATTTGCTGATCAAATGGCTGGGAAAGGATTCAAGTCAGCAAGCACTTAGGATTAGATCTATAAATGTCAGACAACCCTTGCTTGGTCTTAAGACAATTTGGGAGAAATTGAACAAGACATATGGTTGTCCAGAAGCGATAGAAAGAGCGCTCTTTACTAAAATAGAGAACTTCCCTAAGATCCACAACAGAGAGAGTCAAAAACTTGAAGAGCTGGCAGACCTACTGATGGAATTAGATGTTGCCAAGGTAGATGGGTACTTGCCAGGGTTAGCCTACCTTGACACAGCGAGAGGAGTGCAGCCCATTGTTGAGAAGCTGCCTTTATATCTGCAGGATAAGTGGTTGTCTCAAGGGTGCAAGTACAAGAGAGAACATAGTGTTGCTTTTCCTCCTTTCTGCTTCTTTAAAGAGTTCGTTTGCAGGGAAGCTGAAGAGAGAAATGACCCCAGCTTTAACCTGTCCACCCTCTCCACGACCCCTTACAGGAGAGAGAAGTTGGGTCAATGGAAACCTGTCTCTGTACATAAGACAAACGTTTCCTCAGAGATGGTGGCAAAAGCAGAAAATCCTAACTTACTATGTCCCATGCACAACAAACCCCATTCTCTGAAAAAATGCAGAGGGTTTAGGAAAATGAGCCTTGATGACAGAAAGAAGTTCCTTAAAGTGAACAATATATGCTTTCGCTGCTGTGCTTCTACTACTCACCAAGCAAGATTCTGTGAAACCCCCATCAAATGTAAGGAGTGTGACAGCGATAAACACATTGCTGCTCTTCACCCTGGTCCTGCACCACAGCCACAGCCAGGTTTGTCCCCTTCATCAGAGAACGGCGGGGAGAGTGAGGACACAGGGCAGAAAGACATCACAACAAGGTGTACCAAGGTATGTGGCGAAGACTTCAAAGGAAAATCCTGTTCAAAGATTTGTCTCGTGAAGGTTTACCCCAATGGTAATTGCAAATTCCAGAGAAAAATGTATGCCATTTTAGACGACCAAAGCAATATGTCACTGGCTAGATCAGAGTTTTTTGACATATTTAACATCAAGGGAGCAGCGATGGCATACACACTCAAAACTTGTGCGGGGATGGTGGAAACAGCTGGCAGGAGAGCCCATGGTTTCACAGTAGAGTCTATAGATGGAAACATTAACATTCCACTACCAACACTCATTGAGTGTAACGAAATCCCCAATAACAGATCAGAGATCCCGACACCAGAAGCTGCATACCACCACGGCCACCTAAGACAGATTGCAAACAAGATCCCACCTCTTGATCCAGACGCAGACATCTTGCTGCTATTGGGAAGAGACATCATTAGGGCTCACAAGGTTCGCAAACAATACAGTGGCCCTCACAATGCACCGTATGCACAAAAGCTAGACCTTGGGTGGGTCATAATAGGTGATGTATGCACAGGGGGTTCTCACGAAACTAACATAGCAAGTGCCATGAAGACCTGCATCCTTGACAATGGAAGACCAACTTGCCTTATTCCATGTGAGAATCGGATACAGGTTAAAGAAATCTATGGTATCGACAGTAATGGCAAGTATCCCCTGCAAAAACACACACCAAGTGCATCACTGATATCAAACAAAGATAATCTAGGAAATATGGTCTTCAGCACAACAGAGAATGACAACTTGCTTGCCCACTCCATTGATGATCTAACCTTCCTTCAGATCATGGAACAGGAGTTCTTCCAAGATGATACAAACAGCTGGGTTGCTCCACTCCCTTTTCGCCACCCACGCCGACGTCTCCCAAACAACAGAGATTACGCTTACAGTCGTCTGATGTCACTGCGACGCATGTTAGAGAAGAAGCCTGGTATGAAAGTGGACTTCATTGAGTTCATGCAAAAAATGCTTGACAATAAGCATGCTGAGTGTGCACCACCGCTAAAAGAAGGGACAGAATGTTGGTATCTTCCTATCTTCGGAGTTTACCACCCTCAAAAACCAGATCAGATTCGTGTAGTGTTTGATTCCAGTGCACAATATGATGGAATCTCACTAAATGAGGTGTTGCTTTCAGGCTCAGACCTTAACAATAGCCTCATTGGAGTGCTCCTCAGATTCAGGAGAGAACCTGTTGCAGTAACAGCAGATATAAAACAGATGTTCTACTGTTTTGTAGTGCGCGAAGACTGCAGAGATTTCTTACGGTTCTTGTGGTACCGGGAAAATGATCCCAGCAAAGAAGTGGTGGATTATCGTATGCGGGTTCATGTTTTTGGGAATAGCCCATCACCTGCAGTAGCTATCTTTGGCCTGAGGAGGGCAGCAGAACACCAAGAAGTTAATTACGGCAGTGATGCTAGGCATTTTGTTGAGAGGGATTTTTACGTTGATGATGGTCTTCGATCATTCACAACTGAAGCTGAAGCCATTGACGTTCTGCGGCGAACACAGCAAATGTTGGCTGTGTCGAATATAACGCTGCACAAGATAGCCTCAAATCGAATAGGCGTAATGAATGCGTTTCCTGCAGAGGAAAGAGCAAATGACATCAAGGATCTCAACCTCTCTGTAGATGACCTACCTGTCCAACGAAGCCTTGGGGTCAACTGGGACATTACGTCTGATACCTTCACCTTCCATGTCCCTGAAAGTCAAAAACCATTTACACGTAGGGGCGTCCTGTCAACTGTGAACCGCCTGTTCGACCCATTGGGTTTCTTGGCCCCTGTCACGGTTGAAGGCAGACTACTCCTTAGGGAACTGTCAACCCAAGATACAGACTGGGACACAGATCTTCCAGAGAGCAAATTTGAAGAGTGGGAAAGATGGCGAGGATCATTGTCAGCGCTGAAGGAGGTACATATCCCACGCACATATGCATCCTTTTCCACTTCCAAGGCACAGCACAAAGAACTGTGCATCTTCTCTGATGCTTCTGTAAAAGCAATATCTGCAGTGGCTTACCTGAAGGTTACAGATGAGCATGGTCACAATGAAGTGGGCTTTGTCTTTGGGAAGGCCAAGCTTGCTCCCCAGCCTGAGCTGACTATACCCAGGTTAGAGTTGTGTGCAGCTGTATTGGCTGTTGAGATTGCAGAGCTTGTCACCAGAGAGATTGACCTGAAAGTAAATGCAGTCAAGTTCTACACCGACAGCAGAGTTGTTTTAGGGTACATACACAATAAGACGAGGAGATTTTATGTCTATGTGAACAACCGTGTACAACGTATCCGACAGTCAACCCAGCCAGAGCAGTGGAGTTATGTTCCTTCTGAGCTGAACCCAGCAGATCATGGTTCCCGTTCCATTCCAGCTGCTGAGCTGGCAGGCACTACGTGGCTGACAGGACCAGCATTCTTAACCAGGTCACCAAGTTCAGAAGGCAACACTGAAGATGAGATGGCACATGACCTTGTGGATCCAGATTCTGATGCTGAGATTCGTTCCAAGGTAACATCCCTCACCACACAAATTACAGAAGATAAGCTGGGTTCAAAAAGGTTTGAGCGTTTTTCTAAATGGAGCTCACTTACCAAAGCTGTGGCCCGTCTCTGTCACATTGCACAGTGCTTGTCACTCCCGTCAGGTAATTACAGCTGCACTGGTTGGCACATGTGCAAGAATGGCTTGTCGGTGGCTGATGTCACCAAGGCAGAGCACGTCATCATAAAGAGTGTGCAACAAGAAAGCTTTTCAGAAGAGCTGGAATGCATTAAGTCACACATTGACCTTCCAAAAACAAGCCCTCTTTATAAACTGCAGCCAGTCATCGACAGCGAAGGCATGCTGAGAATAGGTGGACGTATTGATCAGGCACAACTTGAATGGTGTGAAGCGCATCCTCTCATACTCCCAAGCCGTCACCACATAGCAACTCTGCTTGTCCGCCACCATCATGAAGGTGTGAAACATCAGGGCAGACACTTTACAGAAGGTGCAATTCGTGCCAGTGGTCTGTGGATAATAGGAGGAAAGCGTCTCATCAGCACCTGCATTCATAGATGTGTTACATGCAAAAAACTGCGAGGAAGGATGGAGCAACAACAAATGTCTGATCTACCTATTGAGCGGCTTCAAGTAGATCCTCCATTTTCCTATGTGGGACTTGATGTCTTTGGCCCATGGGAGGTTCTCAGACGTCATACCAGAGGCGGCCAAGTTAGGGACAAAAGGTGGGCAGTCTTATTTACATGTATGTCCACACGTGCCATTCACATCGAGGTCATCGAAACCATGACGTCTTCAAGCTTCATAAATGCACTCAGGAGATTTTTCTCCATCAGAGGCTATGTCAAACAACTTCGATCAGACTGTGGGACCAATTTTATCGGAGCATTTAAAGAGCTGAAAATGGATTCACAAAATCCCTGTCCTCCCAGCATAGACAACTTTCTCCTTCAACAAAAGTGCACTTGGGTTTTCAACCCTCCGCACTCCTCTCATATGGGTGGTGCATGGGAGCGCATGATTGGAGTTGCACGACGAATTCTAGATTCAATGCTCCTCCAAGTTGGACTGTCAAAACTCACTCATGAGGTCCTCATCACCTTTATGGCAGAGGTCTGCGCCATTGTAAATGCAAGGCCATTAATCCCTGTATCTACTGACCCAGAGGCTCCCCTCATTCTAACCCCTGCCATGCTACTGACACAGAAGACAGGCACATCTCTTCCTCCAAGCATTGAGTTCTCCAAGGGAGATTTGCTCAAGAACCAGTGGAAGAGAGTTCAAGCATTGGCAGAGACCTTCTGGGCCAGGTGGCGTCAAGAATATTTGAGCACACTGCAATGTCGGCGCAAGTGGCAATCACAAAGAGCCAATCTTAAAGAAGGGGACATAGTTCTGATGAAGGACAGTCAGGCAAAAAGGAATCAGTGGCCAATGGGGATCATTGTGAAGGCCATTCCCAGTAAAGACGGACTGGTAAGAAAGGTGGAAGTCAAAGTGACAAGAAATCAGTCAGTCAAGACATTCTCCAGACCCATAACTGAGGTGGTCTTGCTTCTCTCCCAGGAGGATAAGTAGCTCCAACAGGCTCCTTTGTAATTTTCCGCCCTCTTCAGCATGCGGATCAGTTACAGTGTAGCTGGAGCAGGACACGTCATGATACAGACTTTCATATAGTCCAGTTATCTTGTACAGACTATGAGACGAATGTGGGTTAAAATGTGTAGTGGCCTATTACTTAATAGGCCAGGCGGGGAGTGTATTGGATTTGATAGTAATTTTGCCTTATCTCTTTTATTCGTTCTGTTTTGTTTAGCTCCACATAGTGGTAGAAGCATAAAACTGCACTAACAGGAACAGGAAATGCCAGTAAACTTGCAGTGTTGTCATGGGCTTGTAGAGGGAGCATTACATGTGGCAATCTTGTCAATCCTGTGCTTTAAAACCCACAAAATGGCTTCATCCGTAAGTCTTGTGCTGTTTACATCTTTATATGTGTGTTGTGACATTTATTTCTTTGGTTTGGTACACGGCTTCGGAGTATATTGTATATATTGTTTCTGTTTATTCTCATTTTTTGCTACCATATCTTGTCCTGATTTCATTGTTTTGGGGGCTAAAATAAATATGTAGATGCATGCCATGTACTCCATTTAAATAAATTTAATGTTAAACAGTGAAAAAATAAACACATACTCAGTTTTGTAAGGAATTAGTATGTTAGCAGTCGATCACATAGACTCATGAGTTACAATGAGTTTTTCTGTTAAACTATATTTTATATAACTATAATAATTTTTACAAGCTGTTTATGCATTGATAATGAAAAAAGGGGAGTGCTGAATATTATAATTATAACAGATAAAAACTGATGAACAGTTTTTACCCACAGGTTATCAGGTTCCTGATCCAGCAGTGAGCCTTTCCCAAATACAGTTTCACTCTGACTCTTTCTTATAGTAGTATATCATATCACTGTTATGGACAACATCACTTTATGTATATATTATGTATGTATGTGTGTGGTGTTACATATATATATATATATATATATATATATATATATATATATATATATATATGTGTGTGTGTGTGTGTGTGTGTGTGTGTGTGTACACAACACACACACGTATATATATTTTATTCATATATTTTACCTTTATTAGAGGTGTTTATATATTTTAAAATTTATTTTAAACACAGTTGATAATAACTTATTAATAAAGAATTTGGACAGATATGATTTACAGTTTGGTGTGTTTCTACTGTCTCTCCGTTGGGAGTGTCCGGATTTACTGGATACTCATATGGTAACACTTCAATAGCTGACAAAAGCGTTTTTCAGAGAATCATAAAAACCACAAAGGAAATCACCAACACACATCTGCATACTTTGGAAGACATCTATACTTCCCAGTGCCTGAAACAACACACCTTAAAGCCAATACTACACTGAACTCACCGTAAAACGGCAGCTAAAGACACGTCGGGGCAATTTTATGTACTATTTTGCTATTGAATCTATCTATCTATCTGTCTGTCTGTCTGTCCGTCCGTCCGTTCGTTCGTCCGTCTGTCTATCATTTAAAAAACATTACCATTAGGTAGCGTTATGGGCAAAGAGCCATCATCATGTAATCTTTTCAGAAGCAGAGAGTGATCAGCTGTATTAATAAATTAATAAAGTGGACACTCAGAAAGCTACTTGTAACATCAGCTTCCTCCTTAACAGAGCATGTAGGAGATGTAACCTTAGCAGTAAGCCTCAGAGACTGTTCAGAGGGTATATAAAAGCTGGTAAGCAAAGTTAGAACATTCACTTGATTTTTGTGTTGTGGATTTATGGGACTGATATTTAGCAAACATGAAATCGGTTGACTTGTATCTTTACATGCTTGTCTTAAAATCCTTCTCTCCATTATAAAGTTCATGTAATGCATTTATATTCCGATTATGTACAGGAGAAATGTTTTACTGGGTTTGTTAAATTTTCATGCCATGCTTTTGTGAACCCTCTTTCTTTTCCCAGAATGGAAGACAACACATCGCATGCTACTGTATTTGTGTTGTCTGGAATGAAGAATTTGACACCAAGATACCTTTTTGTTTTTCTGTCTCTCTTTGTTTATCTCCTAATCATTCTTTTGAACTTGATGCTGATTGGGACAATCCTCTTAGAGAAGTGTCTGCATGAGCCTATGTATCTCTTTGTATGTAACCTCTGCTTTAATGGACTGTATGGAACAACAGGGTTTTATCCCAAATTCATATACGATCTGTTGTCACCTTCGCCTGTGATATCATATCTTGGGTGTTTTGTACAATCATTTGTGATATATTTATCGTTTATGTGTGAGTACACCACGTTAGTTATAATGGCTTATGATAGATATGTAGCAATCTGCAGACCATTAGAATACCACACAGCCATAGGAGCTCAGACAGTGGCAAAGGCTATTCTATACTCATGGGCTTTTCCTTTTCTGTTAGTGCTCCCAAACATTATACTTACTGGGCAACTGCCATTATGTGGCTCAAGTATAGACAGGATTTATTGTGACAACTGGTCCATTGTCAAGCAGTCTTGTGTCCCAACTACAGTCATCAATGCATATGGTTTCATCATTGTCTGCATATTTTTGGTGCATGCTCTGATTGTCCTGTTTTCATATCAAAGGTTAATAGTTGCTTGTCGGAATTCTACTGATAACAAAAGGAAGTTTATGCGCACCTGTGGGCCTCATGTAGTTTTACTGCTGAACTTTACAATAGCTGTGCTTTTTGACGTCATTTTCAGTCGCTATGGGTCGAAAGACTTCCCAGAGCATTTGCGGAACGTTTTTCAAATTGAGATA
>JAMWET010004458.1:325000-475000 GCA_024036415.1 Prochilodus magdalenae
CAACTGCCATTATGTGGCTCAAGTATAGACAGGATTTATTGTGACAACTGGTCCATTGTCAAGCAGTCTTGTGTCCCGTCTACAGTCATCAATGCATATGGTTTTACCGTTGTCTGCATATTTTTGGTGCATGCTCTGATTGTCCTGTTTTCATATCAAAGGTTAATAGTTGCTTGTCGGAATTCTACTGATAACAAAAGAAAGTTTATGCGCACCTGTGGGCCTCATGTAGTTTTACTGCTGAACTTTACAATAGCTGTGCTTTTTGACGTCATTTTCAGTCGCTATGGGTCGAAAGACTTCCCAGAGCATTTGCGGAACGTTTTTCAAATTGAGATACTTGTTATTCCCCCTATACTTAACCCACTCATGTATGGCCTTAAGCTCTCAGAGATCCGCAGAAAGCTTTTTCAAAAGTGTAAAAGGAAGCACAAGACCAGATTAGCTTTTCAGTAGATCAAAGTCACTGCTGGATGTTATTGTATATTATGAATATTTATTTCTGCTTTGTTACTGAATTTAATGTACGGGGTTACTCTTAAAACAGGGTAAGTAGTTGTTCCATGTGCTGTTTTCAACTGAGCACTTTCTTGCTATAATATTTGGCCATATGATAGGACCAGACAATGTATTAAAAACTCCATTATGATATGTGTAGATGACACCAAACTTGTCACTAAGAGCAGAGACAACATGATATTAACATCATTTTAAAAAAACATTGAAAAGGAATAATGACATGTAAAGTCTGTTGTGTAGAAAAGAGATACTATGTTTGATTTGGCTGTTGTCATTCTAAATATCGCTAGCAGTTTATTCTGTTTCTTCTGATTTATTTAAGTGATTTTGTCATTACCATATCTTGTCCTGATTTCATTGTTTTGGGGCTAAAAATAAACATGTAAAGTCATATATCCATGCATGCCATGCAGAACATTTAAATACATTTCATGTTTAACAGTAAAAAACAAAACACAGTTTTGTAATGAATTAGCATGTTAGCATTTGATCACATAGACTCATGAGTCACAATGAGTTTTTCTGTTAAACTATATCCATGGGTAATACATTTCTTGAACCTTGTGTAGCTTGTGTATATGTAGCTGCTTTAACTTTTACAAGCTGTTTATGCATTGGACATTTAGGAGTGCTGAATGAAGAGAGTGCTTAGTATTTTGGGTTGATAAACAGTTTTTACCCACAGGCTATCAAGTTCCTGATCAAGCTGTGAGCGTTTCCCCAATACCACTTTACATATGTTTTTTTCTTTATTAGGGGTGTTGACATATTTTACATATTTTAAAATGCATCTGAAAATAATGTATTAATGAAGAATTTGGACAGATATGATTTACAGTTTCTTCAGTTTCTGTGCCTCCATTGAGAGTGTTCTGACTTATGGGATGCTTGTGTGGTAACACCTCACTAGCTGACAAAAAGGCTTTTCAGAGAATTATAAAAACCAAAAGGCAAATCACCAGCACACATCTGCATACTTTGGAAGACATCGATACTTCCCGATGCCTGCGCAAGACATTCAGTATCAAGGACCCATATCACCCAGTACATGAACTACTCCACTCAGCACAGACAGCATTACTGAAACACCATCTTAAAGCCAATACTACACTGAACACTCACACTGGACACATCAGTGTGATTTTATGTATCATTTTATTATTGAATCTGTGGCAGAATTTTTAAACATATGACAACAAAGCAAATCTAATCTAATTACAGAAATAGCATGCGTGTTGTATAAAATGCACAATGCACTGATTTGAACCTCATTGAGATGCTGTGTTGAGAAATGTGCAGTCCTGGCTTAAAATAAACTCTGCATACTTTAGAAATCACTGTATAGCCTACCTATGGACATGAGAGTCCACAGATGAATGCAAATCTGACCATTCAAATGTATTTTATAAGTGAAAATAAGTTAATCACATCCTCTAAAATATTGAAATATTTAAAAATTGGTCATAGCTTCACACATTGACACACACACACAGACACACACACACACACACACACACACACACACAAATTGTGGCCTCAGACACAATCAATTAAAGGCATAAAAGCATCTTTACTGAATGGTAATCAGTGCCATGTTGGCCTGTAACCTTGATGATAATGTTACACTCCTGAAAATGATGGGCCAACTCCTCTCTGGTGCAACATATTTATTTTGTTGATGCACTGCAAAACACAGAAAATAACAGGTTACAGGAGCCACTCGGCGTGTTAGCTGCTAGCTGCTGCACCCAGTACTGGCCGACTTCTTCTGCCTTACAACAGTGACACAATACACTTGTATTGTAACCCAAAATAATGAAACAGTATTATTTGAACAATCCTTATTATAACCAATTACATTACTGTCTCTACACTTCTACAGTTTTAATTTTACAGGCATCACTTGAACTCGCTAAATCACCAGAATGCCTTTTACTGTATAAACCAGTATCATTGTGAAGTTTGATTCCTGTTTTATAGTGTTTTTAACAACCATTTTAATCGGTTATTAATCCCTTTCAAACCCAGTACTCTTATGAATTGTATTTTAAACTAAATCCATTTTAAATGGATATCTTTTTAGCATATTTCTTTTATATTTTATATATAATGAAATGAACAGAAAGCATTTTACTCTTCGTCTGCTAAACAGAAAATATATAGTGCAGCTTTAAACCAAAAATAATGGTATGGCTAATACAGACTTTAATCCCAGCTGACTAACCGGACTGAAACAGGTATACGACTACGTGTGCTTCATGGCCCAGCATGAGACCCAGTCTGACTTCGCATTTAGCTTTAGCATCCATAGCTAACCTTCAGACCTGAAACGGCTCTGCAGCCCATTATCACAACCCCTCGGACACGAGTCCACCATTTTCACCACACAATGCACTTATGAGTCGCTACTACTGTTAACTCTCACTTATATATATTTTATCACCCAGCCTACCTGCAAAACCCAGAAAATAGCAGGTTACAGGAGCCACACGGCGTATTAGCTGCTAGCTGCTGCACCCAGTACTGGCCGACTTCTTCTGCCGGTCAGAGCGTCAGCCACTGGTGCATTTGGCCCTCTACTGGCGAACCTATATATTACACCGTTCGATGGTAAACTGGACATTAACAGTAGTTTGTAGTTTCCCATGAAAGCGGCCCTAGACATAAGAATAAAATATGAATATAATACTATTGTTATGCATTTAACTATTCCATAGTGCCACAAAATAACATATATTTTAAAGGTAGATATAATATAATCATTCATTCATTCATTATCTAAGTCTCATATCCTTCTGTAGAGTGTAATGGAGCCTATTCCAGTGCTCATTGGGTGGAAGGCAGAAAGATTTTTGGATAAATATTCTGATTACTCAAAAGTGAAACCTGTTGAAGTACCTTTGTCCTATTACATTTGTTGTAAAGCTAACACC
Organism: Prochilodus magdalenae; assembly: GCA_024036415.1. Classification (NCBI taxonomy): domain Eukaryota; kingdom Metazoa; phylum Chordata; class Actinopteri; order Characiformes; family Prochilodontidae; genus Prochilodus; species Prochilodus magdalenae. The sequence continues at coordinate 328,453 of JAMWET010004458.1, forward strand.
CCATACCACCATAAAAACATCAAACCAGAAGTCAAACACAAGAATTCTGCCCCATATCAGCATTTCCTGAGGTAGTCTGTCAGTTTTCGACCTACAGCTCAAGTGCAGTTGGATTAGGCAGCAGGATCATGATCTGAAGAACACAAACAAGTTCACAGGCCTGATTTGAACCTCACTGAGATGCTGTGTTGAGAAATGTGCAGTCCTTGCTTAAAATAAACTCCAGTGTAGCTGAATTAAAACAACCCAATAAAGAGGAGTTTGTCCACAGCGATGTAAAAGAGTCATCTCAAGTTTTTGATTTACACACTTGCTTGTAGCTGTTTCTGCCAAGGGTGGTCCCAGCAGTTAATAGGTTTAGGGTGGAATTACTTTTTCACATGGGTAATATAGGTTATAAAAAATCTTCATCTTCAATAAATGGAATTGTTATTTAAAAGTTGCATTTTGTGTTTAGCCGTGTTTTTATATCTTGTATTAAAATGGACTGAGATGGTCTGAAATATGACAAATTAGCAAAAACCCTTCCCAAATGTGGCATGGAAGCTGCTCTGCTGCAGACAGGAAAGTTCTGCAGAGGGTGGTGAAGGCTGCACAGAGGTCTGTTGGAGTCAGCCTCCCCCACCACCACGGACATCTACAGGTCCAGATGCAGGGAGAGGGCTACCTGCATCATGAAGGACCCCACTCATCCAGCACACTCACTTTTTGTCCCGCTCCCCTCAGGCAGGAGGCTGCGGAGCGTTAAGTGTAAGACGAACAGACTGAGGAACAGCTTCATTCCAGAAGCTGTAAGACTTCTAAACGCTACTTAGTCAAAACCACTGCACTGGACACTTTGAGGACACTCAGTCACTTTAAATACACTGCTACCTTTTCAATTTCCTGCTGCTCTTTCTCTCTGGTTTTTTTTTACATATATGTTTATATATTATTTTATATTTTTATTATTCTATTATATTTTTAATATTATATTTTATATTTATATGTATATTTTATTTATTTAAGTACTGCTGTCTGGGTAAAACTGGGTCCTTGGGTACCACAATTTTGTTCCACCCCATGTACCACATGTGATGTGAATGACAATAAAGTCTCCTTGAATCCTTTAATCCAAAGAAGGAATTGGATGAGGGGCAAATACTGCATCACAGTACTGTAGTGCTGATCAGCAGTTATTAAACCATATTTTACCATCTTATATTTTTCCTTTAAGCTTTGCTGGATGTTAAATATAACACTCAGGTTTAGTGTTATCATGTTCTCTGGGACTTCAAACTGGGATTAAACCACTGCTATAGTAATGACAGAGCAATATCCTAATGTTTGCAATTGTCAAAGGACTGCTTTACGTCACTAGATTGTCACTTACTAGACCTTGCGCACTACATAAAGCCGGCACAGACACCTTAATGCTGCATAGAAACATTCCAAGGAGCTGAGAGAAGAAACATACCTCAAAACCTTCTTCTACAATCTTGTATGTACAGACTATTGATATTCAGTACTACTTCAGAATTTGCATTCATATTTATCTATACTGCCAGTAATGATATTCCGACCCAGTGTATAAGATGACTTTGCAGCTCAGTTCTAGTAAGGTTTGTCAAAAATGTGTAAACATGTCTTCTTGTGCCTTAAATGTATAAAATGTATTCTTTTTTTTTTTAAGGTGGAATGGACAACATCTCCTCAGGAGACATATTCACCCTCACTGCTCTTAGTGAGACCAACTGGACCAGCAAATTGATCATATTTACTTTTGTCTTGCCAGGATACTTTTTGACTGTTATTCTCAATTCGACTTTAGTTACAATCATTATTCTGGAGAAAACACTTCACCAGCCTATGTACATTTTCTTGTGTAATTTATGTGTAAACGGATTATATGGAGCCACAGGATTTTATCCAAAGCTGCTATCTGATTTACTTCTAGGAACCAGTCTGATCTCCTTCCAGGAATGTGTCCTTCAGAATTTTGTCATGTTCACCTACACGCTGAGTGAGTTTACCAGTCTCACAGTAATGGCTTTTGACCGATACGTAGCCATATGCAAACCCCTGAACTACCACACTATTATGACTAGTTTAACCATTTGGAAGTTTCTGGTTTTCATCTGGATGTTTCCCTGCTGTTCAGCGTTAATTATGATTTTAATGATGCTCAGGTTTCCTTTCTGTAAAACAGAGATTCACAAACTGGTCTGTGACAACACGTCCTTGGAGAGACTTGCTTGCAGCACTGACGTGGCTCAGTTTGTGCTTAACGGACTATTCTCTTGCATGATTTGTGTTTTCGTATATTTTGTCTTTTATTCCTACGCTAAAATAATTATAGTGTGCAAGCGATGTAAACAGGGTCATAAGTTCAAGAGCACATGTCTGCCCCACCTGATTAGCTTTTTGAACTACATGGTCTGCACACTTTTTGATTCCTTTCACACGCGCTTTGGGTCATTAAACACTCCGCGGGAACTTCAAAACTTCATATCAGTCACATATCTGATTATTCCTCCATTTGTGAACCCCATGATATATGGAATTGTACTGAGTCCAATTAGGACTAAAATTATTTATATCTCCCAGAGATTACGATCTAAAACGATAAACAGAGTGACATACAAGTAACAGAGTAACATGTGCTGTACTGATATCTTAATAGTTCATGACTTCTGTGTTAAGGGAAGTCTAACTACTGCATAACCGACCATACAGTGAAAATTAAATGTCATATATAATCAAAATATAAGGGTTTATTGAGAATATAAAGGGTTCCTTCCTTTTTCCCTGGATGGTAGAGCATGTGCTTGCTAAATGGCAAAGTGTATAACTGCATGTGTTGACATGTCACCATTTTTTCTTGTATATTCAAACTCTATGCTCTCATTTAGTGCTGTTAGGACCTTCTATGCCTACCCTGACTCAAATATTACTAATAATCATGTAAACATAAAAAACACTTTACTGTCCTACTGTTTTCTTCTTTTTATGAGCCTATAAATGAATAAGCTATAAAGCAGATGGGGAGCACTATGCTGTCAAAACTGGGCCTACTGTCTGGAAGGCAGCTGCTCAGAGCCTTTAAGCCCCAGGTTATCATGTATGAAAGAACATATGCATATGCATATAGTAAAAACATACTACCAATGACTACAGTGAATGGAATGAGATGTGTAAACCTCCTTTTTTAAATAAAGCACTGCAAAGTTGGCACTGTAGGGTACTGCAGTACCCTCGTTACTGTTTTTTATACTCAGTGATACAAGTTATATTCTTGACCAAGGTGTAATAATAAGATAAGATAAGATAAGATAAGATAACACTTTATTGATCCCGAAGGAAATTGCAGTGTCACAGTTCTGTACATATTGAACAAGTAAGACATACATTATTACAATAAAAAGGGCAGAGGTTACAGAAGAGCTACTAATCACAAAATGACATAAATTAAAATAACAGAAGAGTCTATGTGCATATAAAAGTGTTCTATGAAGTAATATTGTAGCACTTTGCCGAAGAAGGAGACACGGGGCATGCCATAGTTTAAAACAAGTGCTCTTTTACTGACAACAGCGAAGGGGCCACAGTCATCCGCTAACCTGGGGGATCCTTTTTCATTTTCTCACTGTGGGACACACTCACACCCCTACAACAAAACCCACAACACCACTGCCCACCAGAAAGCTAGCACTCCATGTGGAAGTCTAGGGTTCGAATCCTACTCTAGGTAGCAAATGCAGAGCTACACCAATAAGAGTCCTTGAGCAAGACTCCTAACACTGCACTGGCCTACCTGTAAAACGAATAAAATTGTGGGTTGCTCTGGATAAGTGTGTGGCATAGTCTGCATACCACACCTCTAAAGCCTCCTTCTGTGAATCAGAGTAAGCGGCAGCTATTGCATAGCCCCTGCATCAAAAGTCAGTTGTTGCTATGATCACCACAACTTCCCAAAGGTGTGCAGAGTTTCAGGCAGCACAGACAACGCAGGGCACTTACACCTTGCGTCAGCTCATCACATCAAGCCTGAAGCCATTGAGCCATAATTTGTTCATTTTAGCTCATTTTGGAATTGTACAATCTTACATATTGGCCTTTAAGAGTAAAAGAAGAAATTATGAGCTTTCATGATGTTTAATCAATGATCAAATTAAAAAGATAAATGACAAAAAGAGACAGTTTAGACACACCCAACAAAAGACATTCAATAATATAAAGACTCTATAGGCTTACACTTCAGAGTTCTGATGAGATGTCTGAAAAAATACATGTACTATTATACCACATACACTCTTGATCTATCACAGTTTATATTTGTGCACCTCGAATATACACTGCTCAAAAAAATAAAGGGAACACTCAAATAACACATCCTAGATCTGAATGTACAAAGCTGGATCCTAGATCTGAACTGTACAAAGTTGAATGTGCTGACAACAAAATCACACAAAAATCATCAATGGAAATCAAATTTATTAACCAATGGAGGCCTGGATTTGGAGTCACACACAACATTAAAGTGGAAGAACACACTACAGGCTGATCCAACTCTGATGTAATGTCCTTAAAACAAATCAAAATGAGGCTCAGTATTGTGTGTGGCCTCCACGTGCCTGTATGACCTCCCTACAACGCCTGGGCATGCTACTGATGAGGTGGCAGACGGTCTCCTGAGGGATCTCCTCCCAGACCTGGACTAAACCATCCGCCAACTCCTGGACAGTCTGTGGTGCAACGTGTCGTTGGTGGATGGAGTGAGACATGATGTTCCAGATGTGCTCAATTGGATTCAGGTCTGGGGAACGGACAGGCCAGTCCATAGCTTCAATGCCTTCATCCTGCAGGAACTGCTGACACACTCTAGCCATATGAGGTCTAGCATTGTCCTGCATTAGGAGGAACCCAGGGCCAACCGCACCAGCATATGGTCTCACAAGGAGTCTGAGGATCTCATCTTGGTACCTAATGGCAGTCAGGCTACCTCTGGCGAGCACATGGAGGGCTGTGCGGCCCTCCAAAGAAATGCCACCCCACACCATTACTGACCCACTGCCAAACCGGTCATGATGAAGGATGTTGCAGGCAGCAGATCGCTCTCCACGGCATCTCCAGACTCTGCCACGTCTGTCACGTGCTCAGTGTGAACCTGCTTTCATCTGTGAAGAGCACAGGGCGCCAGTGGAGAATTTGCCAATCCTGGTGTTCTCTGGCAAATGCCAAGCGTCCTGCATGGTGTTGGGCTGTGAGCACAACCCCCATCTGTGGACATCGGGCCCCTTAATACCTTTCTCATGGAGTCGGTTTCTAACCATTTGTGCAGACACATGCACATTTGTGGCCTGCTGGAGGTCATTTTGCAGGGCTCTGGCAGTGCTCCTCCTGTTCCTCCTTGCACAAAGGTGGAGGTAGCGGTCCTGCTGCTGGGTTGTTGCCCTCCTACGGCCTCCTCTATGTCTCCTGGTGTACTGGCCTGTCTCCTGGTAGCGCCCCCAGGCTCTGGACACTACACTGACAGACACAGCAAACCTTCTTGCCACAGCAATGTGCCATCCTGGATGAGCTGCACTACCAACATTTAAAAGAGAAGAGGTCTGTGGTCCCCACCTGCAGAACCACTCCTTTATTGTGAGTGTGTCTTGCTAATCGCTAATGATTTCCACGTGTTGTCTATTCCATTTGCACAACAGCATGTGAAGTTGATTGTCAATCAGTGTTGCTTCCTAAGTGGACAGTTTGATTTCACAGAAGTTTGATTACTTGGAGTTATACTGTGTTGTTTAAGTGTTCCCTTTATTTTTTTGAGCAGTGTATTATATCTCTGTTTGTACAATTTAGAAGATCAGTTTGGTGACTGTTCATAATAAACAGACCAATAAAATTAATCCAAAATTGCTTCAAAACACTCTTGCTATATTAACCTCCATTGCAAGTTAATAAGCTGTTTAATCCTGCAGTTGGACTGCATAATTCCATGAGTGCTATTTTACAGTTAGATGCCTTCATTTTTATTCTAGAGTAAAGCATTAAGCTAATAATGAGGAAACCTTTAATTAGTAGATGTGTCTAAACTTTTGACTGGTAGACCGTAAAAACTGGCCGCTAAAGAGATTCAAATATTTCTCAAAACTGTGCACTGAGGCTGACTGCCTAAAAAGGGGGATTTAAATCCACAGCTCACAAGCTTATCAGCAGAAAGAGGACTCCTAATGCATTCATTGCCAATTTTTCTTAAGGATTGTTTTAAGAGAACTGCCATCAGTTGTACATCAACTAACTTCCAAAAGTGACTCTTAAAAAAAATAAATCACATTAAGACCCTTTCCGTTATTATCCTAACCTCCTTTTATTTCTTTAGGCATGCACAGAAATGGACCCTCTAGGCTGACACCACTATCTGATACGCACATAGACTGATTTGTCCAGGAAACAGTCATTATGACGTGACAGGTTCAGTGGGCCCCACAGGTCGTTTGGGTTACATGTAGACTATATATTAGCCTCTGTCTAACCTCAGGCTTTATGCGGGTGAAGAGGTATTGGACAGAACCAATAGAGTCTTCAGTCTGTTTAAGACTCTTCCAGGCATATACAGTAGGCTACAGTCTGTTGTATTACTTACAAATGACCTTATACGTGCCATAAATATTACAATTAGAATTACTGAAACAGAATTAGATTTAGAATTGGATTAGATAATTTTCTACAAAGACATTCTAATATTACACTCCAATCGTATCGTTCATATAAATGTGTGGTCTATGTCTCTTTCAAATACTCTTGTCTCATTTTAAGGTGGAATGGACAACATTTCTGCAGTCATTCTCACTTTCACAGCACTGAACGAGACCAGCGAGACCAGCAAGCTCGTTATATTTGTTTTTTCCATTGCCAGTTTTGTTCTAACAGTGTTTCTCAATTCTATGCTGATCATAATTATAGTTATAGAGGAAAGTCTGCATGAACCCATGTATGTATTTTTGGGTAATTTGTGTGTTAATGGCTTGTGTGGAACTGCGAGCTTCTATCCGAAGCTTTTGTCTGACTTATTCATTCAAACTAGTTCAGTCTCACTTCAAGCATGCATAGTCCAAAGTTTTGTCGTTTTAATGTACGGAATGGGAGAAATTACAAATCTGAGCGTCATGGCACTCGATAGGTATTTGGCAATATGCAGACCTCTATATTACCACAGCCTCATGTGCCGAGCGACGGTGCTGAAACTGCTGACGTTCATATGGATGTTTCCCTGCTTCATCACACTGGTGATCATTTTAATGGCAATCAGGAATCCCATATGTGGACGAAACATGCACAAACTGTACTGCGGAAGCTTTTTCCTGGAGAGACTGGCATGCCAAGCAGATCTTTCTGAAGCAATACTCAAAGGGATCTTTTTTTGTTTGCTGGATATCCTTATGGCCTTTGTGTTTTTTTCCTATATAAAGCTCATTATTGCCTGTATGCAGTCTAAAGCCAATCAGAATAAGTTCATGAGCACATGTTTACCACATTTAATGACCTTTATAAATTTCATGGTCCTGTCGCTGCTGGATGCTGCACACACACAGTTTAGTATAGATCTGCCTCGAACGGTGCAGCACTTTAACTCAGCTTTGATTCTGGTCATTCCACCTTTTGTCAATCCCATAATATATGGCATTAAATTAAGCCCAATAAGGACACACGTGTTATATTTGGCCAGGAAAGTACGAATTAAAGTGACTTAAGATCTTTGAGTACGTCTAAGCACAAAAGTTTTATAGCTGTCGTCTAAATCAGGACACTCATAGGGCCTTCTATGGACATTCAGTTTAGGTCTAACATACATGTAGTACAACCATCTTATTTTATTAAATTAGTATTTAATCAACTACACTATGATTATTACAATACGTATATATATATATATATATATATATATATATATATATATATATAATAACATAGGTCAAATTAAAATGTATCATAGTAAAAGGAATGTTTAATCCACATAAACTGTGTCTTGATTTTGATTATGATATGTATTTAATAATTAGAACCATACAGTACTCATATAACTAACTGCTGTATCTAATAAAATAAATAACCCTTCATTTCAAATAATGCACTACGGTCTGTAGTTTCAGACATGATCTTGTTTGATAGTTTTCAGGCATATGCTTTTATTCTATGCTATGTTTCATGTTCATTCAGGTAGCAACATTTCAGTTTTTAAAAAGATGGCTACAGTCCAGTTCTTTGTGGTGGCTGAAACACACTATGCCTCTGCACATTCAGAGAAATCTTCGAATACAGAGGTGGAAACACTGTGTGTAGCACACTGCCATGTCAATGTGTTTTTTTCAAAGTTTGTTCATCAATAGAAGCATGATTGGTATTACCATTCATTATGGGTTACCAGTGGATAGCACTTTAAAGAGTGAGTCCACAGTACCTTTCATTAAACAGGCTATCAGTGAAAAACAGCTACTGGCTCTACTAGCTCTCTCAAAGTCTTGCTGGCTATGCTATCGCAAACTGTAAGTCAGTGCCATCCGCTGTGTCTGTGCTGGTGTCTTCGCTACTTTATAATAATGCTAGAACCTTAGCAGGTAGCATTTTATATATTTACTGGATCTGAATATGACTGGGTGCCCTCCTGCCTCAGAATATTATCTGAGTAGGCAGGGTTATAGTTAGAGTTGGACGTTTTTTACATTTCACAGCTATAACTCGCTTCATTTGAATCTGTCTTCACTGAAAATGTTCACCGTGTGAAAACATGACCCAAACCAATTAAACTGAGTGAATCACATGCAGAGGAAATGAAAAAATCAATACCTAACCCATCACACCCTCTAGTGGCCACGCCAGCTCAACAGCTCTAGGTGGTTTTTAATGAAGGAGGCTTTTTACGTAAACCAGACAGCACACAAAGTCACTAACGCCAGCCCCAGCTAGCCTTTACTTTAACAGTGCCAGTCCTTCCGCTGCCATTACATTATTTACATATCAAGGGACTCATCCACGTTAACCAGCTAATCAGTGCATTTGGTCAGTGACAACTCTTCTATAAACCACAGATGGTCCTCTGGTGTTTGTTTCCATGACATCATTTAAAAATTCAAACTTCAAAGTAAAGGTACTTCGTGCTTAAACAGATCTTAAACACAGTCTTATTAAAATTAAATGTAAATACTGTTGTTTTACATGTAATCATTGAAATCATATGTTAGTTGTCTCTGTAGCTGCCATCAAGAGTATATATGATTATTATAATATGCCACAGAAATTAAGAAGCATATTGCTCTTTATATAAACATACAATACAGGGCTGGAAATTAAATGGCTTTATATTTGTATGATTGACTATTTTATAATGTAATGCATTTCAAGTACAGAAATTTGGATTTCCAGGTACATAAAAATGCTTCACTAAATAAATGTATAATTCATATTTACATACTATACTAAATCTGAATTTAAATCTGCTGCTTTATGGAATACCTATTAGAAATGACTGTTTTATAACGTGGTAAATTTTAGTTGTTGTTTTTTTTTTTTTCTCAGGTCTGGATGTGCTGTCACTGTGACTGCTAAGTGTGTATCTGTGCATTCAGATGTTATGTGCTCCTAGTTTAAACATGCAGCTGGCTAAACCACAGTCCTCTGAGTCAGAGTAGGACAAAGACGTGTTTATTGTTTGTCTGTATGCTTGGCAGTGGTATAAAGCAGGAGTGCTGTATATAGACCTTCACACAACAAACAAGATTAATCTGGGGAAAGTAAATCAATTAGAGCATGTGTATAATTGATGGTCTGTTGCAGAGCAAGCATGAGTTTTGGTAGTGGCGATTCATATTAACAGCTCTGTGTGTGCTTTCAAACTATGTATTTATCACTATTAGTGCTGGGTAAAATGCAGTTTACAGTTTAATTTGGTTTCTATGTGTGGCTGGTGTCGGTACACTGCTGGTTTTTATTTCAATATTTGGACTATGGTGTTTGTGATTGTGTTTCGTTGTTTTATAATGGTAATGCTGAAGAAAATCCACAAAGGTGTGTCTTGCTATTAGAAACAGAGGAGCCTATTCACCTTGGTTCGTTGCCATGGAGCCTGATTTGAATTAGTTTACTAATTGTATTATATTTACTCAATTTGCTAACTGTGAGATTATTATTTTTACTTTCGAATTAAGAAACTAGTCCTTGTTAAATAAGCCTCACAAATTCAACACCATGAACATGAACGATGATAATCTGACTGAGGTTGCATCACCTATATTGCATATTATGTAATGTTGCTTAAATTCACCAAATTCCCCAATGATTGCTCCAAGTTTGGACAGTTTTATGAGTCTGGACAGGCTCCTAAAGGCCACACATTGCACCGCCACATTTAACATATTTGCGATCACTTGGAGGAAATCCAACTAATGACTTTAGAGGAGATCTGGAGAAATATCCGTGCTGTTTTTTTCTGAAAACCTAAAATCAAGTCTCCAGAAAAGAATAGAAGCTAATAAATAAAGCTAAAGAGTGAACACAGTTAATGCTAAAAGGGTGGTCTCTGACTTCTGAACAATGGTGTATTCATTTATTCTGGATAAGCAGATTGTTTGGGCAATACTGGACTACTGCACTTATTTACAAAGCACTTAGCACATCGAAGTGGTTTGATATGAAGTGAGTCATGTTGTAGACCCAGCTTCTTTTACAGTGGAGGAATTAAAAGGAATGAGGGGTCACAACTTACACATGGTCATTTTTACTGTCCAAAACCACTACTTTACACATCTTTATAGTTTTTATATGCAATGTGAAAAATGGTAAAATAGTGCCTTTACCTCACAACACCCTGCATGGGGGCCTTGGCCTTGGGTGGATTAAAAAAAAGAGGATTAACAAGACAAACAGTTTAACTGATCAAAAAGCAGTATTATAAAGTACTGAACTATCTGTGTGGGAGCTATCAAGGTGGCAGCATAATTATAAAAGTAATAACTTTCTGTGTGGGATTTTATGTTGAAAACACTTTGGTGGCTGTTTACATCTCATCCAGGTAATTGTGTAGATTAAAAAATTGTTCTACTTTAAGATCTTGGCTCTACAAATTAAGAACAGTCTTTGTTGAAAAACCCAGGCCTGCATAGTCGGTGGAGGGGACATTTTGTCAGTCCTGGTTACAAAGCTAGTCCGGCCCCTCTTTATAGTGAAAGTAGTCAAAGCAAGGTTAGGTCCTTTACAAGACTGTAGAACATCATAATGCCAACGATTCCCTTAAGTCCATCCCAGGTAGACAAAACCAGGGCCTTCAGTGAAGAACAAAAAATCAGCAGGTGGAGCAACACCATGAGCCTTGTGCTGCTATAAAACTGTCCCTCCACCAAAAACAGATAGAGATCCAGAAACTTACATCTACTCTATGTTGGCTGAGGATTCATGGCTAATGTCCTATACTAGATAAGGGCTGGAAACAATAGCACTGTGCTGGAGGACAGCAGGCTGAAACCAAATTATGGTGAATAAAACAAGAACACAACTTTACAGTGTCCTTAAGGTCTTACTCACAAACTGAGCTTGTAAAATGAAAATACGTGCACTTAAGCATTAACAAAGATGCCAAACCATAAAGTGACAGACTTCAAAAGCTGCATTCCTGCCCATTTATGTGTTCTGATAGATATCACATGCAAGAGCTTGTAGTTGTGTGTTAATAAACAGGTCTGTGTGCATGGAACTGAATAGGGATAAAACACAACCCATTAGTCCATATTCATAGTCCAATTTAATTGTATACATGGAAATGAAATCATTCTTCAGGACCACAACAGCATATATATATATACACATATATATATATATATATATATATATATATATATATATATATATATATATATATATATTTTTTTTTTTTTTTTTTTTTATTTATTTATTTATTTATTTTATTTTTTTTTTATGGCAAGTCAAACAGGAAATATAACTTTGATATACACAGTAAAATTATATGGATATATGGAATTAACACTGATATAATACAATGGTCTTTTCATGTGTATGTGCTGTACACAATTTATATCCGTTCATTAAATGCATTCATATTTACAGGGTCAGTACTAAGTGACTAGTTACTGATATAAATGGTACTTTAGGCTACTAGGCACTGTGTGGTAGAAAGAGAGTAGGTTTCATCGTTTCTCAACAACAAGTTCGTATACACTATTGCAAATGTGTGTAGTGCCATCATTTGGGCATGAGTTTAACCCAAATGCATGTTTTTCAAACAAACCAAAGAAGAAGCCTCAAATCATGTGATTGGGCAGCCAATGGCAGTGGACATGATATGCCATCATTTGCAGGCTGATGTCACTGTTGATTTGAGTCGGGTGCTCTTTTTTATTTTATGTTCATTATACAGTTAAAGCTATGCTGAGAGATCACTTTAGATCATATCACACTAATAAACCCTCAGAATCTCTGAGATTTTAAAAACACTTAGAAGGAAATTGTACCCATCAGGGCTAGCATGTGTTCGAGATCAGGTGAACATTCCCAGCACTCCCACCCCAATTCAGCTAATTTGCTGCAGCACATACCGCGTGACGTGCCCTGCCATGAATAACTCTCGCAGTGAAGCATTCGCCAAATTCACCAAATGTGATTAGGAACAATATGGCTATTCATGCAGCTGCATAATCAAATTTATAGTCCAACCTGGAGTGACCTCACTGGATTCACTCCTCCCTCGGGATCAAGCGGAAAATAAAACAGTCTGAGCAGAACATTGTGCCAAGTTCTTCAGAGCATCACTATCCAAGGAGCAAGAATGAAGCCTCAGCGCGTACTTGTCCTGGTCCTACTGGTTGTCTTAGCACTGTACTGTAAGTTTTGCTCAAATATTTTTGCAAGAAACTGTTACTTGGTGTAAAAGGCCAAGCCTGTGCTTTGCTTTATATCACTTTACAGCATGTGTAAAAAGTATGCTGTGTTTGCTGGTGAAGGACGGACTGCTTTAACCTCCGGACTTGCTTGGTGTGCAATTTTTACTTGTACCTATTTGTGATTAGCAGGACCTAACAAGTATTCCTTTGTACAGGAAGTTGTTTTGGCAAAAAACAGTGTCCTCTTATGAGGCCAAAGGGTCATCGTTTTAAAAAGTATCATGGTGCAGAGAAGCAGAAATGTAATGTCCTCATATGAGGATGCTGGGGTCTCAGGACGTTAAGACCTAATAAGGGGAAATCTCTTTTTGGGATTATGTACTTAAGCTGTAATTATCTGATCTAGAACCAAACCAACATGCCATGTGTGTTTAAGGTAAAGAGAATGAGGCCGCCTCGTTCCCTTGGAGTTGTGCCAGCCTCAGTGGGGTTTGTCGACAAGGAGTGTGTCTGCCTACAGAGCTCTACTTTGGCCCATTAGGCTGTGGAAAGGGATCATTGTGAGTTAAAATGTCACTTAAGTGCTATTCCTCATAAAGTTAAACATTCATTTTAAAGATGCCAGAAGCAATGGCTGCACTTATTAGCATTATGCAGTAAATAGAGAATGTACGTATGAATATATGACTGTGTGTTGTTTTCTTCCCAGATGCTGCGTGTCACATTTCCTTTGACTGAAGACCACTTAAGTACAAAGCTGTGGTAGTTTGCTACTGAGGTGATCCCCACTGTGTGAATTCAGCATCTAATGTTTTGAGCTCTTTTGCTGACCCCTACTCAACAAGCCTGCAATGTCAAGACTGGAAGTATATCTTGGCATACGAGCAACCAGCTCCCCACTAAGATAACTGCACTGTTCCTAAGAAATAGAGTCTTTTGTGTTTTTGTAAATGCATATTTGTGCCTTGTTTAGTGATTTTGAGCACATTAGAAAACACATTAGCACATGACACAAAACAGCAATGTTGATTTTCATGTTGGACCTCACTATTTAATAAATCAAGTGTAGGAATCTTGGTCTGTCTGGTTTATTACTGTGTTAGGAGAAACCTTGATGTGAGAGTGGGGGGGCCGGGTTAATAACGTGATGTTCAGACCCATGCAAAATTGAAAATTAGAGGTTTCCTGATGAAAATAATAGAGCCACCATTACCGTTCCTCACTGCTGAACTTGACCTGCTGCAAGTTTAAAATATATAGTAATTCATACTGAATACAACAGAACAGTATATGTGGCCCGTACCAGATGTAATGTGCACAGCAGGCACATATTTTAGATTTTTGTATCTCCTCTGATGATTCGTTTTACAATAGCCTATGAAGCTCATGACAGAGCTACGGAAACAGCCTTGCTCAGATTTCCCCCAAGGAGGCGAGGCCTCTGTCATAGCAATCTTTATTCACTCGTCATTGAATAGGTGCACTCAGAAGGAATCAACCGATCGAAAAACAAAACTTGGTGGGTAGGATGGACATCTCGAGCCATTCAAATGATTCAAGTCGCACATATGACGTAAGCAAGGACCCGTCTTACCGCTTTAACTGAGTGAATGTACAAGGTCACCCAAAGATCACAGAGATGCTAATTTTTCCACAGTTAATTTTTTCTAATATGTTAAACTTAAAAAAATAAATAAAACCTTAATTTATACTTTAAAATGAGCAGAAAAGCTTATATTTAAATATATTTCCTACGTATGTCATTTATTCAGTGTGTTCAAATTTTGCATATGACTATTTCGTCGCTGTCCAAACAAAAACAGGTATCTTCAAAATGGCAACTTTACAGGAGAGGCCAAAACCTCTTTTAATTTGAATGGAAGTCAATGGAACCAGACGTCTTTCCAAGCTGTTTTGGGCCGTTTCTTTTGGTGCATTCTTCATGAAATTCACACACAGTGTAAACAGCAGCTCATGTGATCAATCGAGGCAGAAAAGTAAAAATCAACAAAAATGGAGATACATGAAATTTTGAACAGCAATGATTTGTATATCTGTCGATGCTGATTTATAAAACATTTATTTATAAAATTTCACATCACAAAAAAATACATCACTTATTTCTGTAGGGTTAAAATGCTGTGAAATTAATATCAAATCATTGGGAACAATATCAGGCACTATCACCTAGACATTCTGCTCTTTCAGCGAACAATAAATAATAACAATAATAAAACACCCTCACTAAGAGTTTGGCTTAATAATGGAGAAATGAGCTGATTTCATACACACTGAATCCCACTGAATAACTAGTGGAAGGAACAGTTGTGCTAAAGAGTTTCCTGGAATGCTGTTCGATATTGCTTCATAGCCCAGAAACTTTCTATATTTTATGACTGTCCCATTCTTTTCATGTTCACAACTCAGATTTGTTGGATGGCAGAGTGATAGTTTTCAGCTTACAACTGTGAGTACAGCGTTCCCCACATGCGGAAGACAAAAATAAGCCAATACAGACAAAAAATAAGCCACAGACAAAAATAAGACAACAAAAATAAGCCAATACGATAATATTAATATCGATGTTTTTCATTAAAAATACAAATCAGATATTCTGTAAATGCTGTTTTATTTTATATTTAATCAGGTGGTGCTCTTGCCACCAGTTAATTTGATTCTGAACTGATCTACAATAATGTTTCTCCTCAAAGAATCTTGATTCTTTCTTGATTTCATATGATCAAATTTGGTGTTAATTAAATGACATGTATTTTTGGCTAATAACGTCATTATTATAAAGCCAAATATTTCATACACAAATGGCGAATGTCAAAACACTCTCCAATCTTCCAGTTTTTGTATCAGAACTTTTCATCTTTAACATTAATGATGAGTGTGACCTATTTTAAAATATGGTTTTCCACAAATGTATGTTTGTACTTATTAAGCATTATTATTTACATTTAACTGGTTCCTTTAATGTGCATTGTGACATTTGTCGTTTTTTAATAAGGAATAAGACAAATTAATACAAAAGTATATACGTACACCAAACCAAGTGAATGGGGCGAAAGGGGCTTCAGTTCTGTCTATCTCTGGCTTCGCCTCGCTCCAGCAGCAGCGACCTGACGTGAAAGACTGGGGAGCGGAAACAAAGATGTTTTCCATAAAACTAGCTCATCTGTTCAGACACAAAATGCCTGTTCAGACACAAAAGCCCACGCTATTTATAAAACTGGCAGCAACTGCGCCGTAACGATAACAGCAGGGTCAACATTTAACAAAGTGTGATGAAGTAGGTAGAACTTCCCGCTGAAATGATTGAGGAATCGAGACTCTGATGTCTGCTTAAGTGAGAGAATGAATGTTCATCAAAACCACGTGACCGCTTTCCCGGAAATACTTTTGAAATGGTGACTCTCGGCTTCATGTTTTTTCTGTGGCGTCTACCCACGTGACAGGAAGTAAATAAAGTTCCCGCGTTTCGGACACTACAGGGTGTGCTCCGGCTTTAAGCGACCATGGACGAGCTTTACTTAGACAACATAGACGAATATGTTAACGATCAGAATAAGATTGTAAGTTGTTTTCAGTGCTGTTTTCAGACATACGGTCGCTTTTCAATTCATCATTTTGGCTTAAACCATCCAGCTTAGCTAGCTAGCGCCGCAGCAGTGTAGTGCCGTCGTTATGAGGGCTTATAGGAATAGCCTTCAGTCAGTCAGGGTTTATTTTAGGTGCTTGAAGTATGCGGGAAATGTATTTAATGGCGCCGAGGAGCCGTGCTAATTATTGATTTGACAGATTTGATTTTCCTGTCGTAAAACACACGGCCAGATAGCCGTGCTCATCTAATGGCGTCGCCTTCTAAGATATTTGCATGAAACGTTTTGAAATTAGATTTTTTCTCAGCAGGTAGTTCCTGAACTGTCACTGATCGGATTATGATGATCAGTATGCCTTACTGATGTTCTATGTTAGTCTTGTAGGTACATGTCTTCTGGGGTTTTATATGTGATGCTGATGACGATCAAATGAAAAGGATAGGTTTTCTTCAGGGACTGTTTTGCCTTACAGCGCACTGCATGTACCCCTCCGCCATGACATGATTAAAATAAATGTATTAAAATGAATTTTATGGCAAATATTAATACAGAAGGATTAAAAAACAATGTATCAGACGTCCGGCAGCAATTTTATATCGAACCATGTAGTGACTTCCTGTGAGGGAGCTTAAGGTAGTTAAACTCTTCAGATGTCTGGTTCTGTTCACCACCAGCTTTTCTCTAGAACACCTTTTACATCCTACATCTCTGAATATCTTGGTTCACATCTCACCCATTTAATTATGTAATTTAATATTTATTTACTTATTTTTTTTTTTTTTTTTTGAGGGGGAGTGGTGTCTGGAGTTCTCCTTTAAATTGTGCTCATGCTTAGATAAAGACAAAATGATGAGACACACAATGTATTGCTAACTGTTGTTCACAGCTGCGGTTCTATAAAATTGACTGCTACTAGGATGAATGTTATTTGCCTAGTGTGCACAAAAGTGGTCGTCTTCAAGAAGCGCAAATCGAACAGCCTTGGACTTTTAGATTGGTCCGAATGATGAAGTCTGAGTGTTTACATGTGCAGGAAAACTGCTGTGACTTTCAGAAAAGAAAAATTTTAATTATAATGTAATCTGTGCTTCAGGTTGCCCTTTCTGTGTTAATCTGATGGTGTCAGTGGGTGATGGAAAAAATATATATAGACAGAATGTAGAAAAAAATAATCTGCACTTTTAGCCTGGATTTTAGCATGTGCTTTTTGGTACTAGCTGTAAATGGTGACAGTTTAATCTTAAAAGGCAATTCCACATATTCATTTTCATATGTTCATAATTCAGTGGTTGAGATTTAATCTGTGTCATTCATTCATTGAAGTGAGCAGATTTCTGACAGTTCTCTTTTCTAGTATGGAGCATTTCAGTCTGAGTGACTACCATTATCATGCGTTCCTACTCAATGCTAAACTTCCTGCACTGATTTTCTTTAAACAGGTCACCTACAAATGGCTCAGTCTCACTCTCGGTGTCCATGTCAACATTGCTAAGCAGTAAGTCTTTAAAAACAATCCCAAAATGTAGTTTAAGGAATTGTTGTTGAGATCAGACAACATTGCTGTTGCTTTGTTGCAGAATGCTTTACCACTACTTAGAGCAGAGGCGCAAGGAGAGGTCTGGAACCACGCTGCATGCCACCTACCTTGTGTCTGGAAAGTTCTCTGAGAATGGCAGTGTGGTAAGATTGGCCGCTTGAGTCCTTCATGTATTTGAATTTTGTCAGAACAGAAAGTATTTCATTTCATGCCTTACCTGAGGAGATTTTGTGCTATTCCTTTTAGTGCCACAAGGTGTCAGTGGTGCGTGAAGACCAGCTTGAGGGTATGATTTTTTTATTTTTTATTTTGTAGTTTTTTTTTATTTTTTAAAATCTTACTACAGAATTTTTCAACAATCTTTGTGACGAAGCAGGGATTAGGAACATATTGCAAATGAATCAGAACAGCAATAGTTTTCATTAAGTGTCTTTATTAAAATGTGGAGTCATTCAGCTTAGACTACACTACTGCTCAGAAATTTGGAGTCACTGATTTCATTTATGTAGAAACATGTACTTTCTTTGATTTCATTTTTCATTCTACAAAGTCGAATCACATTATGACCACCAGCTAGTATCCAGAGTAACCGGGTGAAGCATGGACAGCACCTAGACAGCTGGGAGTGACTCAGTAAGGTCCTGTTAGATTGTCAGGGGTATATGGAGCCATTCTGACTGCAGTGCATCACACAGCTGCTGGAGGGTGCGTGGTGGAGGATCCATAGAGCGAACACGACGTTCTAGGTGGTCCCAAAATATATAATTTGGTTCCTGTCTGGGGTATAAGGGGGCCAGGCTAGTATCTAGTCATGCTCTTCTAACCAATGTTGGGCATTTCTAGTCGTGTGACTTGTTGCATTGTCTGTATTGGTATACATGAGCTGCAAAGATTGTTATGCCTAATTCATTAGAAAGTGCGTTCCATATGGATGAGAGGGCCCACTTAAATGTGATGTCTGTCATGAGCTACATGGTGCTGCCATCGAGAGCAGGAAGAGGTCATAAAGTGAGTTGACTGTGTACAATGAATATAATTTCCAATAGTTTGTAGGAACCTGTAAAAATGAACAATATTTTGATGATGAACAGCTGTAAGTGATTTTGTGATCATTGAGAAATCTGTACTTTTTCAATGACCTTGTACAGAAACCTCAACAGATTCCAATAAACTAAAAATTATAGCTTACTATTTAATAACACTTTCATATTTTACTGTGTCCTAACTTTGTTGTTCCCAAAAATTATAAACTGTAAATCTTTTTTTTTTCTTTTTTTTTTGTGTTTGTGTGTAGTTTATAGCACTTCAGTCTACGTTATGAGTTATCAAGTGACCCCAAACCTTTGAGCAATAGTTTGTGTTTTGTATCAGGTGTTATTCAAGTTTCTCATCCCTGTGCATCTGCATGTCCAATCTTCTCCAGATACGAAATCCAAGCTGGAAAAGACTGTTAGCGTGCATGTGTACAGCATCCAGAAAGCTGAGCTGAAGGACAGCAGTCCACTCTACAGTACGGACTACGATGCTGTGAAGGAGAACTTGAAAAATTGCAACAAGTATATGATTTTTATAGCTGCATTTCCATGCATATTTTTGTGCATGTTACAGTTCATATTGTTTTATCTTATTCCTTTCATGCCATATGATGATAATGGTTTATCATAATGATAAACCATATGATAATGGCATTGTGCAGCAATGCCTTTGAACCAGGCTGCTTTCAGCTATGTGTTGTTACAAACATGCTAAATACCTTTTATAAGATGAAAGAAATATGTATCTAGAACAGATATCTTTAAAACCATAGATAAAGTATTTGCATAAAAAAGACAATTTTTTTCCTATTAATGTTTTATTAGGACCACGCAACTTTCCCAGTAATGAATTCCAACATCATTTTGTTGTTTGCAGGTACAGCGCTATCCGCTGTGCAGCTGCTGTGCCTCTGTCAACAGCAGATCTACAGAAAGCTCAAGAAAAGGCTCTGGCTACCACACTGGACAAGGAATCCAGTAAACCCGGCCTAAATGACCACACGACTGCTGCTACCAAACCAAGTGCTAAACAGCCTAAAGGCATCATGGGAATGTTTTCCAACAAAGCTGCTCCTAAAAGTGTGGAATGCAGCAAAGAGGTTAAAACAGAACAGAAAGATGAATCATCTCCAGTAAGTTTATTTTATTATTAGTCCACTGTTTGTTAGTTTTGACGCATGCCTGGTTTTATCTTGCATAAGCAGCCAATAGCATGCTAGTGTAAAAGCTGTCAGCAATGGGCATTCTTTTCTTTTTTTTTTTTTTTCCTTAACATGAATTTATATGCTATAATATCTTGCTATAATAATCATGATGTGCGTGTGTGATTCTGATTGAGCTGCCTTTGTCATAACCACTTATGTTTCAGTCTGAAGGACCTAAAACTAAGACAACCTCCAAAGCTAACGCCATGAACAACTTTTTTGGGAAGTCAGCAGACAGTGAGTGAACTTATCATTACTTCAGTAAAACCTTGAATCCATCAGCTGTCCATCACCTGACCCTCATTCATTATAATACCAGAAGTTATGGGATGGCAGCATGTAAATTAATTATGAAGTGGTGTTACCACTTGGGTACACCCACACCCACAAGTTGTGAGGTGTCTTTTTGTGTGAGGTTGAACCCTGGTCAGTGTGCTCATGGCAAGGTGACATGAACTGTCAGAGTTCAAATGGTGGTGGAATGCCTCTTTTGGGCTCATGTTGGGTAAAGGTGGAGGCCACATCATTTTTCAGTAGTCTTCTAAAACAAATTCTGGACAACTTGCTCCTGATGGCATAGTGCATTATTCTGCTGAAATATCCCATTACTGTACAGGTACATGTAGTCCATGAAGTGCTGGAAATGGTCGTGTTTAGGTGAACGTAAAGATTGTTAAATGGACATCCATCGCATGCCATGAGAACGCACCCACACCTGTTTGGAACCACCAGCTTGCACAGTGCCTTGCCATACACAAACCCTACTATCAGCCCAAAACAACTGGGATCATGACTCATTGGGCCATTCCACATACTGCCAGTCCTTTAGGGTCCAGGTAGCAACTTCACGAGCCCAGGTCAAGCTCTGTGGCCTGTATCATGGTCTTAACAGAGACACTTATGGGTCTTTTACTCTTATATCCCATGGAAGCTAAAAAAATCAAGAGAGGGTCTCTTGTCTGTTCACACGGACAATTCAGACCGGTCATGCCCGTCATGATGATAAAGCACCTGTGGGTGGCCACTGTGCTCTCTGTGATGTAGTCCCGGGACGCAAATGACACTGTGGATCTAGGAATGTTAGGTGCCTGCACAACTTCAAAAATCCAATGTCTCATTTGTCTGGCACCCACCATGCCTCGTTCAAGCTCCTTCAGTAATTTGTCTTCTTGCCGTTAGCATGCTAACCAGTGTTCAACCTCACTCACACAATATAACACCTCACAACTTGTACAGGTGTGGCCGTTCCCAAGCCATCTCCTGGGTTAACTACACATCACAGTCAATTTCCATACTGCTATGCCATGACTTTGAGCATGTCAGTGTATTTAAGGTTTGTTTGTTTTTTGTTTGTTTATTTTTGGGTTAATTCAGAAAAAGTTACAACTCAGAAGGCAGACAAAAACATCAAGGAGGAGACTGAGGGATCTCAGCCATCATCAGATGCAATGAGCACCAAGTCATCCCAGTCCTCACCAAAACCTAAGCAGGACATAAAAGAGGAGCTACTGAAGGAGCCTGCAGCGGTTAGAGTGGACTCCAAGGACACACGGAAGTAAGATTTAGAACTCTGGATGTTTTTGTGAAGATCGTGACAATCTATTGAATAATTCCTAGGCAAAAACGCATAAACTTTTTCCCCCCGCCCAATGTAAAAACCCTCATGGTGTAGCATATTACAGAGCTGTTATATAGTGAATTCATAGACATTATTGTGCAAAAGGCTGAGCTGCCTAAGCAAAATTGTTCAGTGGTTAATTGAACAACACTGACATACGTACAGGGGTTGGACAATGAAACTGAAACACCTGTCATTTTAGTGTGGGAGGTCTCATGGCTAAATTGGACCAGCCTGGTGGCCAATCTTCATTAATTGCACATTGCACCAGTAAGAGCAGAGTGTGAAGGTTCAGTTAGCAGGTAAGAGCACAGTTCTGCTCAAAATACTGCATCTGTGACCAAGACAGCAAGTCTTTGTGATGTATCAAGAGCCACGGTATCCAGGGTAATGTCAGCATACCACCAAGATGGACGAACCTCCACCAGCATCACGTAGTGACCTGGCCACTATCCTGCAAGAAGAATGGCTTAAAATCCCTCTGACCACTGTGCAGGACGCAGTATATGTCATTCCCAAGACCAACTGACGGTGTATTGGCCGCAGAAGGAGGCCCTACACCATACTAATAAATGATTGTGGTCTAAAACCAGGTGTTCCAGTTTCATTGTCCAACCACTGTAAATACAGTTTGATAATATGTTATATTAATATTATTTTAATGTGTTGATTTTGTATTTATCCTGATATTAATGCTTTTAAAACTTAAAGCTTTTATTAGCGGTTGATGACCTGCTTGCTATTACATTTAATCTGAAAATATTCAAACAGTAAAACGAAGCGCCTGGAGCATTCAGACAGTGAAGAGGAGAGGGTCGACAGTCAGATGAAGAAGAGACGGAGAATCAAGAAGCCTCAGCCTGACAGCAGTGACGACGAGGGTATGAAAAACAACCATGTGGTTTCAAATCTCGCTTTTCTGAACCAATCCAGGTGACGGATGTTATGAATGCATGCATGCTAAAATAAGACAACACCACAAATGGCTCCCCGGGCAGGGAAAGAAGGCAGCCTGAAATATTACAGCGGTTCTGTTTGGAAACCAAACTAAATGACACCATTGATTCTTTCCCATAGTAATTCCAGATTCCCCACCTGTGCCTGAAGTGAAGACTCCAAGCCCTGAAAAGCCAGTGAAGAAAGAGCCCGTTTCACATCAAGAGGTGAGAATTCTTAAACTGATTGTCTTGCTTCATCACAGTTGACAGATTATGACATGCCGAGCGTTATTAGCATTGGCATGAAATGGCCACCCCCCAGAGGACTGGGCTGAAAATAAAGACCGTTTTGTTGTCCATGCCAGTTATTTTCTAAAAGTGCCAGAATGAAATAATCCCACTCGCTTTCAGTTTAAGCAAATGTCCTTAAGCCACAGTCATTGTTTACAGCCTTGGGACGGTATGATTACAGGGACTTAATTCAGAATTTTTCTTGAACGTCTTTCAGGTTTCAGAAGGAAGAAGGAGGAAGAGGAGACGGGTTTTGAAGGCTCGTACATTTATCGACGATGAAGGCTGTATGGGTAAGAATCGTTCATTTATTAATTTAAGATTGTGCTGACAGAACCAGGATTAAGGGAATGGTTAATTAGGTAGTGTGCACTGTCTGGATGGAGTCTTGTGGCTCTGTTTACATTGCCAGATTGAGGTGCCACAAATCTGATCCTTAGAGACAAGTCTTTTGCTTGTTAGATTTGTGTGGACATACAAATATGGCCGTTTCAAATCAGATCTGAGCCACTTTCATATGTGGTCCTATATCGGATACATATTCAACTGAAATGTTTTTTTTTTTTTTGGTTTTTTTTTTGTTTTAACTTTATCTATTTGTTTGTTTATTTATTTATTCGCTGCACATGCACCACCCCTAGATATTATACAGGTGTGGGCGTTCCCAAAACGTCCTATAAGGTAACGCACCTTTATAATCCGTTTACATACTGCTATCCCATGGCGTTTGGTATGTTAGTGTATTTTCAGAGGATGAATGATATTCAGATTATTGATTTCGCCAAGCATTAGTCTGTGTCATTTACATTTATGGCATTTAGCTGACGCTCTTGTCCAGAGCGACTTGCAAGGTTAATCATATTACAGCTAGGCCAATGTAGTGTTGGAAGTCTTGCCCAAGAACTCTTATTGGTGTAGCACAGCATAGTCACCTAAACTGGGATTCGAACCCCAATCTCTCACGTGTGGTGGCTCTGGGGCGGGTAGTGGTCTTATCCGCTGAGCTACACCAACCACCTGCTGTCAGCTACACTGCCTCATGGATGCTATGTTAAGCGCTGCTTGGTGGGAAAAGGAAAGGTCTGATATAGTCAGTTAGGGTATACATACTCTAAACGCTGATTACGGGGCTAAAATCCATTTATCTTACTCACCTTTAGAAATCTGATAATGGCCTTAATCCAATTGGAGTATGCTGTTTACATTGAATAATCAGATCAGTGCTGAAATGATGGTGTTATTGGTGTGCATGGACACGCATTAAATGTGGCAGCAGTATCTAACCTGGAGTTAGGGCCAGTACCGCTCAATAGTAATGCACTGTTAGTACAAAGCAACGCATCTGACCCGTTTTTGACTTTATTTTTCTCTAATAACGAACAGCTGAGAGCTGCTCAGATCAAATTCTCTTCACGATGTTGGCTTGTTGTGCTGGTCAGTTTGTTGTTCACTAAAAGCATGGTTCATGTGACGTTATTGATTATGTGCGCATGTAGCTCGTTACAGGGTACAGATCCGTTCACCGTAATGGCAGTTTTGACATGTTTACCTAGACAACTGTGAGTCATCAGGATCAAGAAAAGGTTGAGAAATGAATCCTAACCGAGTAATGAGGCTTGTAATTGTAGGATATTTAATTTAGCGCAGGACAGAACGTCTCGGAATGAGTACAGACTTTTGGCATTAGTGAAGAGATTTATCTGTGGGATGGTGTGGAACATCAATAATAAAAACATGCCGTATTGTCCAGCCATAAAAATCCAGTGTAAATTTTTCTTGGCAAAGTTACTAAGAGTAAATATAATGGTAAGACGAGGCAGTTCGCGTCATGTTGGATTACACGTTCACATGAAGAAAGGAACTCTCTGGGAGTGAGACCACCAGCAGAAATAAATTTTCAGAGAAGCTTGGATTTTAAGCACTGGTGTCGTTTTTATGTTTTGGCAAAACAATAGCTCTTCTAATGTAAAGCAGCGGCTGATGCTGGATTTTCAGTGTTCACGAAAAGAAATATGAAAGGAGAAGCGTCTATTGTGAAAAAGAACTACTATGTTAAGTTTATAAGGCTTAAAGTAAATCCAGACAGCCAGTATAGTTTACAGTAGGATGCTGCACAAGTATTACTGCTCAGTATCACCATCGGACCCAAATAACGTATCTTCCTGTTTGTTTGCTTTCTGTTTTAAACAATTTGAGAAAACCATCTGCCCTTGGCATTGTGGGAACATTTCCTGATGAATGGACTAATAGGAGGCCAAAAACTCACATTGCATTAACTTCCAAAAAAAAAAAAAAAAAATTCCCTTGTTTTCCCCCCCCCCCCCCCCCGTTTTGGAGAGTTGTCATCTGATGGAAATGGTGTACTATAAGGCAGTGCTAATATAATGTTATAACAGAGTGAAATTATTTTAGATTTTATATCATACATGTGGGTTATTATAAAAGCACTATAGAAATATAATAGAGGTATAAGCACTAGAACTACTGTATTACAGACCTATAGTACATAATAGATAAATTTAAGATTTCTAATCCTTAAGTGCTATAGAAGTGCAATCGTTATGGTAAAGAGAGAAACACTAGATTATTCTAGACTTATAAACATTATAAGCTTTTGTTCTTGCTTTGTACACTCGTACGAGGTAAGTTCTAAACAATCATTAACATCTTTTAGTTTTGGACAGATCCATTTTTCTGTAATGGGCTACATACTGTGGTTGGAAGTATAAAAAAGATAGAGGTAGAAAAAAGCAGCTGTGTTTCTGCCAGAAAAAGCTGTTGCATCTTGAACATGAATCGTTAATATCAAACTACAAAATAAACAAGCTCAGGATTCTCCTCTTTCTTTTTTAACCTAGTTACTGAGAAAGGCTACGAGACGGAATCCTACTCTGAGAGCGAAGATGACTCCAAGGCCACAAGTCAGCCCTCTGAGGAATCAGGGTTCGTCAAGCAGTCGCTTGGAAAGAAAGAGGAGAAGACGTTTAAGGAGAAGAGTCAGAAGAAGGCTCCTGCAGCGGCTGCAAATAAAGCAACCAAACAGGCCTCCATCATGGGGTTTTTCCAGAAGAAATGAACTTCCCAAAGGCTTCCTGTGCTTGCTGCATAGCAGCGACCTGGAAGTACACTTGTGCTGGACATATCAGACCTTCTACATGTTAAGTTCTCCAGAAGCACGGTGAACCTCGGCACACTATTTCACCAGTAGAGGTCCCTGTAGGGCTTGTTTTGAGGATTGGTCAATGCTGACCAATGCTGTCCTTTGATATTATTAATGCGAGTAAAGGAGCCACTCAGATGCTGGGAATATGTTTGCGACACCTACAACAGTATGCCATATGAAACCTCAGGCATTGTCCCTAAAATCTTCCTTCACTGCTCAGGGTGGCGTACGTCTCGAGCCGGAGTGCTGTGATTTCTTATCTTGAATGTCCGTCTGTTGGTTTAACATGATAGAATAATAAACGTGTCTTTGTAACACCTCGTGTAGTTATTATAACACCCTTGTTCTCCAGAACAGCAAGTCGAGCTCTTTGAAGCCTTTGTGACTCATTAATTGCCATATGTAAATGCTTGTGAAAGATGTTTTTGGGGCAAAAAAACAGGATATGATAAATTCCAAAAGCATTCCCATTTTGCTTTTTTTGTGTGTGGGGGTGTGGTTGGGTGGGATTGGTGGGGGGGTGTTCTTGCAATTTGTGTGCTTGCTGAGGGTGAATGTTTTCCCTGTACAAGTTTACATTTCTACATGACATCAGTCTCTGGCACTGCGGTTGGCCCGATCTTTGAGGTTTTGATTTATTAAAACAAAACTGACTGCTCGGGATGGCATGTCTCTGGAAATACGTACTGAACTCGGGCGAAGCCTCTCTGATCTGGTGCCACAGACATGAAATTGAGCTTTTTGTGCCAGACCACAATTTTTCCCCACAACCCCCACCCCCTAGAAGTCCTTAAAATTGACTTTGCGTTTAGTCAGGGATTTTATCTTTGAGCTGCACTGACGACAGAGGTCAAATAATCATACAGCTAATATTGTTGAAAATTAGGAAAAGAGAAATTTAGATTCCTCCATGTTCTTGGCTCACGCCCCTATCGAAATGTAGCTCTCCTGGCCGTACATAGTACACGTGGATCAATTATAATAACGGAAGCATTTGCAGAGCCGCATCTTTGATAAATAGTGGGGTAGAATGATTAAGAGTAGGCTGGAGCCTTGCCCTGGTCATACGTTCAGCCATAGCTTCCACAGAGTTACCCTCAACAGGCCTCCCCTGCTGCATCCAGTGGCAGCATGAGTGAGGTGCCTGCCCTGGATCACATATCGGTCTGTTGTTTAAAATACTAGGTGCCTCTGTGTCTGAGCAAATCTCTATTGCTCTATTGCATGGCTATCTTCGGAAAAATAAGCCGAGCTACATCAAAGTGCTCTCGACTTGGCGTTGCGGCGCAGGGGTATGATTAACTGTTTCCAGGTTCATCTTCAAAGGTGTATGCTCCGTAGAGGATGGGCTGAGCTACTTTACAACATCTCCTGTTCCTAAATGAATAAGGTGCGTGCGCACACAAATAGTCTGATATCAAAATAGTATGCTTCACATTAATGGACTCCTTAAAACATTATGAAGGAATACACAAACGCACGCCTCATTTAGGGTAGCCAGCAGATGCAGGGCTAGACAAAACAGTACAGACATCCGAGATGCTTCTGACCAGCCCAGCAGCGTGCTGTTTATACACAGTAATTACATCTTAAAACAAAATACGAACGAAAAGAAAAACAAGCGCTTATCTTGCTTTCTTGCATTCGGTGTCATGGTTTTGCCCGGCGTACGATTTCAATTATATTCCTCCTGCACAGCTACGCAGATGTGGAATGCATTTTTCAGCCCAGGTGGAATAAATCAATAGGCATTTTCAAAATATATCAAGTGAATCCACATTATTAAATTCAAACTGGCCTTGGGCAGTCTGTAAAGCCATTAAATATGAAATTGTCTTAGAACTTCAGATTTTGCTAAAATGCAAGTTTGTCTCCTTTTCCTGCATGAAAATATGCAGCTCTACCAGAATCAACACTCTTCCAGCGAGCTTTTAGAAGCCTTGCCCACTCAGAAAATCCTTTAAACCTCCGAAACTGAAACGTATGGATTATACTGATATTTTTAGGATTTTCAGATGCATAATATAAACCACATCACCTCTGAATGATCTGTTTGTACTATTATGAATTATTTAAATTTCCTTTTTAGCACTTTGTGCTGAATAATGTGATTCTTCCTATTAGCACAGGGTGATAAATGACTTCATAGAAGCCTTAAACTTTCAAATGTAAGGTAAAAATACTGATATTACAATACAGTTTATATATATATATATATATACACATGTATGTATATGTATGTATATATATATATGTATGTATATATATGTGTGTGTGTGTGTGTGTGTGTGTGTGTGTGTGTGTGGGGTGATATATGGTAGAATAATATAGTAGCATGTATGTATGTATATACACTGATTAGCCATAACATCAAAACCACCTCCATGCATCTACACTCACTGTCCGTTTTATCATCTCCACTTACCACATAGCTGCACCTTGCACACTTTGTTAGCTCCTATCCTTTTTTTAAATTCTATGATCAGGACCCCCACAAGACCACCACAGAGCAGGTACTATGCGGGTGGTGGATCATTCTCAGTACTGCAGGGACACTGACGTAGTAGTGGTGGTGTGTTAGTGTGTGTTGTGCTGGTGTGAGTGGTTCAGGCACATCAGTGTCCACCAATCAAAACTATCCAGCCAACAGCATCCTGTGGGCAGCGTAGGTGGGCAGCATCTTGTGGCAATGAAGATTAATGAAGGACTAGAGGATGTCCAACACAAACTCAGTAGCAGCAGATGCGCCATCATCTCTGGCTTTAAATCTACAAGGTGGACCAGCAAGGCAGGAGTGCCTAAGACAGTGGACAGTGAGTGGACAGAGTGTTTAAAAACTCCAGCAGCACTGCTGTGTCTGATCCACTCACATCAGTACAACACACACTAACGTGCCACCAGCACGTCAGTGTCACTACAGTGTTGGGAATAACCCACCATGCGCATAATACCTGCTCTGTGGGGTCCTGAATATTAAAGAACGAAATAAATAAGGGATACCAAGGTATACAGAGAAACAGATAGATGAGTGTGTGTGGGACCAGTGTGTGACCATGACCAGTGACACTTGTTGGAATCTGGAATCAGCCAAACGTACAGCCAGGTACTTACACATACCTGAGTGTCTTGCTCAATCCTTTCTCCTGCCTCAAACAAGAACATACACACTATAATGGAGAACTCAAGACTGGGAAGTTCAGTTTTGAGGCCTGCGAGAGGTTATTTATTATAAAAGGAATCTTCATGTTTATACCGTTTCTAATAACCAAAAAATCAAGAATGACAGTCTGTTTTATTGCACACATCAATTGAAGCTGGAACTAACCAAACTCATTCAAAGGCTTCACATCTCTGAAAGCAGATTCCGACTGCGGCTGACCCGAGGCCGCATGAGGGCAAATGAAAACTCTTCAGCCCCTCTCCAGAGTTCTTGTTGTTATTTGGAAGCTGGCCCTTTTAGATTACCGGCAACAAAATACATCAAACACCAATAACTCAGCTTTCTGTTATGATTTATTTCTATAATCCCCCACTCGTTCTGTGCAAGCAGAACCCAGAAAAAGTAAATCATTGTGTATTAATTGGAAGCAGATTTTTACACACGCTCTTCTGACTGGGTGATATAATCGTAGTTGGCTGCTGGAAGATTTCTCTGTGTCCAAATTGGAAAATATGCAAGACATGGCTGGAAATGAGGCAGCATGCATTACTTCTTTGGGAAATCTTTCTGGGAGCGTTGTCTCAGGGACTATTTTGGGGCGTGTGCGCGGGTTTGCATCTGCACATCTGGAATAATCTGGAGCAATCAAGCCCGAGAGAAGCTTGTACTTCACCGTTCTGGATGGAAACGTGAAGCTTGTACACTATTGAAAAACATTATTAGACGGTGTACATGCGAGTCTCTGATTGCACCTCAAACACTTCACCTCTCATTCATCAATGTGTCACATTAGTCCACTGGGTAGTGGGATAGCCATTCATCATAATCCTTTTGATATGACGTTCGGCTGGAAATTGGGGGTTGATTACCCTGTTTTCCATGGCAAAGGCTAAGCAATCTGCTTTCACTCACTTCAGAATGCCGGAGCGAGTTTTAGAGTTTACTTTCATACTGGCAGCACAACTGACGCTGGGTGAAGCCATTCTGTGAGCTGTAGAAAGAGGTAAGGGAAGCCTAAACAAAGTCCTCTAATATAGCTCGCCAAATGTGCTGGTACCTTCCATCTGCCACTCTATTAGCTGTGAGTGTTTTTCCTGTGTGAACCTCAAACAGTGGGGATCAGGAAAAGCATACGGATGACTGAAGTGTTTATGACAGGCGGCTCAGTATTGTCCGTGCCTCCTTGGCACGGTTCTGATCATTGGCTGAAATGATCGGGGCCAACTTAATTAAGCAGAGGGAGAAGGCGTAAAAAAAACAGCACCCTTAAAAGATTTCGGAAGTATTTTGATGGCGCGTTAATTCAGGGGTTACTCGAACACCTTAATCAGCTATGAAAGCAAACACATCTATCAGAGTTAATTACCTTAACCCAGTTTGGCTCCCTTTGAATCAGAAGGCCGTCTGATTGATTTGCAATGCTTCAGTTCCTCAACGGCTGTGAATCTGTGAGGCACCGTGGAGTGCAGCAGCTCGGGGCCAGAGATTTTACATATTCATTCGCAGTCTAACCACCTGCCTTAACCCAACACAGCGCTCTGCAGCACCGACTCTGCAATCTCACCGTTCTTTTCCTTTACGGATAGTCACAACAAAAAAAACTAACCTCCCTAATAGGTCAACGTGATTTCCTTTAGAGCCTCTGAAAACAAGAACACAAGGACATGTGCACACTGCCACGTCGAGGTGCAAACGAACCTCTCTCCGAAAAGATTTAAGGCTTTAATACAGCCTGTAACAATGGGCAGCAAGGCTGAGTGGGCATGCTCATACAGAGAACTGACCCCTCCACTTGATTTATACCCAATGACTGCCCCCAGCTGTTCAAATTGCCAGAGCCAAGACTAAGCATGCATAGCAGAATTGGCCAAACGGTATTTAGAGGGAATTCAAAACCTCCATCCAACAATGAAGGGACCTTGCAGATGCCAAAGATGGCAACATTAAAATTCAACTTTGTGTTCTAACAGCAAGTGTTGAACTTTCCATGGAGCCGGATTATACCGAACGTCATTAGATCTGCATATGTAATACAGAGAGGGCATGTTGTTTAGATTTCTATATGTCTTGTCATCAAGGTGTGGGGTTTTCTTTATCGCTCAGTTCATCACCCAGTAATGTGTGAAGCAAACACGACGCACTACAGACACACACACACAGAATAACATAGGAGCGCGGGGTGAAATCCTCTTTGTCTCCCTTTGAGCCATTCAAAGAGAACAAATTGCCAGAAACTGTCAGATCCAACAGCCAGCGGAAATAATTCACAGCTTCATTGTGTGACTATTAAGGTCTGCAACTGAGGGGCTTCTGTTTCAAAATATTTTGTCAGGCCTTCAGTGAGAGATGAGCAGCACTGTCTGGCACTATATGTGAGGCCAACACAATGAGTCATTGTGGCGGAGAAGGGAGGGAAAGTGGGCTTTCGGGGTTCAGACAGAAGGGAAGGATATTAGTCACAACTCTCTGAACTTCTCCAATCTGTGTTCGGTGGCCAGGCTCAGTTCACTGTGATGAGCATGGCCGCCGAACAAAAGTGGCTTATCCTCCACCTGGTGACCTGAACAAGCCTGTCGACAAGCAGTTCACAGGCCTGTTCCCTCTGGGACTCCCACTTGGCTGTGGAAACACATCTCCATTAACTAACAATCCTCAGAGTAACTGATGGCGAAGCCATTGAAATCCAGTCATTTGCTCCGCCGTGAAAAACTGTCCACTGGTGATGTGTCTCAACAGGTGGCTAATACTTGGGCTGATAACATGTGTCGTCATTTTCTGAACATTAGAAAGCAGAGGGGAATGTTGGAATATTGGAGTTATACTGGAGTTAAAGGCCATTAAAGGTATACCACATACGACACATTGGCTCTTCTAGCTAGCTACTTTTAGTAGCGGAATAATCTGACCTACATTTAAATCAAATTAATGGTGCTCTGTTGTCAGACCTACTCTGTTTGGCCATCACAACCCTTGAGAAAACAAACTGTGACGCTAGCACAAGCCCAGAGCTTTGGCCAGAGCAAGTAACAGCAACAACTCCCACTAAATGCACTCATTAGTTTGTCGTCCAGAGAGAATCTACTGCACCAAAACACACGACTTGCTTCTGGTTCTCTGATTTCATATTAGTTTGAGCTCCTTCATATGTCCAAAAGTGTCCAGACACCTCTTCTTATTAGTGGGTTCAGCTGACAGTACCGAGAGATACTTTGCCCAGCTTGTATAATCTCCACAGAGATGTACTGCTAATAAAATTGGGATGCTCTGGAGCCTCATATCAGGTCATCATGCCCAATGCCAAGAGTTGGCCACAGGGATTTTGGACTGTGGATCAGTGGAACTGTGTGGTCTGGACTGATGAAGTACCAAATACCTTTGAGGTTAGTTGGCGTGATCTGGACTTATCATCCATGTTCTTGTGGTTGCATGCAGTCAGATCCTCAAAGCAATCAGTTTCAGCATCTAGTGAGGCTGTTCTTGCAGCAACAGGGGGATAAACCCCCTAATTAAACCTCTGATTTCAGAAGAAATGCTGGATGAGCATATGTCTACAGATGTCTGGACATACAGGGTTGCTGCCATAGACTGAGCTTGGACTACTTTTTTTTTTTTCTTCAATTTTTCAATTGTGCGTCTGCCATGTAGTCCAGGATCGGGCTTAGTACTGTACAAAAGTCTAAGACCACACTTAATTCTATATTTTTTAAGTCACTGAAAATCATGTAACATGTACTTAATGGCCGTTTCAACTGGAAAGAAATGAAACAGTGGTCTCTGACTTTTTCACAATACTGTAAACCTTGGTACAAATTTGCTATACTATCCTCATATTCAAATGATCAAACCCATGTGCATAAAGAGGAGACAGACAAACAGTAGACTTTAGCCAAACTTATGTTTGTTACTCTGCATTTACAATAAATAGTTAATTTTCCACGGTATATATTTAATGAGTGTATGACTAATGACAGTGATAAAAAAGTGGCCTACATCAACTTTATAAAAGTATCCCGGCCAATAAGCTGTCTACATTACCTTAAGTTTCGTTTCTCTTACGTACTGTACAAATACAGTGGCCGCTGGCTACAATCACATACATGAGTTGTTCTTTAATAAAGAGGAATACTCCAAACCCTTTCTTACCTCACACTGGCGATAACACTGAAACACCTAGATCCAAGATATCTGCGCAGGTTTACTTTCTCTCTGAACTGTGTATTTGCAAAAGACCACCCTGCTGACTTATAGGCCTCTACAAAAGCTACTCACAAGTGATGGCAAAACTGACCTATGATCCTAGTAATAAACGAGAGAACTATCTTCTGCCAGTATGTGAGTTTGTACTAAAGCACATCAGTGTGTGTGTTCTGTCTTTTTCTTCTGATAATAAAAAAGGTGTTGGAGGCTGCTGCTGACGATATGCTGTTCCAGAGCAGACTACGAAGCACAAAGAGTGTCCAGCTGCTCGGGGTTTAAGTACTTCACTACCTCCCTAATGCCATCTTCACAGGTCCTGCTCCTGCTGATGTCTCTCTCCTTGTCCTCCTCCTCTTTGAACTTTCTCCAAGTGTCTGTGGTACGAATAAAGCAGTGGTTTGTGATTGTCTTGTAAAACAAGGTCTTAAATCAACTGGACAGGCAACGATGACGCTGTGACTAGCTTGCCTCCCTGCCTGGCGATCACTGTGTAACACGGAAATCACAACATTTCTTCACATTATACGCGAGGGGGTTCAATTTCCTCTGCCCTACTCCCATGACTCTGCCCTGATCTGCAGGTGCTCTCAGCTATGAATCTTCCACCTCCTTCCACTACTGTTCTACTGTGCACCTGTATGTCATCACTGTTTGGAACAAAAACGTGTGCCTTAACTTTTACTGCAACCTTAACTTTTCCCAAATCGTTCAGGACCAGTCAGCCAGGTCATCTTTAAATACGAGTATTCAAAGCACACGATTTTATAAATAAGCACAGCTAAATTTAACAGCCAGTCTAGCAAATACAGGAAAGCAAACTTACCCTCATCTAATGTGGTGAGCAGGACGTAATTCTCTGGATGCTCTATGAGGTCCTTCTTTTGAACATCACCTGTCTCCATCAAATGCAGGACCCCTAGAAATATGAATACTGGTTATTTCTAATTGATTAGCATTTTCTACTTAGAGTCATCTTTATCTGAAAAACCAAATTTGCCCCACGTCTTAGAAAACTACACATTTACATATCGTCGCTGTCCAAAGATAAACAAAGGTAACAAAGGTGTCCAAAGGTATCTCCAAAATGGAAACTTTACAGTAGAGATCAAAAACCTAACTTAATTTTAATGTGAGTCAATGGAACCAGACTTTCTTCCAATCACGTTTGGGCCATTTATCATTAAACAGCAGCTGCAAAGTGCAAATGATGCATAAAAAGTAAAAATCAACAAAAAATGGAGGTATGTGTTATTCTTTGAACTGCAACGATACATCCATCTAGTCAGCCAACAGTGGTTTAGCCTTGTTCATTCATGCTGAAGTTATAAGAAATGTCTCAGCCTGCACTGCTTGAGGAATAAGGTACCATACAGGACAGCCAATCAGGAAAGAGCTTCTTTATAGATTTCAGTCTTAAGGCTAACCTAATATGCTCGTTTTCAAAGTTCATGATTGTATTTTGGGCGTCTACTAGAAAAGAGTTATATGCTTTGATGTTCCAAATATCCCAAAAATATTTTCCTCATACTGTACATCTGTATTCATACTCTGTCTGAAACGCTCTGTTAGAGCTTCTGTGTCTTTAAGCTCCGCCTCCCATTGAGCCCGGCGTGCTGTGACTGGTCAGCTTGCCCTGTTTGTTCCAGCTGAAAGCAGTATCAGAATCCTACTACAAGTTCCACAAGCACAGATAAGGACTGTGCTACGAGATGATGTCACCTTGTATTAGGGAAGGCAAAGTAACTGCTGTGGGAGAGAGTTCTGCCCTCTGGCTTTGAGCTTTGCAACTTTGCAGACCATTTACATGTACAAAAAGCTTCACAACACTCACAAAAAAAGAAAAGGGGAAAACGTAAAAGCATCAGAAGAAATCTGTTACCTTCTACTGTTTTCCATACTTGCACCTCAACCTCTGTGGCTCCTTGTCTCTCAATGGCAATCGTTTTTACCGTGTCCTCTGTCTGAGCAGCAGAAGAGGGTTCAACCTTATATACCAGGAGACTGTTATTGTCCTGTGCTAGATAACACTCTGTCCTGTTGCTCTCACTTTTAATCTCTGCTGGAAAGTAAAGAGAGAGAGAGAGAGAGACACGCTTTTCCAACACTTTACAAAACATTCTGATTTGGTTGAGTATGAGCTTGCCATTAAGGTTGTGTACTGCTACCTGGACAGCTCTTACAGCATTTCCCCTCTATCTTCATGGGATGTTTGCACGGGTACTGGGCTGGGCATGTGATGCGTCTGCACTCCTGAAGACCGTCCCTGCACGTGCACAAGATGCACTCTAGAACTTTGCCCAGCACAGGATGCCACACGTCACCATGGGAGTAGGTCTTCCCACTGTACACGCAAGCTTAGACAAACAACTGTGAGTCAAAGGCCATATAATATCATCTGAAAAATAATACCAGTGGCATTCACTCCAAAAACATTTACTGTGGTAAACTAACTCTGCTAGCTTCATTGATTTTAAATTGTTTTTAAATTATTATTTTTATAGGAGCAGGAAAAAAATGAAAACCCTCAACAACTAAACATACACTCATCCTCAAAATCTAGTTGAAGGCGTAGTTGCACCCAGAAGGAATCAACCTACAGGAACGAGTGGGTAGGTCTGACGTCAAGTTTCACACCCAGCCATGCATGTGCTGCAAGAAAGGACGGGCCTTATCACCGTGCCTGACTGACCTAACAGCCACGACTGCAGACATTCAGCGAGCAGTGATGTCCTCCATGCGCCATCCTGTTAGTGCCAGCACCACTGGCAGACGGATGCACCACACAGGACTACATGCATGCAGAGCATTCCAATGAATGTTCTTAACACAACGTCAACATTGCCAAAGATGTTGTGCCAGACTGTCATGGAATGACTCAGCGGGCCATCTTCAGTGATGGGTCCTGTTTTTCTCTTGGTGGAGACAACCAACGACTCCATGTGTGCAGGCACCATGGTCAGCGCCAAGATGAATGGCTTGTTCTCACTCATCACATGTCCTGAAGGCCTGGTGTCACTCCACCTCCACCCCTACCACATAATCTGCAGGAACTGTGTGAGAATATTCAAGCTGCATGGGATGGATTATCAGAGGACACCATTAGGAACCTCTACAAGGGGCAGTCGTGGGCTGGAGGTTAGGGAACCAGCCTTGTGACCGGAGGGTCGCCGGTTCGATTCTCTGAGCCTACAGTAACGACTGAGGTGCCCTTGAGCAAGGCATCTAACCCCTAACTGCTCCCCGGGCGCCGTGGATAGGGCTGCCCACCGCTCCGGGTAAGTGTGCTCACTGTCCCCTAGTGTGTTCACTAGTGAGTGTGTTTGTGGTGTTTCGCTTCACGGCTGGGTTAAATGCTGAGACTACATTTCCCCACTGTGGGATCAGCAAGGGATCTAAATCTACAACTCCATGCTGAGACGTCTGGCAGGTTGAGATACCAAACATGGTAGCCTGATGCCACACTGAGAGACAGACTTCTGTATGTGTAGCTCAATAAATATTGCCCATAGCGGTCTTAATTCAGTGTTCATCATTAATTGTCCCTGGTAACCTTTATCTTCCTTCTGAATAGCACTGCAATCCGACACATCCTTCTGGGTGCAACAATATTTTAACGATGAGTGCATATAGAATGTTTCAGAACGTATTGTCCACCCTTTGTCATTATAACAGCTTCCTTTCTTTTCTTTTTTTTCACTTGTTACACAATCAATGATGTTCTTGTCCTGAGAACACCAGCCCAGACATCCTAGCATTGAGCTGCCCTTTCATGGTAGATGTAGATGAATCAATGAAGTCTGCTTTCTGACTCATGCGCAGTCCTGCACTTCCAAACAGAGCTACAACACATCCACCAAGATGGTGATGGGGCTCGAACAGTTTAGCTTGTTCTCTGGTGAAACTCACCTCTCTGATGTTTGCGCTGTAGGAGGATCTTTACGGTGGTTTCAGCAGCTCCTTTCAGATGCAGTGTGTGTAGGTTGAGGCCTCTCAGAGAGCCTCTCAGAGTGGACGGCGTTGCCCGTACAGCTCGGCCCCTCGCCTGCTCTCCAACACACTGATCCAGAGAATGCCTCTTGGGTTGGAGGACAGAAGAAAGAAACAGACGTTGTGCTTTTGGAAAGATTCACATTGTCGCTGTTGTAACAGAATTTAAAACCTATTCAAAGTGTGTGCATATAGCAGCGTGACTGCTGTGCTGATAATGCTCCACCAGCCAAATAATATCTGGTCCCATAGATCTCCATTTCTACTGACGGATGAGTAAATGTGACTGACAAATTCTGCAGCAACAGATGGACTGGTCAGTAACTGTAAATCTACACAGCAGGTGCTTCAATTAGTGCAGGTATAAAGTAGATAGAGTAGTATTATTTCTCATATATTACATAATTGGCTGATCTGAGACTATTTTAATATATACTATACAGAGGGCTATGTTCAATAATTTATAAGTCAATGCTCTAGCATTAGTAAATAACAAAAATACATACCACTCCTCTGTTCAGTTGCTGTCCTCCATCCACATACGATGCTGAATTGATGTCAGTTGGACCCTCTGTTCATTTAATATAAATAAGAGTCATATTGTTGCTAATGTATTTATTCACTGGACTTAAATGAATATAAGTGATGCTAAATCATATAAACTATAACTCAGCTTCAGCTTCAAATATGAAAGGTAGAATAAGCCACTTATAAGGCTACAAAAAACACAACTGAAAGATAATAATTATTATCACCTTTGCAAACCAGGCAGCAAGTATCTGGGACAGAGACAGGTGAGGAGCATGTGAGGGGCTGACAGGTTTTCAGTGCACAGAAGATATTTCCATTCTTGAAGGCAAAAACATGAAAGGACACAATCAAGACCCAACACATGCCATGCCACTATGATCACTGATGCCATAATTGTGTTACAATTATTATGTAGATATTTTAAATGTTTTGAATTCAGATCAGATTGTAATTATATTCAAAAGTAGAAGTACAGAAGGCTTAGTTGTGATTTCATGAACATCACGAATGTGACTTACAGAGCATATGCACATTACACATTGGTTGGACTGTCGAGATGGAAAAAGGTCATGGTTGGTGAAGGTCTCCCCTGTTTGGTATACAGTTCCGTTGTATCGACAGGTTTTAATGGGGGCCCGTAAACCAGCAGGGGTTCGGTGCTCATCTGTAGGTGATAATACAGGTTAGATAGATAGTTAAAACCTACAGACTGGCAATTTATCACCGTGTGCAATGCAAGCTTTAATCTAAAAAAGGAGACACAAGTACAAAAGCAGGCAGCATGTCGAAGGTCTGTTACAGGCATATTACACTCATCATCATAAGAATAGTTGCACCCAGAATGACGTGTTGGATTGCAGTGCTTTTGGGGAGGAAGATAAAGTCTACCAAAAACAATATATTATTAATGTTTAGACTGATATGGGTAATATTTATTGAGCTACACATACAGAAGCAGTGTCTCTCAGTATGGCAGCAGGCCGCCATGTTTGCCAACCCAACGAGGCAGATGCCTTGTCAGGGAGTTGTGGAGGTTCCTAATTGTGTCCTGCAATAATCCATCCCATACAGTTTAGCTGTGGTAGGGGTGGAGATGGCGTGACAGCAGGCCTTCTGGACATGTGACACGTGATTTTTGCACTGACCACGGTGCCTCCACACATGGATTCATTGGTCATCTCCATCAAGACAAAAATGGGACTCATCACTGAATATGACCCGCTGCCACTGTCACTCCATGACAGTCTGGCACGGCACCATTGCAGTCTTTGACATGATGTTAATGATAGTCATATGTGAATGTAGCCCTGTGACATGCAGCTGTCTGCCCATAGTGCTTGCACTAATAAGATGACTCATGGAGGGCATCACTGCCCCCGGATTGTCCACAATTGTGGCTGATGGGTCAGTCAGGTGTGGCATGTCTTTTGATGTCAAACCCACCTAGTGTCAGTCCTGGCAGTTGATTCTTTCTGTGTGCAACCTATTCTGAACCTATTGTTTTGATGATGAGTGTATTACTAAGGATGCAAAATGATATCAGAAC
Organism: Prochilodus magdalenae; assembly: GCA_024036415.1. Classification (NCBI taxonomy): domain Eukaryota; kingdom Metazoa; phylum Chordata; class Actinopteri; order Characiformes; family Prochilodontidae; genus Prochilodus; species Prochilodus magdalenae. Next base: position 368,128 of record JAMWET010004458.1, read on the forward strand.
ATCGGTATCAGCAGACAATTGCTTAAAAATACTGGCATCGGACAGAATGTAAATTGGGCTACATATTTGGGTTCCTGTATATCGTGGGTTAAACTGGTATAACAATACAGTGTCAGGCTGTGGCAGTGTGCATCATGGAGGTGTGACAGTGCATTGTGGAGAATGGACATTCAATTAATTATGTCTTTTAATGGAACTGCACTGCTCAAACACCAACATTTCTAAATGACCGCCACCAATTAGCACCACATTCCAGCACTCCCTCTGTCCCCCAGCACCACTGTCATTAGATTGTTGTGCAACTGCATGTTGTATATGCATTATGTATATCATGACAATGCCCAACCAAATATAATATATCTAACTGAATTATGGGCTGTTGTTATTGTTACTCAATTGCTAATATTATAACACAATCCTTATTGCCCATCGTTTAGCAAGCCTGGCACGTCCTTACACAACCCTATCACTTGGCCAGTCAGAATACAGTGGATGAGCTGGCCAATCAGAGCATACTGGGCTAATTGGGAGGTGGGGTTTAAAGACACAGGAGCTTTAACAGAGTGTTTCAGACAGAGGATGAATGCAGGTGCACAGTATGACCAAATATAATGTGTTTTTGGAAACTGAAACTTAGAAATCTATTCTGATAAGCTCCCAAAAATATTACTATGACAAAGAGCATAGCGCCTTTTGAGATATTGCACTAAGGGTCTAGGGTTTAGGGTCTGTGAGGGGCATTTATGGAGTTATTTCAACAATACTATCCAGTTTCCAGTGCCTGACCAACCTTTCAGAACATCCTTTTCTAGCACAGGGTTTCTGTCCCTGGTAAAGGCACTATGGTGTAAATGGAGTTAACTCCTTCACCACCATGTAGTCCATTCCTCAGTCCTTTTAAGAATAACACAGTCAGCATTAGACCGTTACTCCATGCAGTCACTGGATAATAAATCCTAGGATGTCTGGGAACTTAAGCGGTTAACTGGTCATGGCTGGCTCATGAACAAGAGAGGGATGGTGACAGCTGAGCACAAGCTGTCACATAAAACTCGCCACCAGGAATGATTTCCAAAGCATTTAAACAACTCCAATAAAACCCTAATAGTCAGTGCATTACACGCGGCAGCGTCAGACTCCCGGTGCCCACAAAAAAGGGCAGCATCGTTACCGAGGCTTGTTTGAATGAGTGTGCAAGATTTGACTTTTAAAGGTGTGAGTTTACCTGCACAGCGTGGGCAGCACTGCTGGGAGTCGGTCACTGGGTTCTCGCACCTCAGGACAGGACACTTGATGGTGTTACATTTCACATGGCCAGACTTGGAAGGGTTACAGGGTTGACATGGTTGAGAGCAGATGTTATGGTCACAGACACAAGAGGGCAGACAGACAGAAGGTTCAGACATCTCTCTCTCTCTCTCTCTCTCTCTCTCTCTTGTCCTCTCACATACAAATGTGACAGTTCTCTATGCAATCAAACATTCATTCATGTATAGCAGTTTTAGGCAAGGAAGCTACATACTTCAGTGCAAGTACAACGCATGCAGAACATGAATCCAAATGGCTCCAGATAGGGATGCCAACTATCCCCTGGGTTGTAAGTCTTCTCTTTGAACGTGCAAAACACAGCAGGCACTGCACACAAGACAGTAAAGAACACATCAAGCCTGAGACATCTCATCTCTGAGCGCCTACATCTGACAGTTATTCAGTTTTACAGAGGCTTAAGTATCACAATAGAGCCTGTTTAACGTTCAGTCAGAACTCCAGAAGCTGGATGAGCAGATTCCTCTCTAAACTGGCCCGAACAGCAACTTCCCCGAAACAGCCGCGACGTTACACGAGAAACAAAACACAGCCCACCAGAAGATCCCACCAAGACCACGTCCATCAATAACACCTCTAACCCCGCTCTAATCCAGCGCATGTCACTTGCCTTTCATGCCCTGTAGCGCTTCAGTGTCACCGCTCGCGAACCAGCGCACAGTGGCTAAAACCAGGAGGTGTTTCAGGCATGCCATTCCTGCCTTCCAGTCCAGAAAGCTTCGGCGCACGATTGTCTTCAGCAACTTTCTGCTCGCTTCCTAACTGCGACAGCAACCGCCGGAGCCGTGTGAAAGCCCCTATAAAGCAGATGAGGTTCATCCAAGGCGCCTCCTACAGGAGAACAGAGGCCAAAGACCACCGAGTGGTGTACATCTCAGTGCAGAAATGATTTGGCAAACACCTTGATTGCTGGAACAGAGCGGTTTTTCATACAGTGGGCTGAAAAGCTCAGTAATATTTATAGCAGGCCTCTCACCTCCGGGCTCAGTTAGTCCACTCGTTCTCCTGTTTTCAGGATTGCACTGATTCACTCCCAGAAGGACTCGATCATTGATGATGGGAAACATAACAGTGTGCAGCGCAGGTGGATTAGGGTTAGCATTTGCAGACGTTTGCAGTTCTCAATTTTTTTTATGTAGTTTCCATTTTTATTTAGTTTTCTATTTGGGTTTCGATCCCAGTTTAGTTTTGGTTGGTCCTAAGAGTCAATTCAGTTTATTAAGTGTATTTATTTATTTATCTAGCTCTTTATTTACTTGTTTATTTATTTCTCTATATCAGTTTTAGCTATTAACTTTTTTAGTATTTTATTAATATGTTTTATGTACATACGATTGTAATCTTATTACAATCAGTGCAGATTCTTGAATCTGTTGGGGCTCTAGTCCAAAATGTATAGGCCCCCCTCCAACCATTCTATAATAAATAAACCGACACCAACAAATAAAAATGATGTGAACAATGTAAACTCACTCACTCATCTTCTAAACCCCTTTATCTTTCTGGATTGAGGGAGGTGCTGGAGCCTATCCCAGCATTCAATGGGCCAAAAACACCCTGAACAGGTCACCAATCCATCACAGGGCACACAGACAAACAGTCACACCTAGGAGGACTAATTAGCATATCCAGCTCCCCCGGCTGCATGTCTTCAGCTGTGGGAGGAGACACAACCCAAGCAGACACAGGGAGAGCATGCAAACTCTACATATAAAGGTCCCCAGGTATCAAACCCAGACTCTTTGCTGTGTGGAAACAGCACTACCCACTGTGCCACCATGCCATCCAAGCAATGTGAAACATTTCCATGGTACTATCATTTTCAATATATAAATAAAAAGACTTCTGATGAACGATGTGATAGCCAGTATTTGTTAAAGGTGGAATAAAATTAAACTCTAAACACACATATCAATAGGTACATCTGCTTGTATCTAAATTCATTTCATCAGCTCCACTAACCATAGAAAACAGTTTTGCAGACTGTCCCTCTGTTTCTCTGCATACTTTGTTATCCCCTGCTATCTTGCTGGTCCAACTTGTAGATGTACAGTCAGAAACGATAATTCATCTGTTGCTGTACAGTTTGTGACGGTCTTCCCGTCTGGACACTGCCTATAGAACGCTGTTGGCTGGGTATTTTTGGTTGGTGGACAATTCTCAGTCAAGCAGTGACATCCAACATTCAACATCCAACAAATCTTCATCCAGCTGGTAGACCAGCAAAACCATCAAACAAAAACATAAAACCATTAAAGTTCAGAGGCATGACCGAGCTGTTAGAACTGACCACGCTGTATTTTTCAGCAGGGGTGTGTGTAGTAAATTATTTGGACAAATGCTCCTAGCCCATACCATACTGACCAAACAGTTGTGTCATGCCTGCCAAAATTGTACAACTGCCATTATCAACATTACATATGAAAGCTCAGAGGACATGTGGTTTTAGATAGTAAATAAAGTGGCTATATTTGTCAGAGGGGTGTTAAAAGTAACAAACATAGCCATCTGGACCCTATAGAGCAAGTGACGATAGCTCTAAGAAATGTAAAAGACAAAAACACACAACTGTATTACAAACAAAGCATGTTTAATTCCTAATACAAAACATGATGTCCATTTTCATGCTGCGCAGGAGCAATTTGACTTCATTCAAACATACGGATGATAAAGCTCTGCCGAAATTTCACAGGATTGTTTAGTAGATAAACCCCATATTAACTTGATACAGGCTGAATAAAGTGCAACCAGATGAGTCTTAAAGCCACAATAAGGAATTTCAGAACAGAAGTGGCAGGCCTGCAGTGAATTTTCAAAAACGCTGACGGAGACAGTCGGAAACATTTTTGCATAGTTAAGTCACCAGTGAACCTGTGAGTGTAAGAACCAGAGATAACTGTAATGAGTTACATTCAGAGTATTTAGATACTGTATACTGGTACACCCATTTAACTTTGTAAACAGCAGAATTCAAATGTCTGCTCCGTAATGTGAACAGCAGTCCATACTATAAATAGTAGTCCAAAAACACCAATCTTTATTATCTATAAAGATCAAAAGAAATATGCATTGAATTATGGGAAAAGATCGTTTTACCAATCCATGATTACGGCTATAATTAAAAAGTGGAATTCCTTTCACCTTCCATGTTAATGACTGATGCTCTCAAACTGTGCGGCTTGTGCCATTGCTTTCATGTGGACCATCTGGTACTTCCTCTTCATATCCTTGAGTAAGATCAGCGCCTCTTCATATTCCTCTCTGTATACGTCCTTGCTTCTGATGACTTTGTCTGAATAGAGAAAGGGATAACAAGCATGATATAATAAGCAGTTTCTCTAGAAGTAAAGAGCGGGCCAGAGACTGTAGCTGGTAGCAGTTACACTATGGGTCATGCGTCCGACTCAATCCGTCACACACTAACTGGTGTTGGTAAGTGATGAGGAAACAGCTGCAGGGCCAGCAGCATTCCAGTAAACAACCTATTTATATAGAGTTTCAACAGATCTTTTATGACTTGAGCTTATTTATTATTACAGTAATATATATATATATGTGTGTGTGTGTATATATATATATACTCGCCATGTTTGGAATGTGGTAGCATTTCAGTTTAAATTAATTGTTATCATATTCTTTATTTTTTTTAATCATTTACTGTAATATATACTCTAAGCAGTGATGGAACGTTTTGAACTTAAAGTGCAACAACATCATTTTAGTCAGGGATAGGGGATGTTAAGGGGGGTGGGTCCCACATTGGCCCCCACATTGGCCCTACGTCAGCTGGCTGCTAACTCACTCACCATAACAGTGCTTTAATGGTGACAACAAATTTGGTTTAGCCATTCTTGTTTGGAAATCCTCTTGGTAATGCACTTGTCCCACATTAACTAAGATCTTCTTCTTTTCTTCGGTTAAGTATATGAGAAATAATTCTCTTAGCAGCCATCTCTTAGTTAATTAGACAGCTTGTCCGATTGCCAATATGCTTTGGCATATTGTAAAGAGTTTCAAAGGTGTCCCATGCATAGTTACAGTTGTTAAGCTCGGTGAATAAATGTACTACATTGCCACCCTAAAGCACACCAGTGCTGCGTCTTTAGCCCACTATCGCCCTGGTTTTTAATGTTCAGGTCGAGAGGTGGGTGAAGAAAAAGTATTTATACTAGAATAACAGACTGACAAAACTAAAAGTACCTTCATTTTAAGCAACTAAAGTACTGAGTAAAGAAATAGAACTGTAGTGATCAGAATTGGAAATGAAATTTGCACTGCTCTATTTTTCTACTATGTATTACTATATAATTAATATAATCTGAAAAAAAAAAAATCGTTGCTCCAATGTCAGAGATGTGACTAATCAAAACAGTACAGATGTCAATATCTTTACATCCTTTACTCACCAATATCCTTGAGCAGTAGTTAAAGTATTAGGATTAGAAAATACTCAGCAGAGAGCAAATTCATTGATATTATACCTAAGTACATGTACTTGAATAAATATAACTAGTTATTGCCCACCTCTAGTCAGGACCCCCATGGGCTCCTGCAGAGAACATATTATTTGGGGCTTTATCATTTTCAGCACTGCTGTGACACTGACACAGTGTTGCTGGAGTTTCTAAAAACCTCAGTGTCACTGCTGGACTGAGGACAGTCCACCAACCAAAACTATCCAGCAAACAGCATCCTGTGGGCAGCGTCCTGCAACCGTTGATGAAAGACTTGACTGATATTACATCTACAAGGTGGAGCATCAAACAGAAAGGACAGCGAGTGTGTTTAAGTGTGTTTTTAAAGCTGCGTATTAATGACCTATTTTCATTATCTTTATTATCTATATTCATTATCTACTGTACATCTGTGTTCCATTCACTCATACTAGCACAGCACACAGTGACTCAGCACCAACATGTCAGTGTCACTGCAGTGCTAAGGAGGAGCCACCACCCAAATAATACCTCTTCTGTAGGGGCTCCTGATCATTAATAAATGGGGTAAAAGTGGCAAAAAAATGGCCTGCATGAAAACACAGAGATGCATGGTGAGGCTTACCTAATGGGACATCACGTACTGTTTTGTTCTCCTTCATTGCAGAGAGGATTTCTGTAACTTTCTCTCCTTTTGGTTTATATGGTTTCACAGGAGGCAGATTCCTTATCTAGAACAAGAACATCCTTGTCACTAAAAGCTCAAATTGACAATGTAGTTTGTGAGTATTCATATGAAGTTGACATCCGGGGTATAGAACTGCAGTATAATGACTTGTTATAGACAGCAGAATACAGTCAGCTCCATAGTTATTAACAGTATTGATACAGATAAGTGAAAAAAAATCATAAAATTATGAGAAAAATCTTTCAGTATGTGAAAACAACCCCCAAAAAACTACACTTCTGCATTTGTGCAACCTCCATTTGGAGATACTACAGATGGCAATGAGCTGGCAATAAGGTAGCAATCCATCTGAGATCACTCCCCAATACAACTCAATTCAGAATCCCTCCAGACCGTCCAGGGTACTCTTTATTGGACTCAGTTCACCCCAAAGACCTTCAAAGAGGTTCCCAGGGCCTTGAGAGGAAAAACAGATCCTCCTCCAAGCTTTAGTAGATGAGGTTTTTCTCTGCATAACCATCCTTCCTTTAATGCCAAACCCACCTTGAGACTGTTGCCAGAATCCTCTATTATTATCTAATCTGAACATAGATCCTAGTTCCCGGCACTTACATTTGTGATTAGATGACAGTAAAAGCTTTCTTCTGGCATGCCCTCCAAAGCGTTTTGTGGGTATGGTGGTGGTATGTAGTTTTGGAGTCCTGGTGACCACGCAATCTTCTGCAAATCTACAACTTTGATCCTTGGAGAAACTCTAACCTCAAATCTAACCATCCTCCTCACTGTGTGTTGTGGCAAACTACACCTCCTTATTACTGCCCCAACATTGAATAAGGCCATTTCCAGGCATGGTGTTTCTTTTTTACGACCACTGCCTGATTTTGGAAGATATTCTTTATACATCCTCATGCAAATGAATGGCTAAGCATATTAGGTCTCTGTTTCAAATTATATTTATTCCAGTGATACACAGTGAAGTCATATAACAGAGATAAAGAAATCCTTATCATTGGTTTACAGTTTAGTTACATTTTATTATAGGAATTTCTGCCAAAAATTGTGATACACATGTTTTTTTCTATTAAATCTAAATTAAATATAAAAATGATTTTTTAAAAATATATATAATATGTTTAATTTCCAATTATTTTGAACTTTTTTTGTTTTAAATCTTTACTAAGGGAGGGAATAACCACAGAGCTGACTGTAAATGCTAACACTTAAAAGTAATCACCAACCACAGATATATGCAGGATGTTGGTGTTGAATATTCCTGGGATGGAAAACAGTCAGTCAGTCCTTGTTTCTGTTTTTGCACTTTACTGGGCTTGCTTACTAGCATTTGACATCGTCTTACAGTGGCTCAGTGAGCCTTTCTATTTATAACTTTGTGTTCTGTACTTCTGTTACGACTAGCTTAAGCACTGAAACTGAATCACTTCACAGTTAGAAGATTAGTTTACTATTGCTCTAATGACACTCTGTATGGCAAAAGATCCCAAACCAGCCATTTGAGGAAAGTAGAAAGACAGAACAGGCCAGGAAACGGTTAGCCAGGACAAGACCGAAACACAAATATAGCATGTTAATAGGACTGTAACGACTATAATGGATTCATCCTGCCAAATCTCAGTTCTTTGCCAAAACCGCTGAACAGATGAGCAAATCCTTCAAGGAAAATCATATTCAGTTACGCCCTCTGGTTTTTCTATAACTGAAAATATGGCAGCACCATCACCAACCTCAAGGGCCTCGTTTGTGGTTTTATTTCCTCCTTCCATCTGCGCACATTTAATTTCATTTAATAGTCATCAAATGAACAGCTGTCATGAAAACAGGTGGATTGGTCCAGCAAAAACGCTAGACGGACCAACGCCAGCTTAAATTTGTGATGGAAAATAAAGTGGAAGCTTGCGAGACTCTTGCGAGCTGTTTTCCTACCCGCTTTTGCTGTTCTCTATATGGCCTTTGCAGATGATCCAGATTTGCTTTGGAATCTCTGTATACAAGGAGGTTCCTGAGTGTGTGCTCCAGAACTCTTACACTGTGCTGGATTCCTGAAGAAAAAGTTTTAGATAATCAGAATAGAAGATCAAAGACCAAAGCTTAGATAAAACCACCACTTACCAGCAGGTTCAGGCATGTCAAAGTCCAGATTATCATCCAGAAGGCCTTCATAGCCTGTGAGACGGCTGGGGCGATGTATGGTCTCTTGTCTAAAAATGTGAGCGCTGTTCTCGGACTCCTGTGCTTTCTCATGGTACTCAGATTCAAGCAAGTCATTTATCTGGTTCAGAAGAAAAATTATTAAACTTAATTTAATCATTTTCTGCATAATTCAATCATTAAAATGTAAACAAAAGTGTTGCTGAGGTTTGAAATGATATGGTTAATTAAAGAGAGCTTCATTTCTACCCAAACTAAAAAATGAACATACAAATGTCTGTAGTTTTTATATGTACTCATATTAATAGGAAATAGTGGCAGTGCACTGAAATCACCTCTGTTACAAAGAATGGCTCCTCAGTCTGCTGGTTTTCATCGCAGATTTCTATATCTTCCAAATACTCTGACCTGCTGGCTACAGCAACGTCTTCCTCCCTCTCCTCAGTGCTGGTTTGTGAGGAGCAGGGGAGCAATACATCAGTCGACTTGCACTCTGATGGCAAAGGACTTTTGTTTTTATTACCTCTCTCTGTGCAAGGGCTTTCTGAAGCACACAGGGTTGCTGTGATGAAGGGAACCTTTGGTACCTTTGGGATTTTAGTGTTGACCTGCTTATGAAAAAGAGTAAAAGATCAGGGAACAGTATATCTCATAACACAATGAGGTCAAGTATCACAGCAGTGTAGGAGAATACGCATGTAGACAAATTACTTAGCGGTTGACCAATCAATTTTGCCAGAACAATCTTCAGATTTGTATATGAAAATGTGTATATTCTCATTTACATAGTAATTTCAAAATCTAACACCAACAGAAATGTGGGTAGTTCCCAACTATAGTATGCTAACAGTGTGCAGACACCGAATCTATATGAGCTTGTTAAACATCTCATTCTAAAACCATGAGTAATAATGGCTGCTTCCATTCCATTCACTTCCATTTAGCCAGATGAGCATTAGTCAGGTTTGGCACTGATGTTGGACAATAATGGTTAGCAGAGTTAAATTCATCCTAAATGTCAGTGTGGTGTTCCGATACATCCCAAAAACCCAGATTTGTTGGTATGGTTGCCAGATTGTGATTCACCAGCCCTGTTTTCCACTACTCCAGAGCCTAATGATGGTACGCTAAGTACCATACCATTTTCTGCTTGGCATTGTGCATGGTGATCTTAAGCTTATGTACAACAGCTCTGGCCATGGAAACCCAATTTATGACTGTCCCAGCAAACAGTTCCTGTGCTGATATTGCTTTCAGAGACATTTTGGGAATTGGTAATAGTGTTGCAACCATTGTGCTCCAGCTGACCTTCTGCTTATGTAGCCTACTGAACCGCTCCTTGTGTAGCATTTCATGACAGTGTCACATTGTAAGTCTCAAGCTCTTCAGTATGAACCATGCTACTGCATACTGTTGGTCTGTGGAGACTGAATTACTGTATGCTAGATTACATGCACCTGTTAACACAGGGTATGAATGGCTGAAATAGCCAAATCCACTAATTATAACAAATTGTCCACATACTTTTGGCCATTCACTGTATGTCTAACCAAAACTATCGAGGGCTCTCAGCACACCAGTGTTTTAAATTAAGAATTGCTTTTTAGAATTGCTGCATGGCATCCTTGCTGTTGGTTGCTAAAGCCTAACATTATTAAACTGCAGTTTAAATCGAATACTTTGGGTATTTAGTAAAATAGCAGAAACTAAAGTTTACACTACCTTTCTTTTGGAGTCGACAGGGAGCATAATACGGGGTTTCACAGTATTAGTAGTCTTCTTGCGTCGAATATTAATACCCAGCCTGTTTTGTAAAAAACTGGTCAATACTGGTGGATCACCTAAACACAGAGGAGATGAAAAAAATAGCAGCACCAAATGCAAATTGCAGGCCATCATGTACAGTAATGCACTTTAACGAGAAAATGACCTTACCACTCCTCTGTGTAGTCAGCGGGTTTGAGTGAATATCCAGCTCACTGAGCATGGGAAACAATGCCACTGCCAACAATGCCTCCTCTTGGGCTATCTGAGGAAATATGGACCAAATGATTGTCGCTGTCTTCAAGCCACTGTTTTTCCTAGAATACAGCCTTCACAGCTGACACCAGATTACAAACAGACCTCATTGCTGGCCAAATTTAAATATCGAAGCTGCAGAAATGGCGGACAGAAATCGTTGGAATACAGCCCAGGCTCCTTGTCCTCCTAGCAGAGGAAAAATGTAGACGAGACAGAAGCATAAATTCTTCAGAAACTGAAAAATACTCTTTATAACTGGAAAGGAAAATATTAACAGCATCTGTGACCCTACCGCAATTGCTCGATTTACAAACTCTTCTCGGTTCAGCTGCGGATCAGGGATCCCTAAATCTGGAAAACAAAAGCAAATCAAATAAAATTACTTTCCAAATAAATAAACCTTTTGTTGTTGTTTTTTTTCTGACAAACACACATACATTTTGTCGTAGTGGCATTCTCTGTAATGCCCTCTGTCTCCGGAAATGAGGCACTGGGTTGTTGAAATAGTGGCATCTCTTCAAGATATGGGACCTCAAAAATGTAATTTCCTTCTAAGTTTAAATGCTGAAGTCTGGAAAGACAACGAAATAAAAGTCATAAATCACACGCAAAATAAATGATATACAATACCACATTAACATTATTAAGACCACAATAACATAGCAAGAGAACGGAGAACCTTGTAGATCATTTGCCTCTTCAGCTCACATATAAAGTTGCATTTACTTTATTAGAAACACCTGTACACCTGCTCGGTCATGCACTTATCAGCCAATCATGTGACGGCAGTGCATGAAATCATGCAGATGTGGCTCAGGAGCTTTAGTCAACGCTCTCATCAAACATTAAGATGAGAAAAATATGTGATCAAAGTGGCTTTGACAGTGGGATTGTTGTTGCCACGGTAATTCAAAGAACCACTCTTTGCAACAATGGTGAGCAGAAAAGCATATCTGACCGCAAAACACATTAAACACATGATATATTGAGGTGGATGGACTACAACAACAAAAGACCACAAGACCATTCCTGTCAGCCAAGAACAGGAATCTAAGGCTACAGCTGGCACAGGCTTACCCAAACTAAACAGATGAAAATTGGAAAAATGTGGCCTGGTCTGAGGAACCGTGATTTCTACTGTGACATGCAGATAGTGGAGCCAGAATTTGGTGTAAACAGCATGAATCTATTAACCCAACCTGCCTTGTTGTGGTGGTGTGGGAAATGTTTTCTTGTGAGTATCATCTGAATGGCACAGCCTATTGTTGCTGACCATGTGCATTCATTTATGGCCATGATTTACCCATCTGCTAACCGGTACAGCCATTAAATCGGCAACAATTCGGCTATGTGATGCAATCATGCCAACATGGAACAGAATTTATTAGGAATGCTTCCAGCTCTATACTGAATATATATGTATATGTATATATATATATATATATATATATATATATATATATATATATATATATATATATATATATATATATATATATCTATATAAATCCTATATGATGGATGTGCTACGTAAGAAAACACTTTTAATATATAAACACATCCTGTTTCCAGTTATGTTCCAGTTATTACAGGGGGCACAATGCCTGTAGCCCTAAAGACAGCTTGCAGTTTTGTGGTTGTACCTCAAGATGGCAGTCTCTCCAAATACAGGGACAGGAATATCTCTCAAACTAATACTCGGGAGGACAAAGTTCCCAGTAATCTTTATGCAGAGATGTCTATTCATATGGTGGTTTAACTTTATTTCACAGTGGTTTAATCGCTGTCACTGTCATTGAGTCTACCCTTACCCTTCTATACAACACTACCCTTCTATAAAGTGTTATGGATAGATTTGTGTTAATAGTATATACTGCGCAGACTATACTGATGACAAAAAAACACATATAGAGAGTGTTTATGATGAAATCTTGTTCAGATTTGACTTGTTTGCTAACTCTAGATCTGTAATGAGGAGCCATATATATCACCATCAAAACAATAGTTGAACAAATAACTGCACCCAGAAGGAGCCAGCAGAAAGGAATCTTGGTGGGCAGCTGCGCATGTGGCATAATCAAGGGCCTTATCACTGTACCTAGACCGACGCAACAACCATTCAGCCACACGACTGCAGACATTCAGCAAGCAGTGATGCCCACCATGAGTCATCCTGTTAGTCTCAGCACCATAGGTAGATGGCTGCACAATGCAGGACGACATGCACACAGACCATTACAACTGCCCTTAAGATCAGGTCTAGATTGTAATGGTGTTGTGCCAGGCTGACATAGATAGATTTTTGGAATGGCATCAGGTCATCTTTAGTGTTGAGTTGGAGACAACCAATGAATCCTTGTTTTGATGACGAGTGTAGATGGAACTTAATGAAAAGCTAGTTGGCACTGTCTTTTAGTTTAAATTGAGTGTTTCAATAACTATAGCCTCATTGTCGGATGTCTTTGCAGGGGCTTGGATCTCAAAATCATTGAAAGCTCCAAATAAGAGACTACAACTCATGTCCTGTGATTAAACAGAGAATGGTAATAACTAACCTTTTAAGATGTGCAAGGCTGCTAAAAACTCCAGGAGAAGACAGTTTGTTGTCATCTAGCATTAACACTTCAAGACTCTGAAACAGTGAGCTGGACTGAGGAGCCCTGTGAAGGAACAGCGAGTTACTGTATGATCCTACAATATTTATAAAATGTGCAAAAACGTGAAAAAGAAACAACAGCAGGCAGCAGAGAACTTTACAATTCATCAGCAGGTGTATAAGGGCCAGCCATGTTGGGTGGAAGCATCTGCAAATTATTTCCGGTTAGATGAAGCACCTTTAGACGCGGTAGCAGGCCCACTGCTAATATACCATCAGCTGATATGTTATTATAGGACAGGTCCAAAACCTAGGACATGCAAAAACACTGCACTTATTATAAACATGAAACATGTTAAATAAGAGTGGGGGTAATACTGTGCTTCCAGGGTGTTTTTACAGTGGTATTTTTTTATCTATATAATCTATGCATAAGAATGTAAAGCATACCTCTAATCTAGGGAAAGCTTTAGGATTAACTTCCAAAGTGCAAAGCCCATTCAGAGATAGCTCCAGCTCCCTCAGTGCAGGAAACCGGCTAAAAGGCTCTGGAGGTACAGTGTAAATACAGGATCAATTTAGATACTGTTAACACTGTCGATTTGACAGAAATGACGGGTCTACAAAAGGTTTGCATGATGGAGTTCATATTACCTAAGGTCAAGTAGTTGTCAGAAGCACTGATGTAAGCAACACTATCAAATTCCTCCAAACCCTGTAGTTCAACCTGTTTAAAGAAAGAAAATCAAGAAAACAGAGAAGCAACACAAAATCATAACCTTTTATGGAGTTTATATTAAAGTTTCATTGAATTCCTTTCATGCATTTTTATTTAATAATAATATTAATTATTAAAACATTAATAAACATTTTTTTTATAAGATTATGAAAAAAAAAAAAATAATAATAATAGCAGTCTTTAAAGATGGATGTAGTCATTGACAGATCCCCATTCCTACCAGCTGAAGCTTTTTTTCACTTATGTCCAAAGAGCACAGGTCAGATGGCTTGTCCACACAATGCATGGCCATCTGCAAAAAGCATAATGATTGGAGAAATATTTTACAATGGAGGAAGAGCTCGCTATACACAATGTAGAGAGAGTGGGGATGGATCTTCCTCACCAAAAGTTGTTTATTTAGGGTGCCACCTGCACCTTTAGGAGTCCTGAGGTCAGTTTTCTCGCTTTCTGACCCAGCTGATGGTGCTGCTCCAAGATGCTCTGCTGATTTTTGCCTTTTAGTAGTTCTGTAGCTTCTGTCAGAGTGGCTTCTGTGGGCTACTAGCCAGTGTCCTGCTCCTTCAAGCATGAAAATATAAAATAATAAATATTTTTGTCGCATTTATTTATAGGCATGGTTTCCAGATAAATTGTGTGTACATATTTATCAGTATTATTATAATAATACTGTAATAATAGTATAATTTCATCAGCCACCTTCTTTACTCTGGAAAAAGGATCTTATCGGGAAACAGTTGGAAGCAAAACTTTCTCCACTGTTGTCCATCTTGTAGACTCCCATTCCAGCCATTTCTTCAACACAAGTCACTTTAACGCGTGTCTGACAGAAACCCAGTTCAAAACTTGGCTAAATGAAAAGAAACATTTTAACTTCCTCCACCAAAACAGCTAGCAAACCAGTAGATACGGATTATCATCCGTGTGTTGTTGAGTGGTCTCATAGCGACCGACAGGAAGTGAAGATGGGAGTTGTAGTACATTACGGAGAGTACGTGTATACAACACCGGCAATGCGTTGTGCAAAGGTGCAAAATTCAGTATTTAAAAAAAAGTATTTAAAAAAAATATTTAATGCATAAGAACGAGGTTGGGTCACTCGCAATAATGTCTTAAATGTCTCTATAGAACTACGTTTCCCACAATGCACTCGGTCCAGTCTCTCAGTTCCGCATTCAGACAGAGGAGCCCGTCCTCCTCGCAGACTGTCTGACAGTCTGACGTGTGAAGCCTTTAAAGCTTCGTTTCTCACCCAGAGAGTTGGTACCAGGCTGGAGCATCATCTCGAGAGGTCGAGTACTTCTGCAATGATCCTGCAGTCAGGGTGAAAAAGGAATTCATCGAACAAAAACCGGTAGCTAATCAACATTTCATTTACCGGCCAATCTATATGAAATCAAGGGAAATTTTGAATTGGCTGGCATAGCTAATTATCAATGTGGAGCTTGTATTTGTGCGTAGTTGGTGTACTTTTCTTTGTAGTTGATGTTACTTGTTTGAGGGTCACTGAAAAAGTCGTATCCGCTTGCGGTGGTTGGTGTAGCTCAGTGGATAACACCACTACTCGCCAGGGAGCTACTACCACATGTGGGAGACTAGGGTTTGAATCCCGGTATGGGTGACTATGCTGTGCTATACCAATCAGAGTCCTTGAGCAAGACTCCTAACACTACATTGGCCCATCTGTAATATGATTAACCTTGTAAATCGCTATGGATAAGAGCATTAGCTAAATGAAAAAAAAACAACAACCAGGCTTATGATTCGGTTTTACTGCTGTATAAATGTTCAGTACAAGTCACAACCTTTTCCAATAAGCTGTATATATATATATATATATATATGCCAGTGGTTTCCACCTCTATCAAAAATGAACTTGTCAAAGTACTGTCAGTTATAACAGTGGAGGAGCCATCTTTCCCACCTCCCCTTTTTTGATTGCAAAATTGAAGGATTTGCACACCCTATTACAACTAGGTTACTAAAGTTATCTGAAAGCATTTACTTCTTTCCCAACACAGTGTCCCACTATCCGCTCACTCTCTTAAAGGCATTGTGAAATATGTGATCTGACAGCTGTTCTTCCTGTGATAGCCTAAATGTTGTTAATCACCAACAGTATCGTGTCTGCTAGTCAAATTCTTGTTCTTCTTGCATCCTATGAGTTAAATTCAGGTATTATTTTGGCCTGTGTGTAAATCATATAACTGTGATTGTGTCACATAAAGAATACCATATTCATTAACCAAAGATTTAATATACAATGAACTGTGTACTCTGGTCAGTATTTAAATCAGCTTTATTATCAGCACATTCCTTTTAGAGCTGCTGGCTGTTGGAGCTATCAACATGGCGGGTTAATGATTGCAGTGATAATGCATTCAAGAAAAAGGTGTATAGCGAAATGTGGTATCAGAGGAATTTGAAAGGGCAGTTGAACTCATTTCCCATTTCATTATTTTCTCTTTTGTTTCAGAAATGGAAAACAGGACATCTACACACAGCTGTTCACAAGCACTCCTAGGAGAGCCTTTGAAGACAACATTATTCAGACAAGAATCGAGTGGTATAACATACAGAATCCCAGCTCTAATTTATATCAGCGATGGTGAGACCTTCCTGGCCTTCGCTGAGAAGCGGACATCATCACGAGACTGTGATGCAAAGATTCTGGTCATGAGGCGAGGAACCCATCAGAATGGGTCTATCCAGGTGATACCCAAGACCATGTTTTAATTTGTTACTCTAGTTTTAACAGGATGAAATGGCTAAAAGAGTTATGTTTTGACTTTTGCTTTCAGTGGTCGCCTGCAGAGGAGCTCTCCACAGCATGCTTGCCGGAACATCGGACTATGAATCCATGCCCAGTCTATGAGAGAAAAACTAGGACTCTTTATTTGTTTTTTGTCTGTGTGTTGGGTACCACCACTGAGCAATACCAGATCTGCACTGGTAAAAACAAAGCTCGCTTGTGTTACATCACAAGCAAAGACAGTGGACAGAGTTGGAGCAAAGCAACAGACTTGACTGAAAGTGTGATTGGAGAAGACTTTGGCAATTGGGCTACATTTGCTGTTGGACCTGGCCATGGCATTCAGATGAAGAGCGGAAGGCTGGTCATTCCAGCGTATGTTTATTACATTCATGCTAGATGTTTCCCTTTTCATTTCCCACTAAAGGTGGCGCCCCATGCTTTAGCATTCTATAGTGATGATTGTGGAAGCACGTGGCAAATGGGAGAACGAGTAGATATTAAGTCTTGTGAGTGTGAAATGGCAGAGATCATCGACCAAGACAGCAGAAGTCACCTGTACTGCAACGCACGAAGCACACAGGGCCACAGAGTCGAGGCTCTGAGTGAGAACAGCGGGGCTGCTTTTGATCAATTTCACTATGCACAGAAGCTAGTGGAGCCCCACCAGGGCTGTCAGGGCAGTGTGCTGAGTTTTACTCCACCTCAGCATACCAAGCCGGAAGAAAAGAACTGCTTTACGCTCGACACATCTTGGCTACTGTATTCCCATCCAACCAACAGATGCAGGAGGAAAGCTCTTGGTGTGTATCTAAATAAGTCTCCCTTCATCGCCTCTGGTTGGAGCCAACCATGGATCATCCATCAAGGTCCCAGTGGGTACTCGGATCTGACCCAGCATGGAAATACAGAGCGCTTTGCTTGCCTAATGGAATGTGGAGTGAAGAGTGAGCTTGAAGAGATAGCCTTTTTGGAATTTTCTCTCACTGACATCATGAACAATCACCCATGAAACAAGGAAGAATGTCCAGATTTTATTTTCCACAAATACAGCGTTGCTTACATCCCTGAATGAGGGAAGTTAAAATTTATAGATCTTTAAATTCATCATACCATTTGGATATTTGAATAAGGCATGAAATAACTGAATGCTAAACCTCCTTTTTTCGACACAGTCTCAAGAACGTGGTTAAGGGGGCGATTTAATTTGTGAAAATGACCATGGGGAAAAAGGACAGTACTCGGAATGGCCATTAATATATTACTGATCAAATATATGTCTGGAAAACACTAACATTTTTAGAAGAATATATGTATATATAGAATTAGTTATTTAACTATTCTAGCTCCCCTTTTTTTGGGGGAGGGGGGCAGTTGATATCATTCAATAGTTAACTTTTTACTTATGACCTATGGATATTTTACTAACACAGTATTATCAGATTTTATGATATTGACCATCCTGTTGTCAGATGGGATATATGATTTTGTTATGAATTCTAGTCTTGATGCCATAGAATGCATTTTTTTTCAGCACTCCAGATTGTTCTCTGATGTCTATTTAGAAGATCTGTGGTTTACAGACCCATTACACCTTCTGATTTGGCCCTAGAATGGAACATGCAGTCAAACTATCAGATGTTCTGTTAATCATCAAAAGGTAGATAAGGCCACACAGCATGGCTGCTACTTAAAGGTGGTTGTGATGCTAGTTAATATGGAATGGCTCCTCTCTTCACTGTGCAAAGCCTTGATGGAGTCCAAGGTTTGAGAAACCTCTTGTTTGCCATCTTATTGTGCAAATGTTCAGTTCCACAGCTACATCTTGCTGCCTGAGCTAGCTGTAGCATGTGGGCTGGAACGGAACATTCAGTTAAGAAGCTGGTGAATAGGAACTTCAGCCTCATTTCAGAATGAGCATCAACGATGCCGCTGACTGTTCCATGAAAAGGGGATGAAAAGTGTGGACGTATCCTTTACAGCCTGGAAAGCATGTTCCGCCTGTGTAGTCCGTCATTACTGTCGTTGGGTGGAGTCCAGGCTGTTATTTAACAGTCCAGGGTATTTGCATTTGGCTCTGTTTATATATCCACTAGTAAAAACTCTTTGACATGTACAGGATTTGTATTTGAAGGAGGAGACAAGGTTTACAGTATGTCAGGGCCATGTAATGAGCTCTCATTATTCAGTTATGAGAATGTAAATACAGTTTTCCATTCTGTGGCACCTTTTTATATAAAACAATTTTTAAGAAAACTGGAACAGTAGACAAAATCCAAACACAAAGAAGATATTTATGAATTTCAAGACAATCTGTATTTCAACAAGATCATAAATGCAAAACTTACCAACTTCATTATTTTTATAAATATACACTTTATAAATATACACTTATTCTGAATTTGACGGCTGCAGCACATTCAGCACATGTTAAACAGGTGATGTAATTGTGGACATAAAAGCTATATTAATAATATACATAAGTAAGTGGATGACTTGATGGCACTTGCAAAAAATAAATGCATCTGTAAGTACAGTTTTAAAATGACATTCCTCAGCCAGGGATTGCAAGACTATCAGGCTTTCATGGAATTTCACCTTCTGCATTGCACAACATCTTTAAAACAATCTTAAGAAATCTCTGTACATAAAGGAAAATACTTTTAACCACAAATGAATGCCTCTGACCTACTAACATGTTTCTGTGATGGATATCACCGCTGACTTGTGGATACTTTGAAAACGCATTGTCACCATTTGTTGCTGCAACCATAAATGCAAATGAAGACGTGTCAATTACATTATTAAATGTAAACGTGCTATCATCCTTCAGAAACATTGCTGACCTCTCTGTGCTAAAGCACATCTGGAATAGACTGATGCATGGTGGAAACCTGTATTGTGGTCTGACAAGCCAAACTTTCATGGACTATTTTTGAAAATAATAGACATCATGTTCTCCTGGCCAAAGAAGCAAAGGACTATCAGCTGGTTACCTGCATAAATCCAGAGGCTGTTGTGGACGGGAGGATGGTATTAGTGAATACCTTGCAGATCTGTTTAAACGCTGGACACATTTTGGAGCAACATATGCTGTCTTTTAGAAAATTGATTTTAGCATGGCTGCATAGACAGAGAGTGTGGAGGCTAGACCGGAGTCCAGACCAGTCTCTCTGAAAATGTGTTTCTTGATAAGCTGCACAATCATCACAACAGAAACCCTGTACGATTGCACAGCTGTATATAACTTGTATAACAGAAAAATGACAAAAATAAAAATGCTTTCAAAACTTGTGGTGTCTTTAGTCCCCAAACGATTAATAAATACCAGAACAAAGACTGGTGTTATCTGTAACATGCATAGGTGCATCTAAAGCCGCTGACATAAGCATTCCTGGTCCGCATTGATGCCATACATGACTAGGAGCGCAAGCAGGGTGCCATCAGCCTCCCATGCTGTGACCACAGTGTACAAAAATGGGCTCATTTAGTCAGTGATTCACCTTGAGGAAATGTTCTATCAAATACATACAAATAAAACATCTCCGATGATGTTGAGAGGCACCTTCATACAGCCCATGTCACTCCATTACAGAGCTCAATTCCGAATCAAGTTTGCTAGGAAGATTGAGGAAGGGGACACCTGGAAAGGAATCTGTGAAGAACAAAACAGCTGAAATCATCTTGCAACCAAACAGAACAGTGACTTTCAAAATCCACTAGGTGATGCTGTAAACAACAGTTGAGGACAGGAGCGCAATTAAGGCTACCAAAAAGGTAATTTAGGAAGTTCCTGTCTAAGTAAATAGATAGATAGATAGATAGATAGATAGATAGATAGATAGATAGATAGATAGATAGATAAGATGTACAGTATATACAGTAAAGTATAATAGTGCAAATAAATAAACCTCTGATTTAACAAGAGAATTTAGTCCTCACAAGAAGAAAGACACGTCACTACTACACTGACACTCTGAGCTCATCTTAGACGGTCCAAAACACAGTAGGACTTTGTGTTGTGGTCAGGTGATCCCACATTCTCTGTGCAAAATGATCTCATTTCCATGGTATTGAGAGTCATGTGTAATGGTATCACTGACATAGAGACACATATTGGGGTTTTAAAAAGGTATACGCTACCATCAAGACAATGTCTTTTCCCGGGAAATGTCCATTCAGTCTCTTTAGCAGCGCTGCTCTGTGAGCTACTTAATGAGGCACACAGAAGTATGTGTGTAAGTACTGTGGCCTCCAAAAGTATTTGGACATTTAGATCATACTTAAAAGTTCATTAAGATGACTGCGACCCAGGAGGATAAGCTGTATGGATGACGAGTGAGTGTGAAGGGTCATTTTTTAAATCCACTCCAACACAGTTTCCTTTCAGAAATGTTGTGTCATGTGTTTCCGATAGTTGTCATTGAAGGAGTTGGAGAATTCTTCAGGTTCACATCCACAGTTAACCATCTGTTTGAAATTCAGGAGACTGGAGCTTCAGCCTTGACTGGAGTTTACTTACAACTACAGAGATGTACGCGTACAACCTGGGCGATCAACAGTCTATCAACACAGTTTCAACAGTCTATTAACAGTCTATCAACACAGTTTCAACAGTCTATTAACAGTCTATCAACACAGTTTCAACAGCCTATCAACAGCCTATCAACACAGTTTCAACAGTCTATTAACAGTCTATTAACAGAGTTTGAACGGTCTGTCAACAGTCTATCAACAGCCTATCAGCACAGTTTCAACAGCCTATCAACACAGTTTCAACAGCCTATCAATAGTTTATCAACACAGTTTCAACAGCCTATCAATAGTCTATCAACACTCTTTTGCAAATTGTATTCATGTACATGCAGAGAAGCTGGCACAGGCACAGCGTAATTCATTAGTCCCAGAAGAAGAGGAGGAAGAGCAAAGAGGGGGGTGAATAAAATTGAGAAAACGCAGGAGGTTAAAGGATAAGGGAGGGATGAAGATGAGAACATGAAAGGAGATGTAGAATGTAGAGATAAGGGGTGATTGCTATCACCATATAAACATAGGAGTGAAAGCAGAAACAGAAGGTCACGTGCTGTAACTATGTGATGAACATGGTTAAGACTGTAAGCCATCTTAAGAACGCACAATAACATACCCATCAATAAACACAGTCCCAGACTTCGGTGCATCCATGTCTGTGCTCTTGTTAAGATTTTAATGAACTTAAAGAACTTTAATAAAGTTTACTGATGATGGAAATATTAATGTGTTCATTTCCATTCAAACCAGCCTTTATGTTTTTTTCCAGTGTCAGGATAGCAAACAAACAAACAAACAAACAAACAAATAAATAACTGATTTAATAGAAAATCACACAGAAGCCTCCACGACTAAATTGAATGTTATTTTTTTCAGTATAGTTTGTTCAGCCTTTGCCTTTATTACTTCCATTCAACCTTATATCTAATCTCTGATCATTCTGATCATTTATTTGAGGAAAGTCAAACAACTTAATGACAAATGCTCAGATTGCTATATCATTATTTTAGTGGTCGTCTGCTGAGATGCTCCATGAGGCATGGCTAGAAAGATATCACACCATGAATCCATGCACAGTCTATAAAACCAAGACACTCTTTTTGTTCTTCATCTGCATCAAGCATAGCATCACGGATCCTGAGCAGATTGGTGTTGATGTTGACAGAAGCTCATGGAGATTGGGCTACACTTGGTGTTGGACCTGGGCATGGCACTCAGGAGAAGGGTGGAAGACTTATCATTCTAGTTTACGTTGTTTACGTAAGTTGCAATGTTTTAAAGACTGTTTTTGGTTCTTGTTGTTGGTCCTGGTGCTGTTTCTGGAGCTGTTGCTGGTTCATGTGCTACTGTATAATCCAAGCTTCTACAAGCAATCTACAGTGATGAAGATGGAAATGAGTGGAAGATACGAGCAAGAATGAATACGCACTTTAATGAGTATCTGCCTCCAAGGGTGCCGCTGCAGGCCTGTCTTCCTCTGAGGGCGTGGCTGCAGGCTCACCTGCAGGCCTGCCCGCCTCCGAGGATGTTGATGTGTTCCTGCCTGTTTCTGCTGACATTTCTCCTGTCTGTTGAGCTCCCGGCCTACTCACCGACCTTCCTGCCTGACTTGCCGGCTGATGCAAGACTTCCCAAGTCTGCCCCTGGCTCCCAAGTGTCTTTTCCAGCCTGTGGTCCTAGAATTTCCTTGTCCTTCAGTAGACCTGCCAGCCACTGTGTGCTCTGACCTTTCCATGCCCTTTGACTTTCCTTACCAGTCGGCTGTCACTAATGAACCTGCTGACCTGAGGGCTGGTGACCCAGCAAATGGCTGCAGTCCCACTAGCTGCCCAGAATGTGACCACTGGCCATCTAGATATTAGCCTTCGTGTACGGGCGCCCTCGCAGTTCCCTGCTCAGTTGGCCACCTGACCTTTCCAGCTCCATGCCAAGTTACCACTCCAGTTCACTACCCTGCCTCATAATTCTTTTTCCGTATTGCACGTCATTTTTTTTGTTTGTCCCTGTGCCTGTGTATATATGTGTCCTTGTTTATGCTTGTTAGTCTTCCAGTTCATTGACAAATAGAGAAAGCGTCTCCAACTTTAACCTTTCCGCTTCATTAAAACCCCTACCATGACAGAGCTGATGATAAAGGGATACGGAATCAATTTAAACTGAGCCTAATACACAGCCTATAAAGAGGAGTCAGAGGGTGTATCTACCATACACCCCCTGACTCCTCTTTATAGGCTGTGCATTTGGGCTTCCGCTGACAGAAAGAGACTGAACAAAATCATCAAGAAGTCCAGCTCTGTTCTGGGGTGTCATCTTGACCCAGTGGAGGTGGTGGGAGACAGGGGAATGAGGACTAAGTTTAAACACATGCTGAAGAACCTGTACCACCCTATGTACCACTGTCTGGAAGCACTAGGCAGCTCCTTCAGTGCCCGGCTGCTGCACCCACGGTGTGTGAAGGAGAGATACCGCAGATCCTTCCTTCCAGCCGACTGTATAACAGCCACTCCCCTCAGTAGTCTATTTCTACACTAGTCTATTTCTACACTAGTCTATCTCTACACTAGTCTATTTCTACACTAGTCTATCTCTACAGTAGTCTATTCCTACAGTAGTCTATTACTGCACTATTCTATCTCTACACTAGTCTATTTCTACACTAGTCTATCTCTACACTAGTCTATTTCTGCAGGAAGCTATTTCTACAGTAGTCTATTTCTACACTAGTCTATCTCTACACTAGTCTATTTCTGCAGGAAGCTATTTCTACAGTAGTCTATTTCTACACTAGTCTATTTCTACAGTAGTCTATTCTACACTAGTCTATTCTACACTAGTCTATTTCTACAGTAGTCTATTCTACACTAGACTATTCCTACAGTAGTCTATTCTACACTATTCTATTTCTACAGTAGTCTATTCTACACTAGTCTATTTCTACAGTAGTCTATTCTACAGTAGTCTATTCCTACAGTAGTCTATTTCTACAGTAGTCTATTCTACACTAGTCTATTTCTACAGTAGTCTATTCTACACTAGTCTATTCCTACAGTAGTCTATTTCTACAGTAGTCTATTCTACTATGTGCAATAGAACCCAGTAATCTACCTCTATTGTACTATGTGCAATAAAACTGCATAGCATAATCCTGTCTTCTGGGTTTAAATTAAATCTTATCTTATCTTATCTTAACATAACAGACAGACAGACTAGGGGGAGAGCAGAGGATACCGAGTACACAATGGTCATCTGTAGACGTCTAAAATATGTTTAAATATAGTGAGATACGTGATTGTAACGTTGTTTAAACAATTTAAATGTTTACTGGGTTTCTCATACACAGACAGACAGACTGAGGGAGAGCAGAGGGTTTCTTCTATCTCATCACCCTCCATAATTTCAGCTGCACCTACTTTAGTCCTTTATGCCAGGATCCCGGACCTCGTTTGGCCTTCCCACGAAACCCTCCTGTATTCAGCTAGGTAAACTGTGTGTGTTCACTAGCGATGGGGCCGGTCGTGTGATGGGATGACGTCACTGTTATGGCTACAAGTGCGCATGTCGCAGACGGGACAGCGAAAGTGGACTAGCAGAAGTTGAGAAGTTCTGTCCTCTGATTTGGGGTAAGACCGCACAGCACCAGCACACTAACCGGAGAGCAACTCATTTCTGCTCCGTGGACTGGTTTTAAGGCTGATAGAGTTTGTGGTTGCTGGTTAGGCGTACGGGTCTGCTGAACTCTGAAACTTTGTTAAACTCTCACACTAACATCATAGCTATAAAACAGACGAAGGAGGGAACCAAAAGAGGTTCTTCTGTACCCCAGCATGGCGCCTTTGTGTGTGTGTATGCCTCCGGCTGCAGAGAGAGAAGGCTGGTCACTAACAGTTAGCACAACATGGACGCCCCTCTCCATTCCTCTATACAGCAAGCCATGTGAATGAGCTCCACAGTGCATATTATGTCCAATAGGTGAATGTGTACATCTGTATATCCCATAGCTTTTGAATCCACAGCTTGTATTACTGTTCTATAAAACTCTATATTCGGTAAAAACAGAGCTCTCCTGGTGTTTAGTACTGCAAGGCTCTATGCATCTAACATTTTCACTCCCCTTTACACCTGTTTAAAAGTCACGCGACAACAAACCTGATGTTCAGTGGGTGTAAGTGGTATGCTGGGAATATAAATGTTTAAAGTTTATAAATGCATATAAAGTTTTGAACAAGGTCAGTACTGTTTCATACACTTTCTGATATACTTTCTTCACTGGGGGACTTTTATTTGACTTTACAGAGAATGGAACCTTAGGGGTCTTGTAAAACGGCAGCTCATCGAGAAAGAAGTTCCCAATCAGGACTTTAATTTTGTACAAAAAAGACTTACACAGGTAAGAAATTAATTAACTTTTTTTTTTGCTTTTGCAAGGCATTCTGGAAACCCCAAAACCTAAAAGCACTGGCCTAGTACGTGCTTAACTCAATCTCAGATTAAATAAATAACATGCATGCATACATACATACATACATACATACATACATACATAAATGAATAAAGCTCATAGATCTCTATAGGAGGGCCAGTTTTCATGGGTCAAACTGACCATGTTGATCTTGCACTGTTTACTTTTAGCTCACCAATTTTTGATTTAGAACCCCAAAGCATTCTTCACCTCAACCCACCTCCAGAAAGAGCCTTATACCTTACTCAGACAAGTTTTCTCGCTCAGATCTTTATGCACAATATAGGATTGCATGATTCTGGTATATGTATCACAGCTGTTGAAACAGAACAGAATTTCTCGCTGTCTTTTTTTTTTTTTTTTTAACGCTTCAGCTTTTCAAGATTTGTGTAAAATCCATGATGAATGGACAAATTACTTGAGAAAATGAAGTCTGATTTCCTTTGACTTACATGAAAAGTAAAGTATATTAGTTCCTTCCCCTGTAAAGTTATTTTGAAGATGCAATATTTTGTTTTGACTGCAGCAACATGCTAAAACAATTTGTTATATTATAATAATATTAATTGTGTTGAGCTTTTTAAAATGCTTGTTTGTTACGTTTATTGCAAACAGCCAAAGGTTTCTAAATTTAGCTTATAAACATAATTTAAATCATTTTGATCGCCACTGTACATGGTAAGTGAAGCTGATAAAACAGCTGTGTGTTTAATAAAGTGCTCAGTGAATGTATACAGTATATACACTTACACAAATGAAGCCACTCTTGTCACAAAGTTTCTAGTACTTCTCTCTGAATTATTATAATTTTTTTTTTACAGAATGGAAAGCCCTTCAAAACAACCTGAACACAACCTCCTCCCTCATCTATCTTCAAAAACAATATTATTCAGAAGGGAGGGCCAAGTTACATATAGAATCCCAGCGCTAATCTACATCAGTGATTGCCAGACCTACTTTGCTTTTGCTGAGAAGAGGAAGACACATGACGACAGTGATGCAGATGTCTTGGTTCTGAGGAGGGGCAAACGACAGGATGGAAAAGTCGAGGTGATGTATGCCGAGTAACACATGTTTGATTTGGTTAGATGACATTTTCAGATGCATGCTAAAATTGATAAATCTCGTAATTTTTATTTTAGTGGTTGCCTCCCGAGTTGCTTGCCGAAGCATGTTTAGAAGGATATCGCACCATGAACCCATGCCCGGTCTACAAGTCCAATACACTCTTTTTGTTCTTTATCTGTGTGTTGGGTAACACTCCTGAATACGAACAGATCCAGACTGGAAAGAACAAGGCTCGCTTGTGTCACATCAGCAGTACAGACTACGGGCAAACCTGGAGCAAACTGACAGACCTGACAGAAAGTGTGATTGGAGAAGAGTATAGTAATTGGGCTACCTTTGGTGTTGGACCTGGGCACGGCATTCAGATGAAGAGTGGAAGACTGATCGTTCCAACTTACGTCTATTACATCGAAAAGGGGTCTCCCACCACTTCTTATGCCTTAGCAATCTACAGTGATGATGATGGCAAGACTTGGAAAAAGGGAAAATTAATGAATGCTGAGTCTAATGAGTGTCAAATGGCAGAGCTGATTGACCAAGAAGGCAAGAGTCAGCTATACTGCAATGCTCGAACCGAAAGAGGCCACAGAGTAGAGTCTTGGAGTGAGAAACACAGTGAAATGGCTTTTGAAAGATGTCAAAAGTCACAGGAGCTGGTGGAGACTGGCTCAGGTTGCCAAGGTAGTGTGTTGAGCTTTCCGGCACTGGAAAATGCCAAAGAGGAAAGCAGCTCCTTAACATCTCACACAAACACCTGGCTGCTCCACTCACATCCCTCGGATAAAAAGTCCAGAAAGGATCTTGGAGTTTATCTGAACAAGAATCCTTGGGACGCCTCTGGTTGGAGCAAACCATTGATCATCCACAACGGCCCCAGTGGGTACTCTGATCTCACTTCCTGTGAAGACAGGAAGACCTTTGCTTGCCTTATAGAATGTGGAAAGAAGGTTGAATTTGAAGGGATATCGTTTGTGGAGTTTTCCTATGACGCCACTAAACATTAAAGACTGGGCCAAGGATTCTATTTATTCAAATATCTTTAGTTTACAGAGAGTTGCAGTCAAGATACAAGCAAGACCAGTCACTATGGAAAACTGGTCTACTGCTGTTTCTTCCCTGGAATTGTAGTACGGAAACCACATCTGAATAATGGGAGTTTAAATACATTAAAAATTACATACTGAGAACCTCAAAGACTGTCATTTCCTCTTACAAGTACAACTGCATATTTGTAAAAGAGAGCAAAAACAAAACCAAAAAAATAAAAATCTTAACAGTCCTAACTCTACCAAAAATTACACAACTTTTACATATACCAGCTAATGTTCCAGCCTGGCAGAAACAACAACAGATCAAGACCAATGGCAGACTGTACACAGGCATTTACCTTTCCAGGCTCAGACAGGAACTAAATGAAAAGGCGACTTTACTTCCCTCTTCCACTCACTCTCAGCAGGCATGGTTTATCTTTAAACAAGTGTGACATTGGCTTCATATTCATCAACTTCTCAATCTAATATGTTCCATCTTAAACGTTACAGCTTGTATGGGTTCTTACAGACAGTGTAGATATGTGTTCCGGGTTGGGAAGGGACAGTTGAGACAGCTTTGAAGTTTCATACCTTTATCAATGTTGCATATAAATTCTCTATCTACATTTTATATATATATATATATATATATATGGCTAAATTGGACCAGCCTGGTGGCCAATCTTCATTAATTGCACATTGCACCAGTAAGAGCAGAGTGTGAAGGTTCAGTTAGCAGGTAAGAGCACAGTTCTGCTCAAAATACTGGAATGTACACAACATTATGGGTGACATACCAGAGTTCAAAAGAGGACAAATTGTTGGTGCACGTCTTGCTGGCGCATCTTTGACCAAGACAGCAAGTCTTTGTGATGTATCAAGAGCCACGGTATCCAGGGTAATGTCAGCATACCACCAAGAAGGATGAACCACATCCAACAGGATTAACTGTGGTACACCATACCTCTAAAACCAGGTGTTTCAGTATCATTGTCCAACCCCTGTGTGTGTGTATATATCATTTTTTTCTCCCACTGGTAGTTCTGGATAGTAAAAAAATTCCACTGTCCACTTTATAAACTGTGAACACTTTTTCCTCATGACTGCAGAGCAGAAATCAGACTTCAAGGACTCCATTATGCACATATTTTCAAATCATTAGAATTCGCAATTGAATCTAGATAAACTTTATGGATTTATTGATCATTGCTCGTCCATTATTAGAGCAGTGTTTCTCGACCCGGGTCCTGAAGGCATCCTGCCCTGCACATTTTAGAGGATTTCCCACTTTACCCTACTCCCTGCAACTCTGAAAGGGCTAGTTAATGAGCTGCTAGGTTCAGTCAGGAGTGTTGGTAGTAGCACAAGCACTGAGATGAAGAAGCCGTTGCTCCAACAAAACTCACAACAGTGAACAGGATACAGAAACATGTGGACCGTCTGGGTGTCCCTCAGGACCGGCCCGAGAACCACTGGTCTTTTGCGTGCTTGTATGTCTACTATTACATATCTTACTATAAAATATGAAGCATATATTGGTATAAAAACAACCTGAAAATTACATATCAAAATATTTACTGAATACATATAAGTTCTACATAAAAGGCAAACAAACAATATGCCTGTGCTTTAAGATTAGACACTGATGTTATCCTTGCCCACCCAGTCCCAAACATGTAAAGATCCATCTGAAGCTGCTGACAGAAGAGTTCTTGGTCGCCATGGATGCCACACATGAGTTGTAACTACAAGTGGAGGATCATCAGTCTTCACCTCACATGACAAACTGTGACCACGATGCACAAAAATAGGCTCCGGGTTCTTCAAGTCAGTGGTCCAACTTGTTGTGTCGAAAACAAGAACTGTTCCATCAAACCCTTAAAAAAGAACAGACAATGACTGTTAATGTGGATAACACTAACCAACCATGAGTCTCTATTTAATAGGACTATTTATATATAAACATTTTGCCATCCCTGACAGCATATTCATTAATTTTTAGTGCACTATAGTTTTCAGAGTGTGGATCTGTAGAAAAAATCCAGAACACAACATGTATATGTGCTGCATTTTAAGATAGGAGTGCTGTGCTTGTTCTTATCATTGTTGTCGGGTTTTTAATTTAAAAGTCCCTTTGGCCTTTTACATTTCATGAGGAATAACCCAAAAATATTTGCAAAAAAAGTTTTTCATTTGGAGGTTTTATTCATATAGAACTAACTTATATAGGGTATGCAGAGATTAATAACAAGCTTATCAGTCATGTCTATTAACACTGGGATTCAGTCAGCCAGTATTGAAGTTTTATTTCCACACTGCTACTTTCACAATTAAAGTCTAAAATGCGTCCTACCTGACACAGACAGACAGTTGTCCAGAACAGGAGCCCACCTCACTGTCAGAAAGTCACTGCTGGAAAAACTGTGTTGGAGATTAAGCTGAGCTTGTGTGACTGGACTGCTCATTTTCCGGAGATCAGACACTAACACCTGACCACAGGAGGAGAGTCTTGAGACAGAGCAAGAAGAGAGATCTGACTGAGGCGGATTTGTTTTCAGTCCAAAAGTCCAGTGTGATCTGCTCATGTCTTCTTGTAGAGCATAATGCTCGACACTTGGATCCCTTGTGTCTCCAACACACAGAGTGCCATTTGTTGCACAAATGATAAATGCACTTGCATTTATAAATTGCAGACCACTCACTGGATTCAGTGAATCTGTACCTATAAAACAAAAGAGTTTAGGTTCGGAAGATTTACACTTAAAAAAAAAAAAGAAAGAAATAGTAGAGTATCTATAACAGAGAGATGGATAGACAGATAGATAAATAGATATTTTGTCCTTACCTACTGCATACAGTGTTTTCCCAGAGGCTAGCTCGGTGAGTTGAACATCACTGATCCGAGAGCCATGTAGAACAGAAGGAACCTCCGTCAATCCTGAAGATATTTTTCTGCCTTCAGCTGCTGTGTCTCTAAGGTTTATAACGCCTGTTCTCTTGATAACATCTAGGTCATTTTTAGGGAGAAGAAGAAGAAAACTTGAAGGCCAGCTACTCTGCTAAACGACTAACATGAGAGAACAAATAACTGATAAAAGAAACATTAATCATGAAGTAAAAGTTGATACTGTACTGTGTTTTGCACGAGAGAGAGAGAGAGAGAGAGAGAGAGAGAGAGAGAAGAAGAAGAAGAAATTGCCATAATAAAATACAAATAAAAAGAAAAAAAAAATGTTAATACCACTGTCATCTTCTCCAAGGTCCCAAACCAGGAGTTTGGAGCCAGCATCCCCGCTCGTCACTAAATTCCTGTAATTATTGAGAAATTAAAAAACACAATTTCAACATTTTCAGAGATAAGCATGTACTTTTAGCAAAGTAGACAACATTTTTGTCTGTTGTAAATTTGTTGTAAAACTATTTTTACAGGTTTTTTTTAAGGTTAAACCAAAAAGGAATGAATGCTTTAAATCGATAAGACAAACCAGCTTATTCTATCAGAATGAGGTCCTTAACCTAAACATTTAGCCAACTTGGAGGAAAACGCCGATATCCCTTTAAACCATTCAGCCTCCTAATACTGAGATGTGATTTGGCCCATATTGCCCAACCCTACGCCACAGCAGATTTAGTTCTGCAGTGTTTGGAGAGAGTGTTAGTGCTAAGACGCACCTTGTTTCAAAGATGTGTCTCAAACATTCAACTGGCTCGTCACAGAATCCTCCATGCTGTACTTTAAAGTCGCGCTCTGGACACAGGCCCTGAGAAAAACATTGGATAAAAGATATTTGGTTAAATTCACCTCTGATTAAAACACCTGCATTTCTCGTACGAGGTGTGGTGAGTGTATGCACATTGTATAGTGTTAAGTTAGTGGAAAATGTATTTCCTGAGTTGAAATAGGAGCATCAGGGCAGGGAAAACATGGTGATCCTCTGGGATGGGAAATAGGAATTACTGGTATAGAAGGCATCCTGTTATTGACTTACCTGTTTGTTTCCAGCAAACAGCTTTAAAGGCAACTGCAGCTCTAAAATTTCATTCTTTGGAGAAGAGTAACCTGCTACACATACACCTGCAACATAAACAGCATGAATGCATATTTCATTTGGCTGGATTTTATCATTTGTATTCTTCTATTCATTAGTTGAACAATAACCTGAAACACACAAACATCATAAATGTGGGACTAGTGTATGCAACAGAGATTGCACTGTGTTAAAGTTTTAAAACTGGGGAATTAAACCCAGTAATAAGGAGCTTATAATCTGTCTGTGGATGAGTAAGACCAATAAGAACAACAACTACTAAACAAAAAAAAAGACTAACAAGAAGAAAAACTGAACTTTCTGGTGTGCTCGCCTTCTTTTTTTCTGTTTAGTAGTTGTTGTTCTTATTGGTCACAAAAATTGTAAATAGAATCTTTTAACCCCATTACATAAGCAGCGTAATCTATACTTTACTTTTTTCACTTGTCCACTCTATTACTTTTGTCGGATGCTCAAG
This sequence comes from Prochilodus magdalenae, assembly GCA_024036415.1. Classification (NCBI taxonomy): domain Eukaryota; kingdom Metazoa; phylum Chordata; class Actinopteri; order Characiformes; family Prochilodontidae; genus Prochilodus; species Prochilodus magdalenae. The sequence goes on from JAMWET010004458.1 coordinate 400,444, forward strand.
TTGAAATACATGCAAGTCTTTGTACCTGCAAAAGAGAAAGACTTGTACATACAGAAAAAGCATAAGGAAATCTGCATAGATATCAGACCAGCATGAATTCCATGCTGAGCAGTATTGAGATGGTCTAAAACCGGTTGGTCATGGTCATGCTGGTGGACCAGAACACCAGCATTCAAACCACACCAAATCCTGGTGTTGTGGTGAGCAGGCGTGGTGATTTCTGTATGTTGTTCTAGTAAGGATGCATGGAGGAGAGATGAACCTGTAATTGGCAGTTTCTACGGATATGAAGCTGAAACATCAAGTGCCTAAGTCTGGGCATCAGTGCTGTTTTTGACAAGACTTGTGCTTCTTATTTTAACTTCCCGTTCCACCTTAAACGGTGCAGCAGTCCCACACTCTTCATAGATGACAGAATGTAACTGCTGCACCATTTAAGGTGGAACGGGAACATATGCATAATAAGAAGCCAACGTCAGGAACTCAGGCAAGCTATAAACCTACACAGCCACCAGTTTTTAGGGCTCACTGAAGGACTTACATGTGTAATGACTCCATAAACCAGTCTTCAGCTTCGTCAGACGATATATCCATGTTATGGGTGTTTTATAGGTCACTAAAGTTAGACACCTCTGATATAAACAGCTGTATTGCAGCGCTAGGGCTACGTTAGATAGCGGGTCTCGAAGTAGGGTGCTGAATTAGGTTTGACTAAAAAAATTAACTGAATTTAAGATGGAAATGTAAACAGATAGAGTAGACTACACCAGTCAGTTATGCAGGTTCAAATGTGTAGGCTTTCCAGCACTACTTCTTCGTTACTAAGCCTGCTCTCCCCTGCGAGCTGTTTACTGCCACCTAGTGGACTATATATGAACAGGCTCCATTAATGCACATGCTAAACCACGACGTTCTGTTTACAGAAAGGTGACACATTTATTTACATATTTGCTGTGTATTTTAGTAAGCCAGCATATGAAGATCCAGTTTGTATTGCATAGTATGACATTTCAAACGTGGTAGCTTTAAGAGCTTTTAAGAGAAGGATTAAAATATAATACTAAGCATCCCCTTTAAATAATTTCCTACTGGCCAATCAATGGGGGCTGTAAGATACCACAGTTCTCTCCTCTGTATGCAAACTGGCAGCTTTATTATATTTATTTTATTTGACATATTGTTATTGAAGCCTTGCTGGATGGTTAATTTGGCACTGGTTTAGTGTCATACAGTGAAATTCCAGATGCATAAATGAGAGGAATGTGAACAAATCTTAAATCACTGTAGTTATTATAGGAATTTCTGGGCAAAAAATCTAACTTAGCCCAAATGGGTTGTTCTATATAGGTATGTTTGTTGTCCAGACTTTACTTCTTTGGTTTAAACCTGGTGTTGCAAGGCTAATGATGCTAACACTGAAAGTAAATAAGTAAATGGTCACCAGACTGTCTCCAGCGCTAAAATTGGCATGTATTTGATTACGCTGATAGATAGATAGATAGATAGATAGATAGATAGATAGATAGATAGATAGATAGATAGATAGATACTTTATTGATCCCCAAGAAAATTTAGCAGCCAGTAGCAGTTACACAATACAGCACAGTAAAACAAATACAAAAAAACAGGGTTGTGCAGTTTGAAGAACCTAAATGGGCAGATACCGGCAGCAGTATTATTAACTGTTAACTATAAACTATAAACTATACATAGTACAGGTCACTAACGATAAATATATAAATATCTCACCTCGCAAGGAGGCAAGAAATATATACAAGAAAATACAAATATAACTGTAGACTGTAGAAAAGATGCAATAGTAATAAATAAATGTGCATGAATGTGCAAGGGACGCAGTTATCAGCAGATAAATGACTGAATTAACATAATAAACATGTGCATATATTGGTATTTAAGTAAAGTGGAGTGTCCAGGAGTTCAGATGTACAGTATATACAGTAAAGTATTCCCCTCTGGAAGAGTTAAAGAGCCTGATGGCTCTCGGGACAAGGGATCTCCTGAGTCTGTCCGTGGAGCAGCTCTGTGACAGCAGCCTGCCAATGAACTTGCTCCTTCTGTCCATGATGATGCTGTGCAGTGGGTGCCCATCATCATCCATAATAGACACCAGTTTGTGCAGTTATGTGTGATAAGTCATGTAAACATGACAAAAAATGTGTTACATGACCTAACTGATGTAAATCTAGTAAGGAAATGTCCTTGTTGCTCTTTGATTAGAAACTGAATTCAGATAAGGTGTGACTGTGACAGTATGACGTGTGACAACCAACTCATGGTTTCCTACTGCCTGTCAGTTTGAAGTTCCAAAGGTGGCTGCTTAATGCGGAGCAACAAAGTTGATAGGGATGGATTGGATTTGGGCCACTCTTGTGAATATTTAGCTTCATCATCATCATCTGTGTTGTTTAACATTTATTACAGTGAAGTGCCTGCCAGAAGCTGCTTCTATGAGAGATAACAAGCATGAGACGCATAACGTATCTAGTAAAAAATGCTGGTATTGAACTGAATGATCACATTGTCAGCTCATAAATTCTGATGAGGGCCAGCAGAGCAGGGTGGTGAGCTGAGCGATGATTGTAAAAACTCATACACATTTGTGGGGGTTAACTCTTTTGTGATAGTGTCACATTGTGCTGAATGAATAGCAGAGGTACAAAGATTGAGTGATAACCGAGAAGACAAAGCAGGGCACAATGCGATGCCGCATGTTGCGGGTGACACTCGTGCTTTTCCTCTTTGCTGCACCAGGCCTATGCCCTATTCTCTGAGGCACCATCACTGCAGGCTAGCTTAATACAGGCTACTGACTGAGCTTTTTTAGGTGTGGTTAGTTCAAAATGGAATGCAGGACATCTCCAAAGTAGTAACTTTACAGAAGAGCGGTCTTTCCTTTCAGTGTTAGTCAATAGAAAAAGATTTAATCAAGCAAGTTTTGAGTATTTCTATTAGTTTATTAATTAATAGACTGGAACAATATGCTGTGCTGTCAGGGATGAATCTATCTTGCTACCGAAATACATATTCTATAAGCATGCATCTATTTATAGCTATTCATATTTGAATTATTGTGATACAGTGGTGTGTTACTATGTTGTGTTACTATGCTAATGGACAGCCTTATAAAAGTACAGTATTCAAAATTCCAGGTGGTCACTGGAGTTTCTTATCGCCATAGAAACACTGCTAGAAGTGTGTTTTACAATGTACCAATCAAATATGCTTGCCATGAAATAATCTTTCCGGCCATGATTACATTTATTAGCTACAGGCTAACATACAGCTTTGGTACTATGCTTTAGTGTTTGTAGAGTCAGCTTTATTCAGAATCATTCCAAACAAACAGCATTTTCTTCTACTACAATGAAAAAATAATTCTTTTTCTTTGATGTTTTGGAGAACATCTTCAGTTCCTTATGAATTATGACTCCAGTGAATCCCCGTTGTAGAACCAACTAGATAAAATAGACTGCAACTCAAAAAAGAGCTTGTAAGAAGTTATCCGGTCACATAAACAGGAGCACCCACTGTAAAAGTTCATTCACAAAAGCACTATTCCACTTTAGCTATTTGGGTCAGTCGTCTAACCATGTTATTGTCTGGTGTCTGTACAAAGCAGGCTACAGCCAGCCCCACTCAGACCAGGGCATGCTTTGACTGCCGTAAACACAAAGGGGGCGGCGATACGAGCTGGAAAAGAGAGGCATGTTTTCTTTGAAAAAGCACTGCATTAATTGTAATCCAGGATTTAAAGTGTGACTGAGCAACCATTCAGATCAATTTAGTCAGCGTCCACGTGCCGTCCAGTTGTGTAACCACGCTGCCATCCCATGATGTTGCTCTCAGGCCTAAAGTGTTGTTGTTACCTTCTCCTCTGTTTGTTTCAGCAATCGTATTTACACCTGTCATATTTCATTCCATGTTAGTTCTGTCCTACAAGCACATCACAGACACAGACAATTTAGTACATACTCATAAATGATAAGGGTTAAGTTGTTCCTTCTATTCTTAAAAGAAGTGTGTACAAAAGACGTCATCCCTAATTTTCCTTCAACAGCTGGCTTAGTCGTCCTGCAGTGTTTCAGCATTCACTAAAACCGAACAGCACAGCATCTGCAAATGAGATATGGATAAACATAATAAGAATACACATGTATTAATCTGACACAGGTTTATTTATAAACAGCTATTTAATACCATGTATGTCACCTGTATCTGCGAGGACAACCATGGTGACCAACTATGTACTCTTGGGCAAAGCAGAACCGCCGACAGAGTCCTCTATAGCCACACGTCCAGTACTGTGCCTCAGTGTCCTCAGCTAACAGATGATAGACAGATGCTCAGTGCAGTTATGAGTAGGGCAATCTTTCACAGAACAGCAAATACATAGGGATGCAGTTTATGGAAATTGGAATAATCTCAAAATAGCCAGCTAAGCTACATTTCATAATGATTTCTTTCATTCTGGTTTCTTATATAGACACATTTCAAGGAGAATGAGAAATGACTAGGAGAGACTAGATTAGACTGTCCTCCAGCTACTTGACATATATACAATAGGATTATTAAAGATTTAGCTTGAAATGACTTGTGTTTCTCAACAGTTCTGCACATGGTCACGTCATTTATACATACATATTGCATATCCTCTCTCTCACACAGGTACGTACACATACACACATCTTCACAGGTCAGCTAATATCGAACGTTGCCTACCATCCCCAGCTGAGAGCACCATTAAGAAGACAAGTAGGATCAAAGCCAGTCTGTTCATGGTTTGGCCTCTCTGACTTGTCAGGCTGTACTGTGTGGTCGGGGCTGATGCTGCATTTATACAGCCTGTTGACGAGGGGAGGAGTCCAGATGAGGTAATATAACCTAACCTCAGTTTTTAACTTGTTTATTCTCAATTTACACCATCTGAAAACGCCAGTTCCAAAAACACTGGGACAGAATGTAAATGCTAATACAAACAGAAAGCAGATTACAACATTCATTTGGCAGCACAAAATACAAGATATGATGTTTTATCATGTGAGTGTCTGTTTAAAATATAATTTCACTAATTTGGTGCCGGCAACATTTTCCAAACAGTGTACCACTGTTAACATCACCTTCCATTTAAACCCCGGTTAACTGTTTAGGGACTAAAGAAACCAGTTGAATCAATTTTGACTTTGTCTTTTACATTCTTCTGTTTTTCTTCCATTGTGCAACGGATTGGGACCTCTGTTGTCTAGTTTGCACTCAATAGTGTGTCTCTGGTCTGCCCTGCCAACAGGCCAGTGTTGCCACCACACTTGCAGACACGCAGAATGTGGCTTGGTGTTGGCATGTTGAAATAAGAATGGATATATGGATATACTGAAAAAGATGTGATCTAGAAGACAACACATGTATATATATGTATATTTATATATATATATATATATATATATATATATATATATATATATATATATATATATATATATATATATATACATATATATACATATATACACATACATTTTGCACCAGTAGTGGTGCTTTCACAGAGATCCATGGACCTTTTCTTTCTTAGTCTGGAGGACATGAGGTTAGTTGTCTGATGTCATATGGCTTCTGCTGTAAATAGTACTATATTAACAGATTTATAAACAGATTTATGTGCTTAGTATTGTATATATTTATTGTCTAATGTATATTTTTTGTATTTAAGTGCTGTAAGGGACTACGCAAGTTTTTCACTCACCTTCACACCTGTGAAAATGTGACGTTACAATAAAGTGATTTGATTTCATTTGATTTGATTAACAACAGTGCCATCTGAGGGGTGCATATTCGAGCATTCAGTTTGTGTTTTGGCCTTTACCTTTACATACAGAGCTTTCTCACAACTCTGTTGATCTGTTGATGATGGTATGCACCGTAGAGATTGAAATTTCTGAAATGCTAGTAAATACTTGCTCATGGGGGAACACTGTTGTTTAAGAGCTGGATGCTTCAAAGCCTTTTCTGGAAGCTCCTTTTATTTGGGATGCATGACAATATTGGTATCACATCGGTGTTGATCAGTTTTCATCTTTTTTTAAACATCATCAGGAACAGGCGGTAAAAGTGCTCAGAAAAAAACAGGTTTGGAAAGCATAACGCCTGGAAAGTAATGTTGCCATTACCAGATTGTCTGTTTACCTTAAAGACAGACTGCCTTTCTCTGTGTAGATAGATAGATAGATAGATAGATAGATAGATAGATAGATAGATAGATAGATAGATAGATAGATAGATTTTTAGATGTATTGCAGCAGCCAAAGTACAGTAACGAACAATAATAGAAAATGTATATAAAAAATAATTATTCTAATAATAATAATAATAATAATAATAATAACCATGTAAAGTATACTGCCTTAAAGGATTCATTACCATGAACAGTGTATGTACAATAATAAAAGAATAAGGCATAAATTTTATGCAGGAGAGCCGTGCAGCTGTGTATTACCACATTCCCTAGTCATCTAAAACTGTCCGGTCAGAAAGCCAGATGACAATTTCATTCCATCTACTGTGCCAGTGTTTTGTTTAAACCAGGTTATGTACTTTGTGTAAATGTGATGAGTAGACTTATAGAATTGGTCCATAATGACCTACTGTGCATTCCCAGAGAGCAGCTGAATCAGTTGACAACCAATACCAGTTGATAAAGAGTGCCATTTCACTATTTCCACAATCCATTCAGCCAATTTTAAAGAGCAAAGGTTTTTGAAGTAGATATATGGGCTTGGTATTTGGTTTTAGTCGCTATACTGCATATTAAAGGAATAAGTGGCTTTGTGCCATGTCGAGTTTCTGTTAACAGTTAACTTCTTAGTAAGAAATGATTCATTCACACACTAAACCAAAGACTTTACAAACACTGTGTAGAAATCATCAGTGCTTTCTGCATTACAGTCACGTCTGCACTCTCAGTACATACATGGGAGAACACTGCATGTGGAACACTCTAATGAAGTCTTCTGTGGCCGAACAGTTTATTCAGTAATAAGGGATTCATTTATCGATCTTGATTTATTGCTTGTTATACAAATCATGTTTTTGTCTAATCAGTCACATAACATACATCACTACATCACAATTTCCCAGGTCCGTAATAATCTTTTAATAAGAATTAATAGAGTACCCAATATAGTCATCAGAATGAATTTTTAAAACCCATTGTGTGGAAGCGTTCTCACAAACTGAGCCAAATAAAGGGTAATACTGAAGCTCTCATCAAAGTCAGCTTTGATAATCTGAAGGAAAGGCCCAGTGTAAGATCTGACAGAATAGTTAATCGTTTAACCAAGCTGGGATGGAAAGATTACAGAAACTGGCTTTAGCAGCTAAAATGTACTGTTATTAAATATTTAGAGTACATATCCGAACTGTCTACTACACTCTCATCGAGGCAGGAATGTGGAACTCGCTTGAAACACATTTCTTTATTTACTACTTCCTTTCAGCTTACTGATGTCAGCATGCGGAGACCTTGCACCAGTATGTACGTCAGTGAATACTGCCAGCCAGCAGGTGTCACCATTACATTATAAGACGAGCAGTGTCTTTCTGGAGCTGCATCATCAACCCAAATGAACCCATGGAAAGGGGAACTAAATGTTCCTTGCTTTTTTTATAAAAACCACTGAACAGTGTTACAGTGTTGTGTGCAGTATTATAATGGAGAGAAAAACACAGAAGCTGTAACATTTTACATCATGGCTTTTCAGAAAAGGGATCTTTGGGTCTGTTTTTTTTATGTGTATTTTTATTTAAAGAAACAACAGATTGTCCTTCACATTGTGTAAATCATTCATGATGAATTGACCACCAGAAATACTCCAGCGTTGCTTGGAATACACTCTGTTTACTTTTAGATTAGAGGAAAAAATAATGTTTAAAAGTGATTTTTTGGGGGGCGTGGCAATGCGTCCACCTGTCTAACCTACTGCACTTTAGCCCATCTGTTCTTATTAAGGTTATGAGCAATGCTTTCGTCCATACTGCGTACAATACGCAGTATGGGGTACAATACAGCGCAATCAATTAGAATATATATCATATGTATATCGGTCTTTATGGAACAATGACAAATACAGTTTCAGTTTCTGAGCCATAAGGAGAGTTTTGGAAAATGTACATAAAACCCCATCTGTTACATGTGGATCTCAGAGGAAAAAGCAAAAAGAGGAACACGTGCCTTAATAATAATAATAATACAATAAATAAATAAATAAATAAATAAATAAATGAATAAATATTATTATTAACAACAACAACAAACAACAACAACAACAACAACAACAACAACAACAACAACAATAATAATAATAATAATGTTATTGTGCCCAGTAGTAATGTTCTATATCATATGTTTGTGTTTTTTAGGTTTTAGATTGGCTGGTTCATAATTTCTGTGTATCCATCCATCTATCTAGTTTTCCTCTTTTACTTTTAATCGTCATCATTTTCCAGGTAGTTGGTCTTCTTGTCAAAATTGATCCAAAATAAGATTTTTAGTTTGGTTGAGTAATTTGCTTTCCTTTTCGTCCCCAACTACACTTTCTATATATAACCATATGCAATGCATTCTCCATCCATCTGAAAAACCCTTTCACCATGCTTACAGCCATATTTTCACACCTTCATAATATGAAAAGATAATGCATCACACTTAATTCACATGGGCTTTTGGTATATACATGTCTAGTTTAACATTTTGTTTGTTGGATACAGATACTGATAGGACATAAAATGCTTATTAACTTACCTTTCCCACTCTTCTTGTGTGGTTTCAGTGATTGATAAAGTATAATGGACCAATATTTATCTTCATTAAGATGGTGAAGATGGTATGGATCGATTTCACTTTCTTCAGTCTGAGCGCAAGTATGTGTTTTTAAATAGTTGCTGATAGCAATACCATGATGGAGGAGCTTACTTAGAGTTGCAAAGCTGTCAGTGTGAATGAGGGCAACATGTCTTTACAGTTAAATCATTTCAATCTAGCTGATTTTAAATGATGGGCCTCTCCACGCTATGTCACATTATTAACCTGGGATGGAGGAAGACAGGTCATGCTCCACTTCAGAAGAACACTTCAGTACATCTGTATGTAATGTATGTTTTATAGATTTGATCTGTGCTCCTAATCTGTCTCCTCCAACAACAGTCTCTAAACCACAGTGACAGCAGGAACTACAACCAAAGCTAATGCATTTGAGGAGCTTGTGTTTCCGGTATTAGGTCTTGTTGGAATTTTTTGATCGACTGGTTAAATGTTCTCTAAAATGATAATACATGCTTGAATGAACCATGATGTATGGATGCAGCCTTTAAAACGCAGCCTCTACAGACAACTGTGTCTAAGAACATTCTTTAATAAAGGGATTTGGTTCAAAACAGCAACTATGAGTACTGCTGCTTCAGCTTTGCTAACTTGTACAAAAGTGTGCACTAAAATAAAAAGGCATATGTGCATGGGTAGGTCATGGTCTCTCTACAAGCTCTATAATCTCTAGAATATTTTTTACAATGAAGGGTCAAACAAAATCACTGCATTACAGTTTATACTGTAGCATATATGGACACTGGTAATAAATACTGTTGTCTGTATCAGTGTATCCATCAGTACTCAAGTAGAGAAGCAGAACAGAGTCAGTGGGCGTATTTCAACTGACCATTCCTAATAATATAGCCTCAGTTGCGGTTGGGTTAAGTTGTTGTGATTGTGTCTGTTTGCATTTTAAAAAACGTCCTAACATCACTCTGCATTTGCCTGGCAGAAAAATCCCAAGGCAGTTGGTGACCAACAACCTGGCATGGCCTCTACAACAGTCTTCTGTTTGAGCAGACCCTCATTCACTGCCAGGCTTGAGGCGTTTGTATATTAGTGTGGCAGTGTACACTAGGCTTGCGTCCCATGGCGTCAGGAGAAAAGGAATTTGGTATTTGGTGCATGTTGGAGTTTGTGAGTACCAGTAAACAAGCGCAGGGGTATCGGGCTGACCAATACCGGTATATCGATATTAGTATATTTCTGATAGAACGCCTTTCCTTCATTGCCATTAGGTATTCAGCACAGTAATCAGCTAGACCTGTGTGTGGTTAAAATGACTGGTCACCATTTTTAGCATAGCTCATTGTTCAGTAAAGCTATATTAAAAACATTCTTTCAGCTGAGAGGAAAAAGAGGCTTATTAGGGGGTTGGCACACAAAGACTCAGGATGAGAAGAGGAATGAAAATTGGGTCAGGACTTTATTAGGCCTTATCCTAATATGCGTCATCTAATGCATCACCATGGACATTGCAGCAGGAGCAAATATGAGACTTTCACCCTGGAGATGGAGAAGAACATTAGGAAGATCTCCAATTAATCTTACTCTGCGTAATGTATTAACGCTTCAGCGAGAGCATTGGACCTGAACTCTGGGCTTGATTGAAATCACACATCTTCGTTCAGTCTTAAAGCTTCTCACAAGCTTCCCACAATTATTTATTTTTATCTTGATGTGTGACTTTGACCCACACTGAGATGGCATATGATATACATTATATAGAATCAGGATAGGAGACCTTTCAGCGGTTGCTTTCGCAAGCAGTTTTGTTTAGAGAAGGGGAAACATCATGGACTCCAAACCAGCCGAAAAACACACAAGCTATGATATTATGCAACCAATTAAAATATGGAGACTGTATCGTCGCTGTCCAAAGAAAAACACATATCTCCAAAACGAAAATTTTACAGGAGAGATTAAAAAAAAGATTCAATTTAATGTAAGTCAATGGAACCAGACGTCTTTCCAAGCACTTTTGGGCCATTTCTGTTGGTCCATTCATCATGCAATTCTCACACAGGGTAAACGGCAGCTGCTGTTTTCAAATGATGCATAAAAGTCAAAATGGACATACATGTTTTTCATTGGACAGAGACGATATGTTAGGCATGTATGTAATGCAGTGGTCAGAACCTTAACAGCTTATTAAACTAAACTTCCCTTTTAGTGCATTACTGTTTACACACACATGGAAGGTAACTGTGAACTTTTCGAATAGCACATTGTCACTGTCCAATGAAAAACAAGCAGCTCCAACATGGCAGTTTTACAATGGAGGGCAAAAACCTTATGAGATTGTAATGGAAGTCAATGGAACTAGCCTTTTTACTAAGCAGTTTTGGGTCATTTCTGTTGGTCCATTATTCATGAATTTTTTGCACAGTGTAAACAGCAGCTACTGTGTTCAAAAGAGGCATAAAAGTAAAAATCAACAAAAATAGAGATACATGTTTACTGTTAGACAAAAGACTTCGAAACCGACGTTTGCAGAATCAAAAAACCAGGAACGGTTTATTCACAAACAGGCAAGCTCAGCAAGCACCAGTAAACAGCATAACAAAGAGAGAAGCTAATTCGGAGAAAGAGAGAGGCGGAAGTCAGAACCAGGTAGAACAAGCAGCGAGGGCAAACAGGTTTACAGGGGAAGGCCGAAGGGGAAAACCAAAGTGAGAAAGCACAGGTTCAAACCGTAGAGTCAGAGCACGAGCAAAAGGGATAAAGCGAAAGAGTAGTAGAGGAACGAAGGGAGTCGGAAACCAGAATGAGACAACACGAGAAAGGACTGCTCAGGATTGCTAAACTAAGTTTGGAAAAGCTTCGCAAAGTGTGAGTGTTTGTGTGTGGCTTAAATACAGGAAGTAAGTGATTGCTAACAGCTGTGGCTAAAACTCAGGTGACCTAGAGCGTATCACGGAGTCCGAACGGGGGCGCGTAGACATGATGTCATCGAGCGTGGCCCTCTGGGAAGTGGAGTCCCGAAGAACGGGGAAGCCGGGGAGACTTGGGGGCGTGACATTTATCAATGGACAGCGATGATATAATATAAACAGAATGCTTAAAAATAGCCATTTATTTTTAGTTGCATCTGTTTGGTAATGTTGTTTTATATGTATATTTTGTAAGCACATCAGTATGAGATGTGCTGTTTTATAAATATGATTATACATTGATTTTATTAAATCCTCATTATACTCCCAAAGTGTAACACGATTTAATTATTTTGATTGCTTTGAGCAGGGAAATTGTCAAATACAGGGACAATTTTGCCCTATAGCCCTTATTACATCTGACACTACAGTGCCCAGAATTGGCAAAGACCCCTAGCTGACCTTGCATAGACCTTCCCACTTTCAGGGCTGTTCAAATACACATGACCTACGATAAAATGAGAATTCATTTTATATTGTACAAGCTTTATCAAACTAACATGATTCTTCAAAGGCATTTCAGTGAATGCCTCCCCTCGCCAGATCCCATACTGAGAGGAGGAAATGCATTTTCTAAAGACATCAAAGCTTTTAGATTTACAGGGATTGTCTTGGCGCAGTTTTTTTCACAGGACACTGTGCAAGGAATTTGAGGAGAAAGACGGGGACATTGTTTGGGGAATGAAAGTCTACACACATAATGCAAGCCCCGAACAAAAGGCAAGTCTGTCAGTCATCTTGTAACTGTGAGGCTGGAAGTAATGCGCAGAGACAAGTTTTGTTGTTGGTCTGTTGTGTTTCAGCAGCAGTAATCACATCCAATAGCGGAGAAGACTTTCAAAGGCGAGACAAGGCTGAATCATACATGCTTAAAAATGAAATGGCAAAAAAGGGCTGATATGGTATGATACTATAGAACTACTTTGGGTCCGTACTTTTCAGTGGACAGTTCTTTTAAAGTGCTAAGAACCATTCCTGTCAATCAGAACCATGTGTGATGACTGCATGGTTACTTCAGAAACATATCTTTGTAGTTTGTGCTTTGTTGTTGTTTTCCACTATATAACTTTACCTGCTACGGACGTATTGTCCGAATTGCTTTACATTGCGACATTACAGTGACACTATGTGTATCACCTTGTTTGTCCAAGTCGTTACGACTTCATTTACTATGTCCTTTATCAGCTTCATAGCTAGTCGAGTGTTATTTTACTGTCTACTTTTCATCATTTTACTCAAAATACCAACAGGAAAGCGTACCCCGCACCTGCTGTGTTAAAATAAGGAACCTGTTTGGCTTAATTACATAGTACTTTGGTGTCTGTGCCTGACACCTTTACCCACAACGTAGGGGACTGTAAAAGAGAGTGCCACCCTTAGTGGAGTGCTCTACACAACTGCCTTCTCTTGAACTGCAGAAGCCGAGTTGTATAACCTCTCTATCTATACTCTTTTCAGTGCCTTGCCTCTCTCTTGTTCTCCTCCTCTCTCCCAAGCTCCCCCAAATTGACTATTGATCTGCGAGAGCTAAAGGATTCACCCCGTTTATGTAGAAGAGGCTGTTAGAGCCACCTTGTAAGTCCACACACCTGATTGACTCTATTGCTCTGAACTTATTAGATTGACTTTCTCTTCTCCAGTCAGGTCATTTGCCACATTGCCACATGCTTTCGGCACTGAAGAGCGCTCAGAATCCCATGCCAGCTTACCATGTGCGCCATATGATGATGGAAAAATCGAAGGTTTCCATTTCACAGAACCAGAGATGATATTTAGCAATAGATAGAGCATCTTAAAACCAAAGCTACAGCTATACTGAATGTGTTGCATTTATTGTCATGTGTGTACATCAGTTCTACATTAATCAAATGCATTAACAACACATTTAATCCCAATATTTTCCGCCATATGCGTCGACAGGAACAATCTTTGGGTAGGTAGGAAGGGTGAGTAGGAAGGGTATCATTATTGTAGCATATCCAACAATTTTAACAAAGTTAAGCTATATTAAGATAATGAGTGGACTGTCAGCAGGAATGTGCACAACCATGTTGGCCTACTGATCACCGTTATCATTGTTGTGTTGCCATGTTTAGATCTTTTGTAAGCCTGATACTAATGGGGTCATCTAATTAAACTATCAATATTATACCTAGTGGTTGGTATAGTGTAGTGGATAACACCTCCGCCTTTCACGCTGTAGCTCATACTTTGAGCCCCAAGTTAGATAAGCGCTGTGTGCTATACCAATATGAGTCTTTTGGCAAGACTCCTACTTCTACAATCACCTACATGTGTTAGAAGGGATAACATTGTATTAGAGTGTCTGCCAAATACGGTAAATGTCAACATCATAGGCCAAACCTAGATTACAATGTCAGTAGTGAGTGACCATTGGGTTTGTATGTCTACATTTCGGCTTAAATGGGAATTTCTCCGATTTGACAAATTATTTGCATAATGAAAGATATGCGAACAGTCATGCAGAGAGGGCTGGTATCTAAATCTCTATTCTAGAGAAACTAAATATTATTCAGAGAGGTGGTAATAGGAACATGGTGTCTAAAAAGATTAACGCCTCTACACAGTGAGCAAAATATCCCCTGATATTTGGGGGTCCCATGTTGGTTCACTTATCTTCTCGTTTAAGAAATGCGTAACAGTTCACTGTTTCCATTAGTCTCCTGGGCAAGCTGGAGAAAAAGTTTTCAGGTTTACAAATGTGCTGCAGCATTTAAGTTTTTTCAGAGTTATCGTGGGCGTAGTTACAGTTGCCGGGCTATGATGGACCAGCTGGATGAACCAATTTGCTGTGGCACCCCCCTGAGTAAGAACAGTGTTGCAGCTCTGGTCAAGTTAAGAATACAAAAGACAGAAGCTTGCTGATTGTGGGTGGAGGAACTGAACAATGACTGCATAATGTCATCAGATGTTTACTTTAGGGAACCCCTGAGAATTTAGATTTTGTGACTTTCAGGGGGTCTGAGTGGTGGAATAGGAGGTTCCAGACCCCTCCACAGGACCACCCGTATTTCGCACCTTGCCTCTACAAGTTTCTTCACAAAAAGTAATTATATGAAATGGACTTTCTTTTGCGATAGTTTCGTTTCGTGTTTTGGGCCCAAGGTGTATTTTTAAAATCCATGCAGGGCAGTAAGGTAAAACTGTACCCAAGGAAAACACAACATACCATAATCAGCATTACATATAAAACCTAGTAAATAAAATATGTGCTGACTCCTGGTTCCTATCACTATGGTAAGCTTCCCTACAATAAATCATTTCATATTACAGTACTGTGAATGAATTTGTTTACTTTTCAACAATTATTTACGTAGAAAAATAAAATAATTAATATATTCCAATATTTCCAGTTTAATGGGTCTGAGTAAATGGCTTTGGTCATGCCAATTACACTACCCATGTAGAAATTCTGACAAGATATCAAAGACAGATCTGTGATTTTATTATATAACTTATTATAATATGGGATAATAAAAGGGATAATTGTGTAAATGTCATACATTATATGCATTTATGACAATATAAGCACATAGCTGAGTCAAGGACACTTAAAAGTGTTTTTTGGTTAAATAAGATAAGATGCCTTTATTGTCATTGCACAGTGTACAACGAAATTGAGCAGCAATCCAACGGCACTTTACACACAAAATAATTAAACATAGGGCTAAAATATATAAAGTGCAGAGAGAGACAAAGGGAAAATTTGAAAATAAAAACAAAAAAATAAAATAAAATAAAATAAAATAAAATAAAATAAAATAAAATAAAATAAAATAAAATAAAATAAAATAAAACAATAATATACATATATACACACTGCCTAAAAAATATTTAAATATAATAAATGACTATAAAAACTGTATATTCTAAACAGACAATAGACTTTGGATAGCTTATAGAGTTATAATTAGAGTTCTAATGTGGCCTTTGTGCAGATATGATACAGCATAATACTATTATGTTCAAGGCAAAAGAACAAATATCATTTCGATACCGCAAGGCAGTAAGAAGGCATGATCTTATTGTTCTACAAAATTGCTGCACCTCAGAATGTTCCAGTTCCAGGTTCAGGTTTAGCCTAGCACATGTGCAGATCTGCTTGTATAAAGCTAAATTTAAAGTGAATAAAACCAAAAGGTCAAACTAATTAGACCGTGCAGTGTAAGTGTGTGATGGATTGACAGAAAGCATCACTGAAAACGTTCTACAGAGACAAATGAAATGTCAGGCATCAAACACCCCGTGCTGTCCTGCATGCTAAACACTAAAGCAGCCCGTTTGGAAAGAAAAGGGAAAAATCTTTTCACCTGAAAGAAGCCGGAACAAAGGAGAGATTTATATAACAGTGCTAGTTAATAGCTTTCAGTGCTTTTTGCATGGTCTCTTTCTCTGGTATCTGCAATTCTCTGTGTTTTATTTAATGTGTCTCTTCGCTGCCCAAGAGCACTCCAAGTTCCTCTAGGAGCTAAATTGGATAGTTTTCTCTATCAGACTCCACCAGAGGTATTATCGTTTTCTCCATCAGACTGATAGACCAGCCTCCAGGTCTTGTATGAGTGGACAGATAGTAAAGAGTGTGCAGACTCTGTATGTGGACGCTGTTCTATTAGTCCATTAATGTTCAACACCAAAATAACTGTTTTTGAAAATACTACAGAACCTGCAATGACACCTCCAAGGTACACCTCCTTTCTTCTACATCCATTGTCCATTTTCTTCAGTTTCACTAACCATATCAGTGTAGTTTGTAGTTCTACAATTACAGACTGTAGTCAGTCTGTAGGTTCTCTTCATACCTTGTTATCCCACTTTAAATCTGTTCTTCAAAGTCATGGCCCCCACAGGACCACCACAGAGCAGGTGTTAGGTGGTGTGTGCCGGTGTGAGTGGATCAGACACAGCAGTGCTGCTGGAGTGTTTAGACACTACTAGTTTTGGTTGGTGAATACTCCAGCAATGAGCTGTGGTGTTTAAACACTCCACCGGCACTGATGTCTCTGATCCACTTACACCAGCACAACACACACAACCACACATTTACAGCATTTAGCTGACTTCATATTACAGGTAGCGTTAGGAGTCTTGCTCAAGGACTTACTGGTGTAGCACAATCACCCAGACTGGGATTCAAACACCAGTCTTCCACATGTGCTAATGTTTCCCTGGTGGGGGTAGCGGTGTTATCCGCTAAGCTACACCAACCCCAGTGCCACCACCACATTAGGGTCACTGCAGTGCTAAGAATGATCCGTCGCCCCAATAACACCCGTTTAGTGGTGGTCTTGTAGGGGTCCTAAACATTAAAGAACTGGGTAAAAGGGGATTAATAAAGTGTGCAGATAACACAGTGTATGATTCTTCAGATTTGTGCTTGGGCAATGTTAAAGAAGATTTAAAATTTCCAATATGAACAAAAAAGGCCCATATTATACAGTTCCTAGTTTTAGTCTATCCTTTGAAGTTCACTTGTGTGTGGTACTCATATACTGGACTGTTATACAGCCGCTTTTAATCCCCAACAATGGAACAGGCTGTTTTTGCTGCTGGTCTTTAAGTCCTGTTAGATAAGTCCTATACTCTGTTCTGATTGGCTGTCTCGTTCAAAAAACAGTTCAGCCTGAAAGATCGATTAGAATTTCAGTGTGAATGTGTGGAGAGAAAACACTGTAGGCTGAATAGGCAGATGTATGTAAATTAATTGGTTCTTGTGATTAGGGATAGCTCGATACCACTTTTTCCACATCAATAGATATTATGATAATGTAGTCCACAGTATGACAGTTAGGCAATGCTAGTTGCACCCAGAAGAAATCAACTGACAGGAATGAAACTTGGTGGGGAGGTTTGACATTGTGATACATGATTAAAGTTTCATGCTGCGCATAACGTGATGCAAGCAAGCAAGGGCCTTATCACTGTCCCTGACTGACCCAACAGCCACAATTGCAGATTTTCAGTAAGCAGTGATGCCCTTCATGAGTCCTGTAAGTACCAGCACCACTGGCAGACAGCTGTACGATGCAGGGGGCCTGGTGTCACTCCACCTCCACACCTACCACAAACTGTGTGAGCATATTCAAGCTTCATGGGATGGATTATCACAGGACACCATTAGGGAACCTTTACAACTCCATGCTGAGACGTCTGACATGTTGCATTGGCAAACATGGTGGCTCAATGCCATACTGAGAGACAGTACTTTTGAATGTGGAGCTCAGTAAATATCTCGGTATATATTTATCATCATTTATTGTTCCTGGTTGCCTTTATGTTCCTTTCCAAAAGCACTGCAACTCAGCACTTCCTTCTGGGTGCAATTTTGATGAGGGTAAAGCATATTGAATTAGAATTTTTTTTTCCAGTATCCAATCCAGTAGTTTTGCCCAGAATCAAAGCAATACCGATGCTTAGTATAGTATCGGTACTCTTACTTGTGACAGCACAGAAACAAAGAATACAAAACTGGCTAGTTTTGTAGCAAACCGTTCATAGCTGGACTGTAGGACTGGTATGTTTTGAGAAATTTTTACATCCCACATCAAACATTTTCTATTATTTCCATAAAGCAGGTGTCATTTATTTGTCTATAATATTGCATATCGTCCCTTTAATGGTTTAATGCCTTGCAAAAGTCAGGTCATTTTAAAATGTGAATATTTCTGTTATATAAATAAACATATGTGAAATAACCTAAATGGCAGTCGTTCCAGGAACTTCTGAGATAAAACTGGATTGGCTGCATCTTGAATCAGTCTCTAAAGAGGAGGATCTCTGGAGGGGAAAATTGATAAGTGTCCCTTTTTGATCTCTCCCTCTCTCTCTCTCTCTCTCTCTCTCTCTCCCTTTTCTCTCTCACACACACACTCTTTCTCACACACACACACTCTCTCTCCCTCTTTGATTAAGAATGTGGGTATATTAACAAAGTGAAACTTCCATTCCCTCATCCACTGAGATTAGGCGGCAGACTAATTCCCTCCCTAACCCTGCTACTTTGAAGTCTCCTGCCACAGAGCCAAGAGCTTTCTGCTCGATTTACATAATCTGACTACTGCATTCCATCACGCTGATGTCTATTAGCAGCAAACGTTAGATACTCCAATTTCCTACCAAGATAGCATCATCATCACCACCACTGATAGCATTTCTGTTTCACTTGTCAAACTTGTGCATAAAGCCTGAGGATGAGAAAATACATTATCTAAGCCCTGCCGCAACACGGCTTAGTACAGTGACCAGTACCAGCCGTAGAAACATTATTTGGCTTCTTCATTCTTTTGTCTTTTTACTCTATATGGTACGTAATATTCCATGCCCTATAAAGCGCACTGAGATACAAACCTAGCCAGCGGGCGGAATTGCACATGACAAAATTGGAAAAGCTAATGTGTTTAAACTTGAATGCTGGGGCCCACAAAATGTTAAAACAAGGATGTTATTTTTCATTGAATAAGTGCCGACAGTGAAGAGCAGAGAGGGGTCTGTAAAAGATTTCCGTCAGAGAAAGCTTGTAATGAAAATTGTAATCATGTTAGAAAAACAGAACAGAAAAAAAAAATGTTTAGCTACGAAGCAGGTGGCTTTCAGATCACATTGGCACTGTGATGTTATCCCCATCCTTTTAATATCTGCTTCTTCAATCAGAATTTAACAAAGCAGGCTGTTGATGCTTGGGCAGAAAATTTGCTTGGGTATCCACATGCGAAAATCAAATCTTCAGTATTATTTTTTTGCTTGTCTGCTGTTATTAGCCGCAGCCTGTACTGCAGGAATGAAAGTGACCGTGAAGAGTCAGACGCTAAACCAGGCAGAGAGCGGAGTGAGGAGGAGCTGCTGGAAGAAGCGAATAGCTGGTTTGAATTCCTTATGTTTGGTGTACTTCTACCAGAAATACACGAAAGGTGAAAGTGATGGAAAACTATATTTATACTTATATATGGTGCACAATTGGAAACATGACCATTTAACAACAAAAAAATAATAGGTAATTGGCGATGGCCCCATCTTGGGCCCAGTGTTCAGACCCTCGCAGATCCTACCAGATATAGACGGCAGGGGCAGAGCCTACTCCCTGGACAACAGGATCGGTGTGGCTTAGCGGTTGGTGTGGCTTAGCGGTTAACACCTCTACCCACCAGGGAGCTCTCACCCCATGGGGTTCGCATCCTGGTCTAGGTAGCAAATGCTGAGCTACACCAATAAGAGTCCTTAGGCAATGCTCCTAACACTGTACTGGCCTACCTGTAAAAACAAATAACCTTGTAAGTGGGGGGCAGAGGCGAACGGTGAAACGTCAGCACCTGAAAGCAGCAGAACAGGAGCACAAGTTTTACCCTTTTGAAAGACAGGTGGTGCATTGTGATTGGCCAGAGTAATAAATTAAGTGATGTAGCATCGGAGTCTTCCTGGCAGAGCTTCATATCACTAAAACTACCTTCCCACCAGCAGATAACTGAACTAGGGCTTATCTACAGGGGGACTGGGACCTGTGCTTTTGGTGGACCATGTGATCATGGTCCACATAATGGACAAAAGGGAACATACTTCAGAAAAAGCTTGATAGGTTCACACAAAACAAGGTACCCACCTGACAAAGAAGCATTAACGTGTGCGATTGTGCTTTCTCAATCTAATGTTTCATTATTCTACTCATAATATAAAAATATAATTTGTTATTTAAATGATCTGTTGTTGATTTTTCACTTTGAAATGATATTTTGACTTTTAGTGCTGGTATCAGCCAACTCTTCTCCTTAGTCTGGGCTTGCAGACTTCTAGAGAGTACCTTTCAACCCACTTGTGGTTACAGGTTAAGAAACCCAGGTTTAAAGAACAACAACTGCAGCTATAGAAGTTCTCTGACCCCACCTCCACCCCTACCGCAAACTGTGTGAGGATATTCAAGCTTCATGGGATGGATTATCACAGGACACCATTAGGAACCTTTACAACTCCATGCTGAGACGTCTGACATGTTGCATTGGCAAACATGGCAGCTCAATGCCATACTGAGAGACACTACTTCTGAATGTGGAGCTCAGTAAATATCTCGGTAAATATTTATCATCATTTATTGTTCCTGGTTGCCTTTATGTTCCTTTCCAAAAGAATTGGAACCCAACACTTCCTTCTGGGTGCAACTATTCCTTTGATGATGAGTGTAAAGCATATTGAATTATACTTTTTCTTCAGTATCCAAGCCAGTAGTTTGCAACTGCAGAAGCTCTCTGACCAAATGACTCGGCAGTGAGAAGAAGTAATGGCACGTCTTCAGCAAACTAGATTAGACAAGATAACAGCTGTTGTCAAGCATGTCTGCTGATGACACTTCCCGTGTGTACTAAATTCTATAATCTAAAAGGACAGTTTGGTATATAGACCTGGCATACTGCACTCCAAATTTGGATAGTTCGGCAAATAAAACGAGCTTATACCTGGTTAAAACATCGTATATTTCTCACTGTAAGAGATGGTGGCAGATCATTTTGCTTATTATAGGAATCATGCTTGAAACAACTAATTATCTGCCAGCACAGTAAGATAATTCGGCTTACTGAAATCACACAAAACAAGTAAAAAACCTCTAAAAATTAATTAAATAATCTTATAATAATCTTACATCAATTTAAAAGTGATTAACAGATATGGCTATAACTACTGTAACGGTTGATTACGTGCTCTTAACTATTGCACATGCGCACTGAGCTGTAGCTCTTTGCGCGGGACGAAGGAGCTAGTTGTAGCCTAGCCTCCCGTCTGATGCAGCTGCTTCTAAGTTACTCCGGACAGTAATGGTGAGATGTGTGGTTACTTGGGCCAATAAACACCACTTCTACCCCACATGCAGTGTCTCCTGGGCGTGTATCTTTAGAGTCCCAGGACCAGTGCCTTTTTCCATGTCTGGCTCCTGCACCGCACCTTTTCACCCTTACACTACGCATTCCACATTTACATAAGAGGTCAGTGAAATATGCTAATTCCAAAATCCTAGACTTTTATGTAGCAGTTTTGACTTCCTCAAAATTGATAGACAATGTCTACATAGCAACAGCAACAAAAATGTCAGCCTGTGTGGGGAGATCTACCGTTCCAGGCTGTGAAGGTGATGTCCACTAGTCTGTAAATAGTTCGTAACCAAGAATCCCTGAAAAACCCTTTCTACCGGAGAGTATGATTCCTCAGCAAACTCTCCCTGGGCTACTTTTCATAATCTGCAGGCTGTGTGTGTGTGGCGTGTCAATCGTAATTGACACAGGGTGAGAGTAAAACATCCTTCACCTGTAATCTACTGCTCTGTGTCAGCCATTCCTGGGGAATCTGAGGAATGTTCAACAAACTTCAATTTGTGCTTAATTTAAAATGAGCGTTCAGCCCATTTAAGGCTTTAAGCAAGTTAAGTGTGAAGAAATTAGTTTCTGATTCTCAGAGGGCAAGCGAGCGCTTTGATGTCTCACAGTGGAGCTGTCTCTCCTTCCTCACTCCCAAATTGAGGAGGGAATTTGCTCTGCACAATATGGAGTTCAGGGTGTCGAGGGCATTAGTTAGAGGAACACTGGCGCTCTGAGAGAGCCAGAAAGAGAGTTAAATAGAGAGAGAGAGAGAGAGAGAGAGAGAGACAGAGAGAGAGAGAGGTCTTCTTTGTGTAAGACACAGAGGGAATTGGAGCAGGGTCTTCACTAGAGGACCAAAGCTCAGAGGGACTTGAGGGAAGTTGTCACTGAGGTTACAAATTAGGAATTTCACACCATGGCAGAATCTAAAAGACCTGAATGAAGTTCCACTGCAACAATGGCGAAGGCAAGCGTCTTATTGATTATAAAATAAACTGAATATTAAAAAATGACCTGTCCTTCGTCCAGTTACGTTGTCCAAGTGCATTCTGTCATAGCAGGTGTTGGGAGGTCGGATGAACAGAATGTTGGCAGGAATCCCATTCAGTCTAATGAGCTTAGTCAAGTATGTGAGGTTTATTGACCTCTTCACTCTCCACACACCACCCACAGGCTCCACCCTCATACTCCACCTACAGATTATTTCTTTTTTAGAAAAAAAAAAGATGTTGGATGAACATGTATGTACCACTTATTGATTTTGCTCTCATGCCCGCCATTAAGCTTCATCTACAAGTGAACTGATTTGTAGCAACTGGTAAGAAGTCAGACGAACAGATTCAGCCTTCCTTTATGAAACGATGATATATGGCAATGTATTGGAAAATATAGTGCAATATATTAAATAATACAATGTCATATATGGGAAACAAGTGCATATATCTTGCATATATTTATATAGTGATAAATATATTACAATGTGTAAAACATAAGGAATTGCCGCTTTTCATATATGGTATGTATTGTAGTATAATATATTTTTACTTATATATTGTAATTTATTTCATTTTATATGTAATAGACATCATATGTATTTCTCCATATGTGTATATATATGATAATACTCTCCATATATGTATATATATGATATCATGTATGGTATGTATTGTAGTATAATATATTTTTACTTATATATTGTAATTTATTTCATTTTATATGTAATAGACATCATATGTATTTCTCCATATATGTATATATATGATATCATATATATATATATATATATATATATATATATATATATATATATATATATATATATATATATATATATATATATATATATATGCAAACACACATGGAGAAATTAACCTACCCGTTCTCCTGTCCATTCTTAAATGCTCGGTCCACATGCTCCGCCCACTAATGCATTCTTTAGTAGTAGCGATTCCAAGGTTGGACAAGATGAACTTTTTTGGAAAGTGGTAAAATCCCTTTTACCCGAACATACTTCAGTGTGTAAAATAGCTGCTGTGCTCTCAGGGTGTATGACAGTGTGATGCAAACCTAAGCCACCAAGCTGATGTGACGCTGAGTTTGATTGTACCAAATGTAATGCACTTCGTAATTTTCATTTGACATTTGACTGGTTATTGAAGTGGTCATGTGAACATCGTACTAGGGATCATGGTTTTAGTCGGATTGTTTAGTGCATGTTGTCACGCCGCCTATCTCCGCTCCGCTTGGGAACTACGTCCCCCAGAATCCCCTAGTGGATGACGTCACCACCATGTACCTTCCTGTAGCCTATCGATCTCCGTTACCAGAAAATTAACTACACCTGTTCGTAATCACTGGAGATTACGTACTCCTCTGTTTGGTCTGCTTCTTTGAAGGTTTTGTAATTCCTCAATTGCATTTCTGAGCCTTCTTCCCTCTGCTTTTTAAAAAAAATTGTATTATTATTTATTTAGCCTTTCTTGTGTTTGACCCGTTCTTTGCCCTGTGACTTCAATTTTGCTCAGCCCTTTTGTCTTGTTTTTCATTTATGGTTCTGACCCTGCCAATGACCATGACCATTCTCCCGGTATTCCCCTAATAAACTCTCTATTGTTTTACTCTCCATGTTCTGTCAACCAGGCCTGACACATGTATATTCTTACTCTGATGTCTTTCAGATTTCTAGGACAGCAAATGTGCAAAACCAGATGGCGGTACAGCAAGCAGCTTTTGACACAGTGCTGGTAAGAACCTCTTTTGGAGTGATTTTGATTCCCTTTTTCTTCTGTAAGTTCAATGACCAGTTCAAAAGCAAAAATCGGAGTTCTGGAGTTTCCCAATTTCTCTTTTCTACTGCACCCAAGTGCATGTAAACGCCTTGATCAGATTACTGACTACATTTGATTTTCTGAGGTTCTTGTAGTTAGAGTATTTGAACACACTCACCATGATCTTTTACAAAATAATTTGAATTTGAAATTAACGTTGTAAAGACATCCAAATATAGACATTTTAACATAACTTAAGTTTTCTGCTATATCTTCTCTTTAAGCTAAGTCTCTAACGTTACATATTTGACTAAATCCCTAGCTGCTCATGCTTCAGTTACGGCTGGCTGTATTGGAAAGTAATGGGAGACTGCATCTGTAATCATCTTTTTTCAGCTATGAGCATCCCGCACATCACATCAGCAGATCAGCTTGTTAAATAAAACATGATGACATCATACATTATTGAATCAAACTTATCTTACATATCAAGTGGCCTAAAAAATGTTTTGGCCAATTTTGCCATATGTAAAACGTTCATTATGTAAAAAAATGTCAAACCAACTACTCAAACCATGTTCTGATTTTTGATTGTTATTGGCTGAATTCAACAAGGAATCTGCAAATGGGTGAAGTTTATTTTTGATGGCAGGGTCCAGCTTCAACTTGGAAAAAGCTGTACAGCTATGCTAACCAATTAGTGTCTGATAAAAAGCTGAAGCCAGCTTGTAATTCATCAATCTCTTGTTCAGCTTTTGTTGTTCCACCTTAAATAGTGCAACAGTTGCATCCTGGTGCCTCAGGTTACCTATCAAACTTTCCTGTTCAAATTTCCTTGTTTTACTTTAACTGTAGGTGATTTGGGGAACTGCTGTTTCAATTGTACACTATACGGTATCTCACAAAACTGAGTACACCCCTCACATTTTTGTAAATTTTTTTTGTATCTTTTAATGGGACAACACTGAAGATATGAGACAATGTGTCCAGAGGTGCACTTACTTTAGTTAGCAGCAGTTAGTTTAGACTACATTCTGTCCTGTCCCATAAAAAGATACAATAAAAAGATTAACAAAAATGTGAGGGGTGTACTCACTTGTGAGATACTGTATGGGTCATATTATTTGAAAACTGCATGCTATTTTTTTTTGTCAATGTTTTAAACATTTATATTTATATATATTATACAATCTATACAAAATATAAAAAATACAGACACTGCTCAAACAATTAAAGGAACACTTTGAGAAAACACCAGATGTTTCACCCTACAGAGGGTTGAATTTAAAGACACCCTGAAAATGAACGTGAAGAAATAATGCAGAAGGCTCGTCCATTTAACCAACAAAAGTTTGTATGGCCTCCATGTGCTTGTATGCATGCCTGACAACGTCGGGGCATGCTCCTAATGAGACAACAGATGGTGTCCTGGGGGTTCTCCTCCCAGATCTGGACCAGGGCATCACTGAGCTCCTGGAGTCTGAAGTGCAACCTGGCGGCCTCGGCTGGACCTAAACATAATGTCCCAGAGGTGTTCTATTGGATTTAGGTCAGGCGAGCTGGTGGGCCAGTCAATGGTATCAATTCCTTTATCCTCCAAGAACTGCCTGCATACTCTCGCCACATGAGGCCAGGCACTGTCGTGCACCAGGAGGAACCCAGGACCCACTGCACCAGGATTTGATCTCGATACCTAATAGCAGTCAGGGTGCCGTTGTCTAGCCTGTAGAGGTCTGTGCGTCCTTCCAGGGATATGCCTCCCCAGACCATCACTGACCCACCACCAAACCAGTCATGCTGAATGATGTTACAGGCGGAATAACGTTCTCCACAGCGTCTCCAGAGCCTGTCACAACTGTCACATGTGCTCAGGTAAAACCTGCTCTCATCTGTGAAAAGCAAAGTGGCAGATCTGCCAATTCTGGTGTTCTATGGCAAATGCCATTCGAGCTCTATGGTGCTGGACAGTGAGCACAGGGCCAACTACAGGACGTCGGGCCCTCAGGCCGCCCTCATGAGGCCTGTTTCTGATTGTTTGGTCAGACACATTCACAGCAGGGGCCTGCTGGAGTTCATTTTGTAGGGCTCAGGCAGTGCTCATCCTGTTCCTCCTTCACAAAGGAGCAGATAGCGGTCCTGCTGAGGGGACCTTCTACGACCTTGTCCAGCTCTTCTAGAGTAACTTCCTGTCTCATGGAATCTTCACCATACTCTTAAGACGTGCTGGGAGACACAGCAAAACTTCTGGCAAACCATTCTTGTTCTGGGGGTCGTCTCATTGTTGCTCCTCTAGTGCACCTGTTTTTAATTTCCTTAACACCAAAGCAGCTGAAACTGATCAATAACCCCCCGCCCCTTATACTTAACCCGATCAATATCCCACAAGATAATGCTATACTCTGATTAAAAAGTGTTCCTTTAATTTTTTTGAGCAGTCTATATTTGATATTTTCATACTTTAGCCTGTAGCTTGCAATCTCACTGCTGAGGCAAACTGATGCAAACATTATGTCTGTAATATGAAAACTAGTCATATTCTGTTTACATATTCAGTACATTAATTATGCCCAGAAGAAAAAAGGTTTCATGCTCCTAAAATTAATAAAAATATATTTTTTAGAAAGGAGTCAATTTAAATATTAGCATGACGGTAGTGTTAAGGTGGAACAGGAAAATGAAATCATGAACCTGGTGAATAAGAAAACAACTACATGAGGGATGCATTGTATTAAAAAAATTATGCTCTGTGCTTTTTGCTGTTTAGCACTAGGTGATGCTAACATCTGATGTAACATATCACTAATATAAATGTACTGTAATAAATGATTAGATATATATTTATTATTTATTTATTTGGGATGAATATGTTAAACTCTAACACTTTACTGGGTCTATGCATAACACATTCATAACAAATTACATAAACATATCATAATATATTCATGAATGCTTAAATCTACATTTATAATGTATACATAATTTACACAATATTAATATGGTGTACTTTGTCCTTTTGCTAAGAAACTGTTTTCAAAATAAAAGTGCTCATTGCTTTTTCAGTGTCTCAACAAAAAAAAGCTGACATAGCTCTTTGTGTCCAAAAGGGTAAACCCCTGGCCATTTGTGTTGCATGTCCAGAAATGAGGAAATATCACTGTAAATAATGTAGTTATTTTAAATAATAAATTATATTAGTTTTATATTATGTAGTTTGGCAAGTGCTTCTCGGAGAAATTAGGTTTAAACATTCATGAATACATTATAAAGTGTTTATGTAAGAGGTAGTGAATGTTAGGTAGATACCCTTCACGTAAAGTGTTACCTTAAACATAAAGAAAAGGCCTAATGTTAGATCAGCTGCATCATTATCAGGATGCGCTAAAATAAAATATTTCTCAGGATGTGACGGTACATCATTTCTGCTGGTATGATGAGCTCTCAACCTTTTACAGTTTTTTCCATTTAGTTGTAAATGACAATGGTATCAATTCCTTCATTCTCCAAGAACTGCCTGCAAACTCTCACCACATGAGGCCAGGCACTGTCGTGCACCAGGAGGAACCCAGTACCCACTGCACCAGGATTTCATCTCGATATCTAATAGCATTCACGGATCTGCCAATGCTGGTGTTCTATGGCAAATGCCATTCAAGCTCTACGGTGCTGGACAGTGAGCACAGGGCCCACTACAGGACGTCAAAACCTTCTACAGTTTTTTCCATTTAGTTGTAAATGACGAGCAACCTGACACATTAAGCAGCAATTCAGGTACAGCATTGGAAAGGAAAATAGGAACTGACGTTCACACAGTTTTGAAAGAATGACATAGCTGGTGCACACATTTCTAGATAGTTACATATTTAACTCCTATAAAGGCGCAGCCTGTCAAACGCACTGTCATTCCCCTGTCTCCTTTTCTGGCTAATAGCTATTCCCACTTTGTTTATTCTTCTATGTTCTTCTATGGAAGCCAAATAATTGAGATGTTTTCCCTCTGCCCTCCATCAAGAGCTCAGTTTTGTAAAATATTGTGGAATTTCAATATAAAGGCTACAGCTTTTCCTTGGCTTCTCCGCTGACTGCCTGGTGTTTGATAAAGCCCGGATTTGTAGTGAGACATGGTTTGCATTTGTAATCAGGACTGTAGAACTACGTCCTGATTGCTAATTGTATCCTTTGGGCCCTGCATGCCTTCTGCATGGTTATTACTATCTTCGCTCTCCCTCCCTCTTCTGCTTCCGACCCCCTTTCCTTTCTCCTTTTCTCTCCCCTTGTGTGCTTTTATGCACATAATTCTCCCCTATTTACCGAACCACTGTATGAGCTCCCTATCGCACTGGGCATTCTCCATTCAATAATCAAAGCGGTTCAGCTGCATTTGGCTTTGTGGTGTTGTTCTGTTACAGGGTGGCACACAGCGGGATCAGAGTCTTTTTGTGGCAGATAAACCGAGACCTCTCTTTTGACGTCATGGCAAACAGAGCAAACAGAGATCAGGGTGTTTAAGACAGTTGGTCCCTAGCAGAAAAGAAAATACGATGGGTCAGCCGCTAAGACTGTGTGTATAGAAGAAGTGTGTCAGATAGAGGTCTTTGAATTGAACTGGCAAAGCTGGCAGCAGTGACTGACCCTGTTAAGTCCCATTCTGACTTACGTAGGTGTGATATGGAATGCTATTATGAAATGTTTCTTCTCTTGCAAACAGGCTCTTAATTTATGACCTCATCTGCATTTCTAAAACACTTAAAAACTGTGTGTATGTATTTCACATCACATTTTAAAACTATGAACCAGGAGGATCATGGGAGGTGCACCTGGTGCAGAAAAGAGAGAGTGTGTTGGTGGTAATGTCCTTGTTGAATTTTGGGTTTAGTGTGTGTTGGCGTGTGGGTTTAGTGTGTGTTGGCGTGTATGTTGGGGTGTGGGTTTAGTGTGTGTTGGCGTGTGGGTTTAGTGTGTGTTGGCGTGTATGTTGGGGTGTGGGTTTAGTGTGTGTTGGCGTGTGTGTTGGTGTGTGGGTTTAGTGTGTGTTGGGGTGTGGGTTTAGTGTGTGTTGGCGTGTGGGTTTAGTGTGTGTTGGCGTGTGTGTTGGGGTGTGGGTTTAGTGTGTGTTGGCGTGTGTGTTGGCGTGTGGGTTTAGTGTGTGTTGGCGTGTGTGTTGGCGTGTGGGTTTAGTGTGTGTTGGCGTGTGGGTTGGCGTGTGGGTTTAGTGTGTGTTGGCGTGTGGGTTTAGTGTGTGTTGGCGTGTGGGTTTAGTGTGTGTTGGCGTGTGGGTTTAGTGTGTGTTGGCGTGTGGGTTTAGTGTGTGTTGGCGTGTGGGTTTAGTGTGTGTTGGAGTGTGGGTTTAGTGTGCGTTGGCGTGTGTGTTGGGGTGTGGGTTTAGTGTGTGTTGGCGTGTGTGTTGGCATGTGGGTTTAGTGTGTGTTGGCGTGTGGGTTGGCGTGTGGGTTTAGTGTGTGTTGTCGTGTTGGTTTAGTGTGTGTTGGTGGGTTGTTTTAGTGTGTGTTGGGGTGTGGGTTTAGTGTGTGTTGGCGTGTGGGTTTAGTGTGTGTTGGCGTGTGGGTTTAGTGTGTGTTGGGGTGTGGGTTTAGTGTGTGTTGGCGTGTGGGTTTAGTGTGTGTTGGCGTGTGGGTTTAGTGTGTGTTGGGGTGTGGGTTTAGTGTGTGTTGGCGTGTGGGTTTAGTGTGTGTTGGGGTGTGGGTTTAGTGTGTGTTGGCGTGTGGGTTTAGTGTGTGTTGGGGTGTGGGTTTAGTGTGGGTTGGCGTGTGGGTTGGCGTGTGGTGACAGTGTGGGTTTGGCTGTGTGGCGTTGGGCGTGTGGGTTGGCGTGTGGGTCTCGATGTGTGTTGGCGTGTGGGTTTTAGTGTGGTGGTTGGGGTGTGGTTTAGTGATGTGTTGCCCGTGTGGGTTTAGTGTGTGTTGGCGTGTGGGTTTGAGTGTGTGTTGGAGGTGTTGGTTTTAGTGTGTGTTGGGGTGTGGGTTTAGTAGTGTGTGGTTGGGGTTGTGTGGGTTTAGTGTGTGTTGGCGTTTGTGGGTTTAGTGTGTGTGTTGGCGTGTGGTGTAGTTTAGTGTTTGGTGTGTTGGGGTGTGGGTTTAGTGTGTGTTGGGGTGTGGGTTTAGTGTGTGTTGGCGTGTGGGTTTAGTGTGTGTTGGGGTGTGGGTTTAGTGTGTGTTGGCGTGTGGGTTTAGTGTGTGTTGGGGTGTGGGTTTAGTGTGTGTTGGGGTGTGGGTTTAGTGTGTGTTGGCGTGTGGGTTTAGTGTGTGTTGGGGTGTGGGTTTAGTGTGGGTTGGCGTGTGGGTTTAGTGTGTGTTGGCGTGTGGGTTTAGTGTGTGTTGGCGTGTGGGTTTAGTGTGTGTTGGCGTGTGGGTTTAGTGTGTGTTGGGGTGTGGGTTTAGTGTGTGTTGGCGTGTGGGTTTAGTGTGGGTTGGGGTGTGGGTTTAGTGTGTGTTGTGCGGTGGGTTTCCCGTGTGTGTTGGCGTGTGGGTTTAGTGTGTGTTGGCGTGTGGGTTTTAGTGTGTGTTGGGGTGTGTTTAGTGGGTGTGTTGGCGTGTGGGTTTAGTTGTGTTGGCGTGTGGGTTTAGTGTGTGTTGGGCTGTGGGTTTAGTGTGTGTTGGGGTGTGGGTTTAGTGTGTGTTGTCGTGTTGGGTTTCTGTTTGTGTTGGCGTGTGGGTTTAGTGTGTGTTGGCGTGTGGTTTAGTGTGTGGGTTGGGGTGTGGGTTTATGTGTGTGTTTGGGCGTGTGGGGTTAGTGTGTGTTTGTCGGATTGTGGGTTTAGTGTGTGTTGGGGTGTGGGTTTAGTGTGTGTTGGCGTGTGGGTTTAGTGTGTGTTGGGGTGTGGGTTTAGTGTGTGTTGGCGTGTGGGTTTAGTGTGTGTTGGGGTGTGGGTTTAGTGTGTGTTGGCGTGTGGGTTTAGTGTGTGTTGGCGTCTAGTGGTTAGTTTAGTGTGGTGTTGGGTGTGGGTTTTAGTGTGTGTTTGGCACTGTGGTGTTGGCGTGTGGGTGTTAGTTGTGTGTTGGGCGTGTGGGTGTTAGTGTGTGTTGGCGTGTGGGTTTAGTGTGTGTTGGCGTGTGGGTTTTTTAGTGTGTGTTGGGGTGTGGGTTTAGTGTGTGTTTGATGCGTGTGGGTTGGCGTGTGTGTTTGGGGTAGTGGGTTTAGGTTGTGTGAGGGGGTGTGGGTTTTAGTGTGTGTTGGCGTGTGGTGTTGTGGGTGGTGTTGGGTTGGGTTGGCGTGTGTGTTGGGGTGTGGGTTGGCGTGTGTGTTGGCGTGTGGGTTTAGTGTGTGTTGGCGTGTGGGTTTAGTGTGTGTTGGGGTGTGGGTTTAGTGTGTGTTGGGGTGTGGGTTTAGTGTGTGTGTTGGGGTGTGGGTTTAGTGTGTGTTGGCGCGTAGATGGGTTTAGTGTGTGTTGGTCGTGTGGGTTTAGTGTGTGTTTGGGTGTGTGGGTTTAGTGTGTGTTGGGGTGTGGGTTTAGTGATGTGGTTTGGTGTGGGTGTTAGTGTGTGTGTTGGGGTGTGGGTTTAGTGTGTGTTTGGGCGTGTGGGTTTAGTTGTGTGTTGTGGCGTGTGGGTTTAGTGTGTGTTGGCGTGTGGGTTAGTGTGTGTTGGTGTGTGGTTTAGTATGGTTGGGTGTGGGTTTTGTGTGTGTTGGCGTGTGGGTTTTGTATGTGTTGGGGTGTGGGTTGGCGTGTGTGTTGGGGTGTGGGTTTAGTGTGTGTTGGCGTGTGGGTTTAGTGTGTGTTGGGGTGTGGGTTTAGTGTGTGTTTGGCGTTGTGGGTTGTTTAGTGTGTGTTGGCGTGTGGGTTTAGTGTGTGTTGGCGTGTGGGTTTAGTGATGTTTTGGTGTGTGGGTTGTTAGTGTAGTGTCTGTTGTTAGCGTGTGGGTTTAGTGTGTGTTGGGGTGTGGGTTTAGTGTGTGTTGGGGTGTGGGTTTAGTATGTGGTTGGCGTGTGGGTTTAGTGTGGGTTGGTGTGTGGGTTTAGTGTGGGTTGGCGTGTGGGTTTAGTGTGAGTTGGCTATTGGGTTTAGTGTGTGTTGGCGTGTGGGTTTAGTGTGTGTTGGTGTGTGGGTTTAGTGTGTGTTGGCGTGTGGGTTTAGTGTGTGTTGGCGTGTGGGTTTAGTGTGTGTTGGCGTGTGGGTTTAGTGTGTGTAGGTGTGTGTGGGTTTAGTGTATTGTTGGCGTGTGGGTTTAGTGTGTGTTGGCGTGTGGGTTGGCGTGTGTGTTGGGGTGTGGGTTTAGTGTGTGTTGGGGTGTGGGTTTAGTGTGTGTTGGCGTGTGGGTTTAGTGTGTGTTGGCGTGTGGGTTTAGTGTGTGTTGGCGTGTGGGTTTAGTGTGTGTTGGGGTGTGGGTTTAGTGTGTGTTGGCGTGTGGGTTTAGTGTGTGTTGGGGGGTGGGTTTAGTGTGTGTTGGGGTGTGGGTTTAGTGTTTTAGTGTGTTTGGTTGTGTTTGGTGTGGGTTTAGTGTGTGTTGGGGCGTGTGGGTTTTAGTGTTGTGGTTGGCGTGTGGGTTTAGTGTGTGTTGGGGTGTGGGTTTAGTGTGTGTTGGCGTGTGGGTTTAGTGTGTGTTGGCGTGTGGGTTTAGTGTGTGTTGGCGTGTGGGTTTAGTGTGTGTTGGGGTGTGGGTTTAGTGTGTGTTGGCGTGTGGGTTTAGTGTGTGTTGGCGTGTGGGTTTAGTGTGTGTTGGGGTGTGGGTTTAGTGTGTGTTGGCGTGTGGGTTTAGTGTGTGTTGGGGTGTGGTGTGGGGTGTTGTGTTGGTGTGTGTGGGTTTAGTGTGTGTTGAACGTGTGGGTTTTAGTGATGTGTGGGCTGTTTGGGCGTGTGGGTTTAGTGTGTGTGTGCGTGTGGGTTTAGTGAGTGTGGCGTGTGCCGTGTTGGACGTTGGTTTAGTGTGTGTTGGCGTGTGGGTTTAGTGTGTGTTGGCGTGTGGGTTTAGTGTGTGTTGGCGTGTGGGTTTAGTGTGTGTTGGGGTGTGGGTTTAGTGTGTGTTGGCGTGTGGGTTTAGTGTGTGTTGGGGTGTGGGTTGGCAGGGTTGAACAGGTAGTGAATGATTGGAGGGGTACTTTACAGTGCCTTTTTGTCTTTGTTTTGCAGGTAACTGAAGAAGCTGATTATTTTGACTTCTAAAAAAAACAAAAGGTCCAAAGAAAAATACCAATGAGCTAAAAGAAGGCTGTTGATTCTCACAACCTGTGGTACCATGTCAAACACATTGTGACTGAGTATCATAAATCTGGCTTAGCCAGAAAACTGTTTGGTTTTTATTGAAGGGCTGGACTTTTACCTTAATTAATTAAGTCCTGTCCATTGTTACAACTTCCCTATTTGCATTTGCAGCCAGTTCCCTGTCACCTCCTTTAAAGTCTCTGGTATTAATAAACATTTATCTGATTGCAGCCACTCTAGTGGTGCTATATTCTTTCAACCCTATTAGCCCAGTATTATATTTGCCCCAGGAGAATGCTGGTGCTCCAGCAGCTGTGCACCTGCAGCTTATAACATTGATTTCTGAAGATTATAACTGATTGTAAGAAACCTTCAGGAAAAGCTGTTTCGCTTTGTGTACTGCTGTGTGAGAGTATACTTCTATAATTATTTGAATATGAATGTCATAATGTTCTGTTCTAGATATACCTGATTAAAATGTGCGATGCTGCGGTGAGAGGTAGTATTATTGTTGTGTTGGATTAATGGCTGTTATAAAGAGCTGGATGTGCAATGTAAACATTACTACACTTTAAAAATTCACAAAAAACAGCACATTTTCACATCTGCATGCTCAGCCTACAGCATTTTGTCTCTTTCTTTTTACATTGAAGTTACAGGGAGTAACTTCCTGGACTGATTTTAACTAAAGTACAATACAACACTGGACAGGGCACTGATTTAACAGTCTGTTTAATTCTAAGGGTCTTGGAAATTGTACTGGAAATTCAATTATGACTGGTTTGGAGGAAAATAAATGGACATCAGGAAAACCATAAAATACAAAGACAGTCTTGGATATGGGTCCTTTAAAGCCAGTAACTTTGGAGTTTGCAGGTATGACAAATCTGCTATTTTACTTTGAGACAGTTGGTAGGACTTGTGTGCCTTGGAGAGTACAGTGAGGCCAGAGCTCCAGCTGGAAAAGGACAGTACTGATGAGGATATGGGCTGATGGGACGTCCTCTTTATTTACACCTGCTCTTTAATCAAGACCGGGCTGAACAAAGCTAGGACAGGTTTGTGGAGGCGGCTCAGGACTTCACCGGCTCTGTGTCAGCGTCTTCCAAAGGGCAAACTCTGCGATTCCACTGCTCCTGCTGAGAGGATGCTGCTCTCACTCCCTCTTCAAAGCCACATGCACTGTTTCTGTCAGATCCTGATTGCCCATCAAATCCAAAAGGGGCCTTTGTACTTCATTTGCATGTCAATGGCTCAGATTTTTTTCCCCACATGGCTCTCATGAACGGCTGCCCACAGGTTTTTAATGTATGAATGAGATGTGAAAGAAGTATTGTGCTGGGGTTATAGGCCAGGCACCTTTTCATTGCTAAATCATTGACTATTTAAGCTAGACCTTCAGTTTGGGCCAAAAATGTTAAACCTGGTCAAAAAAATAGAAAAAGAAAAACTACAATGATGCCAGTTTCCGGCTCCTTTATGCAATTAGTATGTTAGCACCAAGCTAACTGCAAATTGTATTAACAGTGCTTGATTAAACATGGATATTTAAAGCATATTTAATGTACAGTATATACTGAAATTGCTAAGTGTTTCAGGCTACAAATTTGAGTAATCACTTATACATTTAGTCCCATCAAAAATCCCTGTTTATGAATGGATGATCAAAGACATGATTTGAAAATTGTCTGAGTTATCCTAAATGATGTTTCTGCCTCATTATTTATTCATTGATCTCGTTATAATGTTTCTTATTCACTTGAGGATTCAGCGTAAAATTAGAGTCCTCGTTACAGATTAACTAACCATTATGGGAGGAAAATCCTGATTGGACAATTTTTTGTTGGGCTGTTGAAGAATGTTTCTAACTAATGCTTTACTATAATACTTGCAGTTCACATACAATAAGCATGGCAGTTCTGTTCAATAAAAATGAACAAAAATGTACAGACATGTATATTTAACCCATAAGAGCCCAGACCTGTTTCTCCTTAAGGGAAAATAATGAAGGGTCAGTTATAAGATCATAAAAGATCAGTCTTATTGTGACAAAGAGGTCACATGGTGTCTTCTGTAAGTATTACAGGGTCATAATACTGGTAGCACATGTCACAACAATTTCATAACTGGTATTCCATCATGGTGTTCTAGAAATAGCATCAGAATGGTTATATATAATATAGAATATGGGTATATGTATAATAGAATATGGGTATATGTATAATAGAATATGGGTATATGTATAATATAATATAGGTATATGTAATATAGAATATGGGTATGTGTAATATAGAATATGGGTGTATGTAATATAGATTATGGGTGTATGTAATATAGAATATGGGTATATTTATTATAGAATATGGGTATATTTAATAAAGAATATGGGTATATGTAATATAGAATGTGGATATATGTAACATAGATTATGGGTATGTGTAATATAGATAACGGGCATATGTAATATAGAATAGGGGTATGTGTAATATAGAATATGGGTATATGTAATATAGAATATGATGGGTGATATAGATGTAATATAGATATCATTGGTATGTGTGTATAGTATAGAATATGGGTTATATTATAATATGAATAATAGGGTATATGTAATATAGAATATGGGTGTATGTAACATAGATTATGGGTATGTGTAATATAGAATATGGGTGTATGTTATATAGAATATGGGTATACAGTATGTAATATAGAATATGGGTATATGAGCTGGTTTTGTCTCTAACTGCACTAACCAAGCACATCGCCATTTTCTAAATCAGGTCATATGTTCACCAGCTGTCATGTGACTGCATCCAGGATGTTGGGTATAGGTCACTCAGGGAGTCTGTGTTTAGGTGATAAAGCTGTATAAATAACTTTACAGACTTTTAAAAGGCTTGTGACACATACGTCACTGTGGGCTCTTATGGGTTAACATCATTAGGCTTCTCCAGAGGGCTAGAACACTCAGTGATGTTGCTGTAGCCAGTTGAAACTAGTAAGGGTCAAAAAAGCAATTCGTTTCCTATCAGGCTAACAGTAGCTCGATTATAGAACAACAAAAACTTCATCTGGTCTGGAATAGCAATATGATTGGATCTTGGTGATGCTGACGTGGTGTTAAGGACAATATCAGACTGTGTGTGTGTATCTACTCTGGTAAAAGATTCACGCTTCTTACTGATGTCCACAACCGCTTTATTTTCCTCACCAGGTTACGGAACACCGTGAAAACTTGCAACAACAAAAACACATTTCATATACATCATTTTCAGAATTAGTTTTGTCTACAAAGGTACACAACTTCAACAGTTATACAATAATTACCCTGTGTGCCTGTATGACCAGTAGTAGACAGTCCTCTCTCGTCTCTTTTCTTCTCTCCATTAGTTTTCACTCGCAATTTCCGGCTCATGAAATAGCCTCCCACAACAATTTTTACTTATAACATTTCAATAAAGTCTGACAACAGGACTATGAATTACATCGCAGATTACATCATTAATTTATGTAAACATAAATAATAAAAAAAAAAAAAACAGAATCAAATATGACAATCTTACGCTAACTTCTGGTGTTGCTATAGTAACACATAGCTGTATTGTGAGCGTCAGCTACAGTGTGCATGTGGTCCTATGTCTTGCAGTTGTCTGCCAGTGGGGCTCGCACGGACAGGATGACTCATGGCGGCCTCACTGCCTGCTGAATGTCTGCAGTAGTGGCTATTGGGTCAGTCAGGTACCGCGATAAGGCCCATCCTTGCTTACATCACATGCACGTCTGAACGTGAAACTTAAAACGTTCTCATGTCTCACAACATCAACCCTGCACACCAAGTTTCATTGCTGTTGGTTGATTCCTTCTGGGTGCAGCTATTTGTGCAACTGTGGTTTTGATGATGAGTGTATAATAGATATCAGTTGAAGTTAATAGCACAGTGTCCATCTTTTGATTTTTTGAAACTGTTATTTGCTAAACGGAATCTTCCCCAATGCTGTATCCAACCTTGCAACAATAGCTCTGCAGAAATGCATCCGTAGGAGTGAATAGGTTAGCTAGAGAAAATACCCAGAAGCGGCGGCCGAAGAGACGAAGGCACTAAAAGACCTTTTTATTAGCACAGTAATACTGAATTTACAACAACAACAACAACAAGCACGCAGTCTTCCTGGAAATAGTTAGGGGTATTCTCTAAGATGTGTGGAAAACTAGAGGAAGAGCATGATTATCTGTCATGTACATCTCCAGGTTTGTCACTTTCTTGGCACAGGCTGAGTTCTTCTTGAGCACGCCAGCATTTGTCGACAGGCTCTTTGCTGATTCACAAACACACGAAAATATGATGCTGCTGTGCATACTGATTCTTCACCCCCCCCCAGTTCTGTTTCTTTTTTTATATACTGGCCCATGGGGGATCATTATGAGCAGAGAGCAAGAGGAAGAAGTGCAAGTAGAGAGAGGATGCGGCATTTAATGTGTCAGAAAGATAGACATACAGATGTTATTTTTCCTGAGCAGAGTCGCTGGTTTTGTATGAGTGCCAGCATAAATGAGAGAGAGAGAGAGAGAGAGAGAGAGAGAGAGAGAGAGAGAGAGCAGGGAGGACAGTAGATGCTAAAGTAAGTGATAAAAGTCGTCAGTGAATCTTTCAGAAGTTCAGTGTTTAATACTGTTGCTCGTTTTTTCTCAGTCGTGGTTATGATGATTATGAAATCAGCCTCTGAATTATGGATCCTATTACAGAGGAATTGACAGTCCCCACTGGTTCAGTCATGATAAATATTAAGTGAATTCAGCGAATGCTCAGAACAGCAAATGCTTAGAACATGGCAACAAACAAAAGGAGATAAAAGCGAAGGCCTACAGCAAATTAGAACTAGCCTGGTTTGTTAGCTAGTTGGGGTAGCAAACAAGCCTTAGAACCAGGGCTTGTCAGAGCTGGTGTGCCCTGCTGGCCTCTGTAGCTTCGTAGTGCCACGACATGCATCTGAACCCGATCTATGCAACGAATGAAGATGTCGCAGTTCCCCCAGAACCTTTCCCACCTCTGAACTCCAAGCTCAAACTTAGAATGAATTCAGTTTTCTCCATTGCAATTGCTGAA
This sequence comes from Prochilodus magdalenae, assembly GCA_024036415.1. Classification (NCBI taxonomy): domain Eukaryota; kingdom Metazoa; phylum Chordata; class Actinopteri; order Characiformes; family Prochilodontidae; genus Prochilodus; species Prochilodus magdalenae. The sequence continues at coordinate 439,132 of JAMWET010004458.1, forward strand.
AAAAAAAAAAACACAACACATGCCGCCTCCAAAAGACTCTCAGAACCTCAGGCTCGCAAAAGACTGTTACACAAAACAGCCATGAATATACTTTAAGGCAAAACACTTGATGGACTAGGCTGTTTTTTAGAAACTGCTTAAACGGGATCACATTTGGGACAATATACAGCATAACAGTTCCTATTTTTAATATCTTATCCAAACTAAAAAATAATATTCTATAACAGAAGCTCGCTAATCAGACAGAATAACCTTGAAAACTGTCCTACCTTATAGACGACACCAGTAGTGTCCTGAGTTCATGGGAGTGCTGTGGTAGGTGATGCCCTGTTGTACAGAGAGGAGAGGCGCATTACTGCATAATCACCAAATCACTTAACCTGACAGTCATTACATATCACCATCATACTGCAGCACCACTAGAACAATGTGAGCTGGGTGAGTTTTATTAGTTGGTTTGAGCCAACTAACTTCTTTTTTTAAGTTTCTAACTTCTGGTTTCTAACTTTTAAATGAGTGCTGGAACTCCTTTAGGAGAAACATTGGTTTATTTTGTTACAGCTAGTATTAATAATGATCATTTCAAAATTTCAAATCAACTTTTTTGACATTATACTAGTACAGGGTTGTACAGTATAACGAAACACAGTCAGGCTCCACCTTTAGTGTAGAGTGCAGGTTGTAGAGCAGCTTAATGTTCAGGTAACAGCTAAATTGCTTAGTACAGATGTTCAGTAGATGAACAAATACACAGCTGGATGTTCAAGTATACAGGTGAAGTTCAAGTGCAGTGCAAAAATCCTTGTGAGGTAGTGGAGCCCAGTGTGCGCTTGGGGCTCCTGGCTAGAAATTAGTAACAGTCTTTAGTGATGTAGTTGTGTTCTGGTAGCAGTCTTTAGTGGTGTAGTCGTGTTCTGGGAGCAGTCTTTAGTGGTGTAGTCGTGTTCCGGTAGCAGTCTTTAGTGGTGTAGTCGTGTTCTGGGAGCAGTCTTTAGTGGTGTAGTCGTGTTCTGGTAGCAGTCTTTAGTGGTGTAGCCGTGTTCCGGTAGCAGTCTTTAGTGGTGTAGTTGTGTTCCGGTAGCAGTCTTTAGTGGTGTAGTCGTGTTCCGGTAGCAGTCTTTAGTGGTGTAGTCGTGTTCCGGTAGCAGTCTTTGGTGGTGCAGTCGTGTTCTGGTAGCAGTCTTTAGTGGTATAGTCGTGTTCCGGTAGCAGTCTTTGTCGGTGTGGTCGTGTTCTGGTAGCAGTCTTTAGCGGTGTAGTCGTGTTCCGGTAGCAGTCTTTAGCGGTGTGGTCGTGTTCTGGTAGCAGTCTTTGGTGGTGTAGCCGTGTTCCGGTAGCAGTCTTTAGTGGTGTAGTTGTGTTCCGGTAGCAGTCTTTAGTGGTGTAGTCGTGTTCCGGTAGCAGTCTTTAGTGGTGTAGTCGTGTTCCGGTAGCAGTCTTTGGTGGTGCAGTCGTGTTCTGGTAGCAGTCTTTAGTGGTATAGTCGTGTTCCGGTAGCAGTCTTTGTCGGTGTGGTCGTGTTCTGGTAGCAGTCTTTAGTGGTGTAGTCGTGTTCCGGTAGCAGTCTTTAGCGGTGTGGTCGTGTTCTGGTAGCAGTCTTTGGTGGTGCAGTCGTGTTCTGGGAGCAGTCTTTAGTGGTGTGGTCGTGTTCTGGTAGCAGTCTTTAGTGGTGTAGTCGTGTTCTGGTAGCAGTCTTTAGCGGTGTAGACGTGTTCCGGTAGCAGTCTTTAGCAGTATAGTCGTGTTCTGGTAGCAGTCTTTAGCGGTGTAGTCGTGTTCCGGTAGCAGTCTTTAGCGGTGTGGTCGTGTTCTGGTAGCAGTCTTTAGTGGTGTAGTCATGTTCTGGTAGCAGTCTTTAGCGGTATAGTCGTGTTCTGGTAGGTGCTGCCGGTGTAAGCAGTATAACAGTTCTAGGGTACAAGCTGTTCCTGAACCTGGTGGTTCTGGCTCGGATGTTCCGGTACCTCTTTCCGGAGGGTCGAGGTTGGAACAGGGAATGAGGTGTGTGGGGATGGGGTGTGGGGTCTGAGGATATGTTGACTGCTCTCCTCAGACATCTCTTGTAGTAGATGTCCTGTATGGGTGGGAGGGCAGTTGCGGTGATGTGCTGTGCAGTCTTTACCACCCTCTGCAGATGCTTGTCAGGATGCTCTCCACGGTGGATCTGTAGGAGTTGCAGAGGAGCTGCTGTGGCAGGTTGACTCTCTCCGCCTCCGTAGAAAGTGAAGGCGTTGTTGGGCCTTACTGACAATGTGTGAGGTGTTAAGCGTCCAGGTAAGATCCTCGGATAAGTGGACACCAAGGAACTTGAAGCTGCTCACTCTTTCATTTTGCATGTATGCCTTCATAATAAGTGTTTTCGCAAGAAGAGAATTGTAAGCTTCAATGTAGACACTTGTTACGCACACAAGAGTGCAGCGAATCCTGTCTTGTTAGCTGTAAAATGAAGAACTGGGAACAAAATAGTCAGTTTAGTTGCTTTACACCTAAACAGCCACTTAAACTGTGCATCACAAGTATTTGATGTTCAATCTTAAGCTGAAAATTTCATAAATGTTTTCCAAACTTCCTGTTCATTGTCTTTTAGTTTTGTTTGATATTTTTTTGACATTTTTTTCTATCCAGGTAATTTTATTAACATTATTTTCATTACATTTTAGCTGAGAAGATTAAAAAATAATAATTTAAGAGTAAAGTATAAACTATGATAATCATAACTTGACTTAAGAAGTGCATTCAGGGAGGGATAGATGCAGGATGCAGGTGTAAGGCCAGGTTAACAGTGTCTAACAGTTTAAAGTGTCGAACACAGCAGATAAATATCCATGGAAAGAGACGACCAAACAAAAAAACATGAAACAAAACCAAAACAACAAGAGCAGGAAACTAGTGATTGGGAAAGAGAGAAAACAAGCCAAGAAACGTACTCAGAAAACTAAACAGGGGGAAAGAATCGAGGAGAGTTACACACAAAGCAACCACACTCTACGCATAGCAAAGACAAGGGAGATCAAGGGGCTAGAAATTCCCTGAATAGAACAAGAAACGGCTGAGGCAAATGATTACAAGTAGGGGTTAGAGATACAATACAGATGAGGGGCGTAAAGAGGAACAAGGGCCCCAAAACCAAAGCACAGAGAAGAACAAGAAGAGATGAAGGATCAGAGGGAGAAATGGGAAGTTGTGTGACTTGTAACTCACTCAATAACTTTTAGCAGGCAGAAGATTCCCCACAAGAGGTCGCTGTTAGCACTAAAATCGCATTTGTTGCTTCACAAAAGCAGTGTGTCCTTGTTTTTGTTCAACCATCATTTCCTACATGTATATAAATAAAAACCAATAAATCATCAATTCTAATTAGACCTGTAAGGTACAGTGGAAAGCAGGAGGAGTGCCAGAGTACAAGCATAGGTCAGATGTGTACATAAGCAGCGGGATACATATACATATAGTTTTGTAGGCTGTGCCACATATACAGGAAAAATGGAAATTCACACCTACAGTGTAACGCTCTTTCCAGTGCAGCTCTGAAGCTCCACCTTTCCATTTCCATTTTTTTTTTTTTACATTTTCTACAAAAAAAAGGCACACGTGGAATGGATGATGAGCAAGCCCCCTAAGGTTTATAACAAAAACCCAAAGAAAATGTGCACATTAAATCGCTAAATTATATATTTAAAAAAAATAATACATTACATTCCTAATTAATTAGCATGCTTCGCTGTGACAATAGAGTAATCCCTCCACCCACTCTGAGCTAATTGAAGAATCTGACTTGGCAGCACAGCACCCAGCTGTCACACATACAATCAATTTTCTCCACTCCAGTACAGTCAACCGTGCCCATCAAAGACCACAGAGCACCATATTACCTAACCTGCTGTTACTCACTGAATAGAGCTCTGTGTTTCGGTTCAGATTAAGAATTACGATTAAGATTGATATAATAATAATAATAATAATAATAATAATAATAATAATAATAATAATTATTATTATTATTATTATTATTATTATTATAAGACTAATTAATAATAATAATAATAATAATTATTATTATTATTATTATTATTATTATTATTATTATTATTATTATTATATTACTACTATATTATTATTATTATTATTATTGTCCAACATGTAGCATTTTGGCTAGACAGGCTGACCAGAAAAACACACAGTTCCATTTTCTTGCTATAAGGATATTTATTCATGACCTTTTTTCTTTTCATGGGTCTAGATAAGGACATCAACCAGTCCTTGGTCAGCGAAATGAGATTGGGTTTTTGATTAAATATGAAATGGTCTGATTAAATAATTCATGCTCCATCAATGACAGGATGTGGACCTGTGCGTATTTGTTATCCGGCCTTAGCTGATGAATTCACATGTTCTGTTCTGTGACATTTTGCTTTCCTGAAAAGCTCTATTAGGGTTTGGTGTTGTTTAAATGTATTCAGAGTAGGTGATATCTTCTTAATGCTCATACGACTTCATACTCATCTGCTTTACTGAGAAACCTGCACTCAGCACACAGCTTTAGACTGTAGTCTGGCATATAGTCTCACGCCAGCATATGAAATTGGATTTGGATGATCAGATTTGATGATGTTTTGCCTAAGTTATCTTATAATGGGTTTCATTTAAATGATGCACGTCAGCTCCAGTGTTTCAGTGTGGTTTTGGGTTATACCATGGTTTTAAATGCGTTTAAATTGTTCAATATGACTCTAAGATTTCTGCTAGTTATGTGACAAAGGTAATGAGAAGTAGAGGGCGAAGGAAAGGAGGAAGATCAACAGGCTAATGACAAAAAAAGAGGAAGAAGAGAAGGAGTTGTGCGTGAGAAAAGAAAGAACTAAGATGATGATGCAGATGAAGAGGAGGGGGAGAGGGAAGGAGTAAGATGAAAAAGAGAGGTAAAGGAGGAAAAAAGAAGAGTAGGGTGAAGAAGAAGTGGACAAAGAAAAGACAGATGAAGAACAGAAGAAGAGAGCTAAGAAAGAGAAGTAAATGAGGGTAAGAAGAGTGAAAAGAAGAAAGGAAAACAAAAAGATGAAGAAGAAAAAAATAAGAAGAGGATCACAAAAGGGGTAATAAACAACCGAAGAAGGAGTAGGGTTGGTTTTAGACGGAGGAAAAAGATGAGAAGAAGCAATGGAAGTAAACGGGAGTTGAAGAATAGGCAGATGAAAAGGAGAAAGAGCAGGATTAGAAAGAAGAGAAGCAAAAGAAGGGAAGGGGGATAAAGAACAGGCAGATTAAGAAGAGGAAGAGAAAACAGATGAGCAAAGAAGGACAATGTGATGGAGAGAGGGTCAGGAGAACTGAAAGATGAAGAAAGAGCAAGAAGAGAAGGAGCAAGAGAGGTAAAGATGATGAAAGAGCAAGAAGAGGAGGAGCAAGAGGTAACAAAAAAGGATTAAAGAAGAAATACAGATGAATAATAATAAAAATATGATGAATTTCCTGCTTTTCATTAGTTTATGGAAAGATGGATTATGATTGAACAGCATAGATGACCATCTCACCTAGCAGGTCATATGTAAGGCCGTTCCTTGTCCTCAGGCTGGCCTCATGTTGGTTTCTCCAGGCTACAGTTTCTCCTGGCAGCTAACAAGGCTGTTGTCTTCTCAGAAATGTACACCCCCCTGAGGCAGAGTAAACCTTCCCAACAGTTTTGCTGTCTCTAGAGACACGGAGATGCAGCTGCTTCGTCTCCACAGAATGAGTAGAGACGTGAGAGCAGTTCAGCTCCGACATATCGGGCCTGGTTCGCCCAAGGTTGAGTCCCTCCCCCATAGAGACAGCATTTCTCACTCCAGCTGTCCTTCCAGCGGGACAGTGCTCCCTCTCCCTGTGGTGGCTTGATTTAGGACAGTGGGTGGAGATGGGTTACCTGATCTATCTGTTCTTCCTTTTGAGCACCGCCGGTGTGTAATTGGTCCATCTGCTCCGCGTGTTTGAGGGATTGCTGTACCTGGCAGGAGGTGCGGAGTTAGTTTTGCTCGCGCTCAGCTGGCCGTTTATGACTGACAGTAATAAGAACTGCTTGAGACAGTACTTTCTGTAGTCGCACTCTGCTTCATGGCAAGTTCAGAGTTTTTACAAAACAAGTGTAGCACTTCTAAAACTTGGATTGTTCCTTTTTGAGTCTACAAAACATGCAGTAGGATTACTGATCTGTGCATATATGGCTGGTTTCTCACCATGTAAAATATGAAAGAAGAGGTTGGGTGAAACAGAAGAAGCGGTCAGTGATGAAGATGATGTTAATGAGATATACCATGCTAATGGTGCTAATGCTAATGCAGATGCTAATGGTATATACCATATATACACTCGGTTCTGTTGATCAACTCCTACTCCTTCGCGTTACGGAACAAATCTCATCCTGTATTTTGGGGGGGTGGGGTGAGGTGTTGGGGGAGAGTGTGATCAATAATGTGTGTGACAGACGTGTATATCGGACTTTTCCGGAAATACAGAACAAATCACGTCCCATATTGGTTTTATATGGGATGCAAAATTCAATGGCCAAATAAAGGAGGATTCCGTATTTTACGGGACGGGTGGCAACCCTATCAACTCCCATACCAAACCTTACTGTGTAGTTCCAGAGTTTCAGCCTGTAGGCCATGTGTTAATGTGCACACTTGTGTCCCCCCCTTTCAGCCTGTTCTTCAATGGTTACTTGGCCATGTTTCTCTGTGTTTTATGATTCTCACTAACTAGTCTTCTCCTCCTGGAGAATTATGTTTGAAAGGCATGATGGGGGATGTGGAGATTGCTCTGTTTCTGCAGCAGTTGCCGAACTCACAGTCTAGCTAATGTTAGTTGCATTGCTCGCTGTGTTGTTGTTTGCTCCAGTGTTAGGTTGCTTGTTTTTGCAATGCTTGCAGGGGGTCTTATGGCCGTGAAGATCATAACGAACAAGTTTGTGAGTCCAGTGTTTTCCTTTGCAATGAGCCTTCATTTATTAGTAGGTGGAGCTTCTGAAGGAGCATTGAAGAGAGGGGGCAATTGTTTTGCTGTTCAGATATGTGTCAAGTATTAACCAGGTGAGAGTAGAGGGATCTTTACTAGAGTAGATTTACATGCTTTAGTTTTCCAAAAGCACGATATGTTTCACATACTGTACATCTGTATTTCCCCCATCTGTAATGATTTGTTAGAAATGGGGGAAATACAGATGTACAGTATGCGAAAAATATCGTGTTTTTGATTGGTCTATGGCCAGAAAAGCACCCTTCAATTAGGTTCACCCCAGACACTGCGGTGGCTATTCCTACAATGGCCTCAGTTCTGCCATATCAGTTTGAGCCCAGTCCTGGCAGTCAGGTAGAACAAGTTGTTAGACTCGACCCACCTTCACATGCTAGGCTGGAGCAGTGTTAGCAGTGGTAGGTTTTCACTTTATCTCTCTGCACATTGTGTGGTGTCCCAATACGGATTGTGTTACAAGATGATGTCACCTTGTAACAGAGGACAGCACTGACATTCCCATTGTGTTTCAGATAGCTGAGGAAAGTGGCTTTTCTCTGGGACAGTTTCTCCGTCTGGCTTGTACTTTATAACTTTGCAGATCGTTTACATGCACGAAAAGCTACAGAACACACTAAAGGAAGGCAAAACCCAGAAAGCACAATATGTCCCCTTTAAGTTGTATAGGATCTTTGCTCGTCTAACCAAGAAAGAACGTTTATGTGGTTGGAGCATGAGTCAAGGCCATATACTGAAGAACTAGAGCTCAACTGAGGGCTGAAAGTCTAGATCTCCACAAATAGAAACAGTCACTGCCCTGGAGGCTGAGTCGATTTCATTTTATCGTATTTCTTGGTTAAATGCAGCTCTTGCAACGATCCCTTAGCCTCAGCTGATAGTTTGACATCACTGTAAATTCCACGAGATGAGACGAAGTGGGGAGTTCTTTGATATATCATGTGAGGAGCCTTCTGAAGCTGATCCTATGGTCTGAGAATTCATTTATTAATACAGTTGCGCAAAGCAACTCTTTACAGAACATATTTTTCTGAGTGGTCAACAGCAATCAGTCTAGTCGTACAGCAATAACTGGCGCTTTTCTTTCAGTCTGTCCTCATTCACCAATGTTCTTGTTTTTTTTTAGACTCTGGCAAACACAGAGTCTGACTCAGCCGGGGCTGTATCTTTTGGCTGGCAATTACTGTTGACTGCTAGAGGAAACTGTCTCAACGTTGTTCCAGCGTTTGAAAGGTTGGAGATCTGGAGCGATAAAGAGTACTACTTCATTTTGTAGTTCACAAAGCAGTTATGTGTGTGAGTCCATCAGAAGAGGCTTGGAAAAGGTCTGTTTTGAAAATGTACCTGAAGCCGTGACTATACTGCACCATAGGTTCAGTGCAGAAGTAAAGAATCACACGGTCTGGACGGGGCTCCCTCTCCGTATTTGAGCAGTTAGGTCAGTTCATTTTTCTTGGTTGTGAACTTTACCTAGTAAGCCTACTGGAACACCACATCTGTTGCAGTGTACCTCTCAATGCCCTTAGCACAGTTCAGCACTGTGGTGACTCTTGTGCTTTTGGACTCTCCTCCTGTCACTGTTGTCTTTGCTGTAGTACTCAGCAAAGCTTCCATCTGTTCTGGATTTCTGTGGTAGAGGCCTGGGAAGCTCTAGTCCCATCAGCCAGACCAGTCCTCGCTGTGAGTCACTGTGGAAACATTCCACACAGGCTCGGATGAGCCCACCTCCACACTGATGCAGCGACTGCCACCTTGACTGTAGCATCTGCTAGTCAAGATCGGCTACTGTGAAAATGAGATTCACTTTGAATTTTTCATACTAAAGGTTTTATGCAACACTTAAAGGTGCAGCATACAAGTTTAGTACGGTGCATTCAGTGACTATCTCCACAGCTCCCCAGCTCTCTGTTCTGTGTGTTCTATGGCTTGGTAAATGGGAAATAACTAGTTCCAGCCCACAGCAACACAGGGGATTGGTGGTCTTACACAGGAATGGGACGGGACACATTGTCAAGAAGGAGAGATGGCTGAAAAACATTTCAAACGTTTCATTTCAATGGCTCATTTGCATATACACATTAAATGGTGCCAACAGTTACAGGTGGGGGTGCCTCTGGCTGCTACACCATTTATAGTGGAATCTGAATAGATTAATAAAAATATGCCAACAGCCTTTTCAGCTCTCTGAAGTCCCGCTACCATTGAAATGTTCTTGCCTGATCTAAGATGTTAATTAAGGTGGAATGGGAAAAAGTGAGGCACTGGAATGTAACTGTTGTACCATTTAAGGTGGTATGGTATTTATTCAAGCAGCTGGCAAAAAAAGCTGACTTAATCTTCACTAAGAGATGAAAGGCATGAAAGGGGATGAGGAGGTTGCTCTGTTTCTGCTTCATAGGTGGGTAAAATTAGCTTTGTAGCACCAATGGCCTAACCCACAATCTAGCTAATGCTAGTTAGCTTGCTGCATTGCATTGCTCATGGCGTTGTTGGTTGCTACAATGTTAGATCCTGATACTTGTCTGTGCAACGCTTGCAAAGGGTCTTATGGCCACGAAGATCGTAAAAAACAAGTTTGTGAGTGCAGTGTTGTTTGCCTTTGCAGTGAGCCTTCATTAATTAGGGGGTGGAGCTTCTGACGGAGCATTGAAGGGATGGGTGCATTTGTTTTGCTGTTCAGAGATCAACTACTGTTCTCCAGAAAAGTATACTACGTCTTCAAGTAGGGATGCATCGATGCCCATTTGTCAAGACCAACTACCAATAAAGGATAATGAAGTACTTAAAAAATAAATCATTAAAACCTAGATGATTTTAAATGTGCATAGGCTAGCTATGCTACGCTAGTTACCACTGATTGATTAGCATTGCGGTGGAGAAGAGGGGTTTTGGTGCCATGTCAGAAAAGCTGAAGTGGGTGAAAATACCCTATTCATGCTATTTCATTCAAATCAACATGCTGCAAACTGAGTACCAAACGAACACACCTAGAAATGGAGCTCCAGTAGCTGGGCCAACACTGTGCACTGAAATGTAAGGAAACACTAAAACTGGACTTGGATGTAGGATGTGAAGTAAGGTTTTACGGGCTAATGAGAGGAGTTAAAAGCTGGTTTTCCAGCTCAGCTCCACTCTAAAACAGGCAAGTGGTACTTTTTTGGTGTCCTTTTTATTAAGGTCACAAGCGAGCCAACAAGTGGCATGAAAACTCTGCAGACAGATGATGGGTTGGAGAGATTCGTCACTATTACCCCAAATCAGATTTGCTAATACTATTTATCAGGACAGCGTACAGTCTTGTGTCGCCTTCAAGCAGATTTGCTTCATGGCCTGAACTCTGATGCAGTATTTCTCAAACTCTCCTGTTTTTTTTTCCCTCAACTGTCGTTTGTCTTGCTGCCATCAGCCACTTCTGAACAACATTAGTCTCCCTCACGTCACGGCGGTTTTATGCAGCGCCTGTATAAATTCCAGCTACAAAGAGGGATGGCAAATATGGTACCAAAAGTGAGTAGAGTCGATATGAGGCATACCATGTGATCAATAAAGCATCTTAAATTCATATTTGGGATTACTTGGATTGTGAGAGCCAGAAAGGGCAAACGACTTCTGAGACTGAACTTTCAAGCTGGTGAAACATAGAGCTTCAGATAAAAAAAAAAAAAAAATTGAAAGCAGGTCTCTTAAATAGAAAACAAGCTGTAATAAAGACAAACAGTGGATAGCTTAAAAATGGAAAATACAAACCGGATTCCAAAAAAGTTGGGACACTAAACAAATTGTGAATAAAAACCAAATGCAATGATGTTGAGGTGCCAACATCTAATATTTTATTCAGAATAGAACACAAATCACAGATCAAAAGTTTGAACTGAGAGAATGTATCATTTTAAGGGAAAAATATGTTGTTTCAAAATTTCATGGCGTCAACAAATCCCAAAAAAGTTGGGACAAGGCCATTTTTACCATTGTGTGGCATCCCCCCTTCAGTACCCGGATCCTTCTCCTACGTAGCCATGATGTTGTGATTGCTGCAGAATGTGGTCTGGCATTATCTTGTTGAAAAATGCAGGGTCTTCCCTGAAAGAGATGACGTCTAGATGGGAGCATATGTTGTTCTAGAACCTGAACATAGTTCTCTGCATTAATGGTGCCTTTCCAGACATGCAAGCTGCCCATGCCACAAGCACTCATGCAACCCCATACCATCAGTGATGCAGGCTTCTGAACGGAGCGTTGATAACAACTTGGGTTATCCTTGTCCTCTCTGGTCTGGATGACATGGCGTATCAGTGTTCCATAAAGAACTTCAAATCGTGACTCATCAGACCACAGAACAGTCTTCCATTTTGCCACACTCTATTTTAAAAGACCCCTGGCCCAGTGCAAACTTCTGAGCTTGTGGAGCTTGCTTAGAAATGGCTTCCTTTTTGGCACAGTAGAGTTTCAGCTGGCGACGGCGGACGGCACAGTGGATTGTGTTCACTGACAATGCTTTCTGGAAGTATTCCTGAGCCCATTCTGTTATTTCCTTGACAGTGGCATTCCTGTTTGAGGTGCAGTGACGTTTAAGGGCCCGGAGACCACGAGCATCCAGTAGAGTTTTACAGCCTTGACCCTTACGCACAGCGATTGTTCCAGATTCTCTGAATCTTTTGATGATGTTATGCACGGTTGATGATGACAACTTAAAAGTCTTTGCTATTTTACGCTGGGTAACACCATTCTGGTATTGCAGCACTTTCTTTCTGCGCAACAATGGTGGAATTGGTGATCCTCTTACCATCTTGGCTTCAGAGAGACACTGACACTCTGAGAAGCTCTTTTTATACCCAATCATGTTGTCAATTGACCTAATTAGTGTTAATTGGTCTTCCAGCTGTTCGTTATATGCTCAATTTTCTTTTTCCATCCACTTATTGCTACTTGTCCCAACTTTTTTGGGATTTGTTGACGCCATGAAATTTTGAAACAACATATTTTTCCCTTAAAATGATACATTCTCTCAGTTTAAACTTTTGAGCTGTGATTTGTGTTCTATTCTGAATAAAATATTAGATGTTGGCACCTCCACATCATTGCATTCAGCTTTTATTTACAATTTGTTTAGTGTCCCAACTTTTTTGGAATCCGGTTTGTATGATATGGTATTTCATTCTTGAGATTCCTGTGTAATAGTCTGCTAAATACGTTTTCTTCCTGATGAATAACTGTTTTGACTGGAAGTTAAATACATCAGAATCAGAATCAAGCTTCATTTGCCAAGTCTGTTCACACATACAAGGATGTGTTGTTGTTGTTGTTGTTGTTGTTGTTGTTGTTGTTGTTGTTGTTGCTGTTGTCGGTTACAGTACCTCACAGTGCAGAGAGAGTAACAACATTATACACAGTACACTCACACTCACAATTATTTTCATACCTATAAACCTTACAATATATGTAGCTGTATATGTATATTAAAGTGCATAGTGCAGCAGTCTGGATGTAGAAGCAGATTAAGGTGTATAAAGTGCAGTACAAGAAGAAACATTGGGTGGGAGTATCTACAGTATTCAATAAAGATAGGAACCCTTTTTCTTTATCATTTCTGAGATACCGAGATTTTATGATGACTGTGGACATTGAATAAATGGCATGTGCATGTCAAACTCCTTTTATTGCAAATTTCCCGTGGCACCAGGGGTCAAACTCACTTTACAGAACAAGCTGCAAAAACAAGCAGGATGTGCTGAACGCTGGCTAGTAATGGCCCAGTATTTCCAGAGACTAGGAACATGCTGTGGCCTTTTACTTATCACTCAATTAAATCTGAATTCCGGCATCTGTAGCAAATGAGTTTCTTTGTGTCCTCAGATGGTTTATAGTCTATGTTCCTGAGCTAGACAGGTTGCAAGAGCTGTGTTTGCAGTGTGGCCAAGCACTCTGACAGTGGCTATTGAGTTATGCCCTTTAAAATCATTGTAGTCTGAAGGAATCACTGTTTATGATGAGTCATCATAAGCTGGGGATATTATACAGGGATAAAAGACTGTCATTAGCATAGTGCAACTAAACATGCTGGAAAGGATCTGATGGGAGCATGTAAGCCTGTTTAATGGTCAGTGAACAGAATAGGCAGTTAAAGTAATAATTGTTTGAGTTTAAGACCCGCGTGGGGAGTGCGCTTCTATACGCAAGGAGGGCTTATGTAAGAGTACTTCACATTGCTCAGTGTAACGTATGCTGATAGAAATTCTACAAGTATTAGTTCTGAGAGCTGTTATCTGAGGAATGTTACTAGGATGACGTACTACAGTAGACTTACATAAACAACAGGTACTATAGCTATGCAGTGCTAAGAGCCAACTACTGTATTTTGTTGTAATGGCTCTGTAGCATAAAGAATTGAATATTACTTGTTTCTCTGAAATAATTACATTTGATTTATTATGCAAGGCCCTCCAAACGGCAACGTTACAGGAAAGCTCTAAAAACCTTAAATTGTATTTATTTGTTTAGTTTGAATAGTCCTAAAAGCAGTTTTGGGCCATTTATACTGGTCTGTTCATTATGAAATTTTCACACAAGGTAAACGGCACCTGCTGTGTTCAAATGATGCATAAAAGTAAAAACTGACTAAAAATGGAGATACATATTTCTCCTTGGATGATATACTAGCATCTGGAAATCAGTACCTACTGTAAATGTTAATGGCTAAAATCTATCTGAATAAAAAGAACATATTAAAGAAGAAGTAATAGTATTATAACTTGGAAATACTTAGAAAACTTCAAATCCATCAATTCAGTTTACAGTTGCTGAACGCCAGTAACTAGCCACTACCTATCTCTATATTTAAATATACAGTATATGCATCTATTTACTCAGTGGCAAAAACCTTAGTCAGTTATTTCCAGTTACACAAGACCAGCGTTACTGTCTTTGAATGGTAAGAGACCTAAGTACTCAAAATGGAAGCCCAAATGATGTTTCAAAAACACTTCAATATTAGATCTTCACTAGGGAAGGGGAGTTCTCGCTCTAAGTTTACCAGTAAATCATTAGGCTCAATTTATTTAAGGTTTTTTCCATAAACAGGCACCATATACAGTGTTACAAGATTTCCCATTAGTTTTCCAACCAGTGACCTGTCACTCCTTTATAACACTCTTTAGTGTAGAGCAGTTTAGTTTCACCCATACATGCTGAATCTATATACGGTCTAGATGAGGGCCATTGCATGTGGACCAGAAATTATGACTGGCATATATCATACAAGTTTGTCCTAATGACTAATGCCAGTGCTTGTGCCATTGGCAGACAAGGAGACAGTGTTAAAGATAAACCTTCAGTTTGGGCCACAAAGTTCAAAACTTGATCAAAAACAGAGTGAAGTCACTAAGATCTGCTGGCACACCTAGAGTATCCCAACACTATGTTAGTTCAAAGCTAATAGTGATTCTAGATATTACCTGAATCTTAAAACAGATATATCAACTTCTATTTACTTGCATTCATACTCAGTCGCTGACATATGTAAGGCTTCCAGAAGGCCCTGGAGTGATGCTTTTCCCAACAAACTGGACCCACATATTTGCATTTGCAAAAGAGTGTGGCAAACCAGGCCAATTTCAAAAACCTAAGCTGTTACACCACATGCAAAGTTACATACACCAGCTCACGTTCTACTGATCAGTAAAATAATGACAGTAGTAGCGAACTGTGTACAGAAATGTACCTTTCCAGGCTATGAAGGGGGTATCGTCAATTGTCATACTCTTTCCAAAGAACCAAATTGTCAATGGGCATGACTGATGTTCATCTCTAAACAAGGCTGAATTTGGCTTCGTATTCACCAGCTTCTTAATCGAACGTTCCAATCCACCTTAAATGCTACAGCTGGCTTCATAATGAAACTGTGGCCCCTTTAAAGGAGGAACGGAAAACAAAATGAACAATAGGAGGCCAACCTCAGCTCTTGCATCTTTAACAAGGCCCTGGACAACTTCAAAACAAAGTTGTTCATTTGCTCTGCAAATTTCACTCCAGACAGTTTCCCAAAGCCTGGACAACATCAAGCAGCATCGCTCCTCAGAAGAGAGAAGCAGTGTCACCTTTATAAGCATTTCAACCCCAACAGCACCCTGGAAGCAGCAGCCATGCTGTGTGATTTTATCCACCTCTTGACGATTGAAGCAAGAGTAACAGCTTCATGTTGTTGTTGAGATCGAAAGCAAGTAGCTAGTATCGGTAGCATTAGCTTCTAGCAAGCTCCAGTCCATGCACAGTTAAAAATATCAAGGTGTCTCGCTATAAACCAGCAAATCGGATCAAACCAATGAGCTGACCAAAAGGGAAAATAGCTCACTTCATTTTAGGGCCAAATCATGTGGAATAAATTTCACCCTGACCAAAGTTGTACCTTCTATGTCAGACAACAATTAAAAATGCTGAATAAATGAATTCCATGGATATAAAATGTAGTTTTTAAAAGTCATTAGGTTTTCTCTGAAGGCCTAGGAGGTCCTGAGGGGTTCCCCAGCATTAGCCAGTGACCTTTCTTGCCGAATTCTACAGGCAATGGCTAGAAAATGAGCCACAAGTTCAAGAAGTAAACATATGTGAACATCCCAACACTTCCCCGTCACTTTAACAATTTACAAAACAATATGGATGAAACAGTCAGTCATAGTAATTAAAGAGCGAAATGGTCTTTCCTACCTGCAGAGGCAATTAAACGAGACTAAGCACGAGAAATAAACCGAAGTTATGTGGTTTGAATGACTGCAGCAGACAACACAGCATAGAGACTTCAGTACAAACGCTGTTTTGATGAATAGGCTTACTAATTACGGTCAATAAGGTCTTCCGGGACAACACTGAAGAGAGTTCTGTTCACTTAATGAGCCTTTTCTCTCATCTGAGTTCCCAGAGGACTATCATAAATCAAAAGTGCGCCCCAAAGAAGAACAATAATAATAACAACAACACTAATTCACGAGCACGAAAACAAAAAAATAAATAAATCTCTCGTCATCGCTCGTCCTAATAGCAGAGTCATCCCGAGCGCGAGTGCGTAGCATGTCTACGGCTTGAATTTTTATGCAGCAGCCATTCGTTTGGCCAATTCTACTGTCTTCACTTGAAGGCCCTGGAAAGTAGGTCTGTTACAAAAAGGATAACACTGAGTGCTGTGCCTTATAGTCTTTAACAGCATATAAACGTAGATGAATATGAAATAAATAAATGAGCCCATTTTCTTCCCATTACAAGCACTCAAGCTATAACACCTCAGAAAATGAAGGCCCCATTTGTTCTGCTGGAGGCAGAGTGCGGAGGAGAGTGGAGCTTGTCCCGAGTCTGCGTCTCCCTAGAGACACAGCTTATGGGACTTATTCCACACTCTCTTCATTCTGAGCTGTTCTCTTTTACTGCTAGTTTTTTTTTTTGTTCCTGACAAATTATGTCTTGCAGGAAGAAGGAAGAGTCTCGAGTCTTTGGCAGTAAGGGTGGGTGGGGGACTATCTTTCAAGCTGCGTTGTAAAAAGCAATTTAAGCAACAATGAAATATTTAAGAGCGCACATTTAGCCTTTCTCCAATAATAATTTGCTCTTCTTAATTTAGCGCAAATTTGGTTCTCAGGCTCCTTAACTACACAGTCTTAATTAATGCCAGTGTGATTAAAAAGGACCTGCTTAAAGGCGGCAGTTGTTATAGTAACTCATCATCTGTGATAAGCTTTAGAACAATTTGCTTTCATGAAATGGCAAATTTAAGCTGCCTGCTCTGGCACAGTGTACAGATGCCCTACGCTGCAAATTTACTGTGCTGATATGGATACGGTAGGAGATGTTCTTTTTTTAATTAATCACAGCCATAAACTAGCCACACTTTATCGAGCTAGTCTGTTTAAACGTGGCTTAAAGTCGCAGTATGCAGTTTTATCTACTGCATATTTTGTGCGAATCTTCTCATGGTTCACTAGCTGCTTGTTCTGTGTGGACTGGAAAATAATCTGGTGTTGGTGCACAGGCTGATCATCCCCAAGAGTGCAACAGGCTGAGCATTCAAGACTGTTTTCAGAGGTGGAAAGACCACATATTTTGAGGCTGAAGTTGGCTTCTTAGTCGCTGAGCTTCACAGACACCGGCAAGAAGGATAGAACCGGCTTTTTATTCACCGGCTTCTTACTCGCCAGCTTCTTACTCGCCGGCTTCTTATTCACCGGCTTCTTATTCTCCGGCTTCTTATTCGCCAGCTTCTTATTCACCGGCTTTTTATTCACCGGCTTCTTACTCGCCAGCTTCTTACTCGCCAGCTTCTTACTCTCCAGCTTCTTACTCACCGGCTTCTTATTCACCGGCTTCTTATTCACCGGCTTTTTATTCACCGGCTTCTTACTCGCCAGCTTCTTACTCGCCAGCTTCTTATTCACCGGCTTCTTACTCTCCAGCTTCTTACTCTCCAGCTTCTTACTCACCGGCTTCTTATTCACCGGCTTCTTATTCACCAGCTTCTTATTCGCCAGCTTCTTACTCACCAGCTTCTTATTCACCAGCTTCTTATTCACCAGCTTCTTACTCTCCAGCTTCTTACTTGCCGGCTTCTTATTCACCGGCTTCTTACTCGCCAGCTTCTTATTCGCCAGCTTCTTATTCGCCAGCTTCTTATTCGCCAGCTTCTTACTCGCCAGCTTCTTACTCGCCAGCTTCTTATTCGCCAGCTTCTTATTCGCCAGCTTCTTACTCTCAAGCTTCTTACTCGCCGGCTTCTTATTCACCGGCTTCTTATTCGCCAGCTTCTTACTCGCCAGCTTCTTACTCGCCAGATTCTTACACGCCAGATTCTTACTCGCCAGATTCTTACTCGCCGGCTTCTTATTCACCGGCTTCTTACTCGTCACCTTCTTACTCGTCAGCTTCTTACGCATTAGCTTCTTACTCGCCAACTTCTTATTCGCCAGCTTCTTACTCTCAAGCTTCTTACTCGCCGGCTTCTTATTCACCGGCTTCTTATTCGCCAGCTTCTTACTCGCCAGATTCTTACTCGCCGGCTTCTTACTCGCCAGATTCTTATTCGCCAGCTTCTTACTCGCCAGATTCTTACTCGCCAGATTCTTACACGCCAGATTCTTACTCGCCAGATTCTTACTCGCCAGATTCTTACTCGCCGGCTTCTTATTCACCGGCTTCTTACTCGTCAAACAAGACACGTGGGCTTCTAGACTGAATTAGCTTCTTACTCGCCATCTTAGGTGGCCAGCTTCTTACATCAAGAATTCTTACTCGCCAGCTTCTTATTTATCGGCTTCTTATTCGCCAGCTTCTTACTCGCCAGATTCTTACACACCAGATTCTTACTCGCCAGATTCTTACTCGCCAGATTCTTACTCGCCGGCTTCTTATTCACCAGCTTCTTATTCGCCAGCTTCTTACTCTCCAGCTTCTTACTCGCCAGCTTCTTATTCACCGGCTTCTTATTCGCCAGCTTCTTACTCGCCAGATTCTTACTCGCCGGCTTCTTACTCGCCAGATTCTTACTCGCCGGCTTCTTACTCGCCAGATTCTTACTCGCCGGCTTCTTACTCGCCAGATTCTTACTTGCCGGCTTCTTATTCGCCAGCTTCTTACTCGCCAGCTTCTTATTTATCGGCTTCTTATTCGCCAGCTTCTTAAAGGGTAGATTCTTACTACACCAGTCTCATTTTCGCCTTGGAAGTGCCAGATTCCTATCGCCAGATCTTGGAGGGCAGAGCTTCTTATGAAGAAGCTTCTTATTCGGAGGTTCTTTGTTCAGCGGCTTCTTACTCGCCAAGCTTCTTATTCAACAATGGTTTTCAGAAATGTAAACTGTAAAATAAGGTTGATGCTAGTGCTGGACTGGCCATCAGATTTCTGTAGCGTCTCATGTATCTGTAGATCTGCTCTTTGCCTTTGGGTCAGAGGGAGCTTGGCATCTGGAGTGCATAGATGTGTAAAGCGCTGCTCAGAAAGACACTTTTTTTTGGTCAAACTAATGTAAAGATTGTCTGGCCTTGCAGCAGTTGCCAGGTAAGACATATTTATAGGTAGAATCTGTACTGGTCAAATGGTCAAACCTCGCACTCTGCAAAAGTCTGAGACCCCCTTAATTTATTTAAGTTCCTTGGATGTTTAGTACAAGTTATTAATTTTTCAGACGTTACGGAAGAGATTAATTCCATCATAGAAACAGTACATAAAGTTTTTATCTTTGAGTAAAAATCACTCCACTCAACTCCACTCTTGCTACAGATCTGAGAAAAACCACATTTAGAAGACAACTGTGGGGCTGAAAGGATGTGTAGCTCTTACGCTCTTAAAAAAATAAATGAAATAATTTTTTTTTAAAAAAGGAAAAAAAAATCTGTAAATAAACCAAAGCAGCTGCTGGTGTTCTCAAAACAATGGACTGATCACCCCAGTGTCCAGACCTCATCAGCACTGAATGTGTTCGGGATCACATGGATCATCATCATGAAGCAAAGACTTTTAAAACTGAACTTTGGAGGTACTTGGTGCTCGCTGTTCCCTGTTCTCCTCCATTCGCGAGTGCTTTCTGCTGTTGCTTTATGTTTGGGGGCGGGGTCTGTTTCATGTTTTAGTCTTTAGATGTAAAGTCAGATCAGTTGGTCATCCTCTAGTCCTTCATCAGTTGTCACAGGATGATGCTCACAGGACGCTGCTTACAGGACGCTGCTTACAGGACGCTGCTTACAGGACGCTGCTTACAGGACGCTGCTCACAGGACGCTGCTTACAGGACGCTGCTTACAGGACGCTGCTCACAGGACATTAATGGCTGGATAGTTTGGGTTGGTGGACTGTTCTCAGTTCAGCAGTGACACTGAGGTGTGCACTGCTGTGTCTGATCCACTCTGATCAACACACACTAACACCACCACTCCAGTGCTGAGAATGCCTCACCACCCAAATAATATCTTCTCAGTGGGGGTCCTAACCGGTGAAGTAAACAGTAAAAGGGGGCTAGCAAACATAACATGCACTACAGTCTGAATTTGAAGAACTAAAAGTTCACCCATATGCTAAAAGGAGCTAAACATGGAGCGTAGATACAAGGATGTGTGCTAGGTGAAGTGGCTGGTGAGCATATTTTAGAACAGCAAACAGCTCACAAGACACATCAGTGGTGTGAAATATCACCAACAGAAGCTGAAGAACAAGCTCGGCCGCTTTCCACACGTCTTCGATGACACTGTACATACGATCAGCCCCTGTTTCGAGTGCGATTCAGAAATAGGGATATTTGCTGTATTAAATGCATTAGTGAAAGTAAACTGCTCGTTTAAAAATGAGCAATGAGCGCTTACAAAATATCCAGCCAATTACTAGAGATTCAAACAGTCCCATGAAGAGTAAGCAAGCACCACTACATGCATAACAATCAATTAACTGGAAGATGTAGACTCCTCCCTGTGGAGAGCGGATAGGGAGAAGCATGGGGGAAAAATAGAGTTTTATTAGAAAACGTTCCTAAATAATGAAACACTGCACGGAGAATCAACATGATCACTGTTTATGCTTTATAGCATTTTAGCTTTGCATTTTCACCAAAATCAGAGGGTCTGTGAGCAGCCCCCCTATAGGTGACTTATACATACGGTCATTGTTATAGTTGGATATTGTGGATCAGAGAGTTGAGCAGTATAGAAGAATAAGAGGAAGCACTCTCTTCTGTTGGGTCTACGTAGCAACGTCGGGAACATGTCGCTTAGTGATGACATCACCACCTCAAGTGCTTTTGTTTTTTGTTTTTTTTAAACTTCTTTTCAGTGTGCATGTAGAAAAATAGAGCTGCTGCTTTACCTCTGTGTCCAAGCCCAATGAAATTACCATAATGTAGAAACAGGCTGCCCCACAGCTGTGGTAGTGGCCTCCCGGCCACTGCTTGAGGGTAGGCTATAAATGCAGGACCTGGACCTTTGGAGAGAAACTTTGTGTAAGCTGGAGATTCTAACGCACACTGTTTTGTGCCAGTGTTCATGTAACAGTAATTAACCTATACACGCCCCGCCCACAAATCTTGGGTATGCTTGAGCATTCACCCGGCACATGTGCCAGTTGTGCCATATGTTTATAAGCGACCTCTGACTCGAGAGGGCTGCATGGTATCATAAAGGGACCAAATTTCTGGTTCTGCACTCAATATATCATTAAAAAAGCCTAAAAAAAAGGACAAACTCTGAAGGAAGTACAGTAAAAATGAAATGTACGTTTTTAGCCTATAAGTCACAATTCATCTTCAATATGTGTAGCGTATAATAGTGTAGTGACATTTTATATTCATTCTAGATATGCATGAACAGCAACATATAAGATCCAGTTTAAGTGTCACTCTCCATCTTTGTTGCTCCAGAGTACACTTGGAGTGCAACGTCTACAAGGTTGTGCTAGGTTTACAGAAATCCCATTAAACTAAATGAAAAATGGTCAATTTAATTAATGAATATTAATACCATTGTTAATTATACATGTGATGTGTGAAAGGTTATATAGGTTACAAACTCAAACCAGCTCAATATACTATATCTACTCAATATTATATATACGTTTTGCTGTAACCTATCAAGGTCAGCTGTGTTGTTGCTGTAATGAGCTTTCTGCTTATGTTAATAAAGATGATGCTTCAATGAAACTCAGGCCCACCCCCACTACATCTTTTGTACAAATGACAACTTCAACAGCAGGGTCTGTACAGTCTTGAAACTATACTTGTATACTTAAACATGCTGCTAGAAGCCAAATGATACTGTGGCCATATAATAAAAATAACATATATAATACACATTGGTGAAAATGGATTACTAACGAGGCAAAGTAGCTATCTGACTCTATACCAGTTGTCTCCAACCTGCCTTCTGAAGAGCGACTTTCTAGCACTCCAACCTGCTTCCCTTAATGAACTGTAGTACTTGTGGTTCAGCCAATCAAGGAAGAGGTTTATTAGCTGGACAAGGTGTGGCAAGTTGTGATTGGAACTCTTATTCTATGGGAATTCCTAATTGTGCAATGCATGCTGGGTATTGTAGTGAACAAGAACAATAAAATGAACAAAACTGTTAATTCTATCAAACTGATGGGGCAAAAGGAGACTGTGCTACATAATACTGCATAGCCTGGTATAATATTCAAAACCAAAGACTATAAAAAAGTTCAATTACACAAGGAGAAACCTCACCTTGTGTAACCTTGTCTCACCTGTGTGGCCTTTTACATGCGTATAAAATAAATATCATTTGACATAAGTCACACACTAATTTGGCTTCTTGTGTGCGTCAGTTTCTCATTAGGTTAAACAGGGGCTTTATTCACATTCTGTAAAACTTGTCCATACTTGCAACAGAAGTGGTGTGAACATGCATAGGTCAGTGGTGCTTTAGAAGTTCATGAATTGTACATAATTAGTTCAAAGTACCTGAGTCAGCTACGTCTTCAAAATCAGCACCCAGCTGCTGAGCCATAACGCCAAGAACTGAAAAGACCACAAATCCTGCTAGGAAACTGGTACAGCTGTTCACCACACACAGCCAAATGCTCTCTCTGAAACACAGCACACATTACAGGAGCCTATTTAATATTCACCACACACTGGACATTACTCAGCATTACTCATGAATTCCAGTATTCCTCTGATCCTTCTTCCTGCTGGCTCATCTGTAGCAGTTTAATAAGGATTGTATCTTCCACGAACAGTCAGACTACCTGCTCCCAAACTGTAGGAGAAGAAAATCTGCATCCCTGCATCAGTCCGAACCTGGGAGGCTTCAAATACGAGCCTCAATCAAATAAGATAAATTGAGAGTCAAACAAATAAGCATTTTAACAATGTCTAGCTTTGTCTCAGTTAACTGATAGCACTGATTAGATAACTATAGACAGTTAGACAGTTAAAATGAACGCACCTGTGAGTCTGCAAAGCGTGAGATATTGATATAAATCTGAGGTTAAAGAACTGGATCTTCTATTTATCCAAGATGAACCCTTCAAGTAATATTTACCTGATGGTGGACGTTTTGGTGATGTACCAGGTTGTCACGAGTCTCTACAGTCTGTTTTCATGGTCTTGGACACTCCTGTTTTTCTTACTTTCCACTGACATTACTCCTCCCTAACCAGGTATATTATTTTATGTGCAGTCTCCGCAGAAATTGTATTTATCTTGTGTTTAATAACTAAAGGGATGTCTCTGACTTTTTGCGCAGCACTGTAAATGTCAACCCAGAGTCTTATCTGCCCTTTCCAGCTGACTTGACACCTTTTCCGATGCAAAGGTAAAATGTGATCCAAGTGGCAAGTAAATAGAGAAGAATCTCCCAGTTCACACCGCCCAGTACCTCAATTCCTGCTGAGATGGCCAGCAGACGGTGCCTGATGGTCCAAGGAGCAAAAAGTATAAGACAAGTGAAGAGACATGCACTGTATTTCCAAAAGTATTTGCTCGTCTGGATTCACACACATATGAACCTGAGTGCCATCCTATTCTTAACCCACAGGGTTTAATATGATGTCGGCCCACCCTTTGCAGCTATAACAGCTTCAACTCTTCTGAGAGGGCTGTCCACAAGATTTAGGAATGTGTTCATGGGAATTCTTGACCATTCTTCCAGAAGAGCATTTGTGAGGTCAGACACTGATGTTGGACGAGAAGGCCTGGCTCTCAGTCTCCGCTCTAATTCATCCCAAAGATGTTCTATCAGGTTGAGGTCAGGACTCTGTGCAGGCCTGTCCAGTTCCTCCACACCAAATTCGCTCATCCATGCTTTGTGCACTGGTGTGCAATCATGTTGGAACACAAAGAAGCCTTTCCCAAACTGTACCCACAAAGTTGGGAGCATGAAATTGTCCAGCATCTCTTGGTCTGCTGAAGCATAAAGAGTTGTGCTGTGGGGCAGCCTGTTTCTTCATTATGGTGATTTCATTGGGCTTGGACACACAGGTAAAGCAGCAGCTCTATTTTTCTACAAGGAGCTTAGCTCCTAAACCACAACCCCACACCAAACTCTACACTCGGCACAATGCAGTCAGAACAGTACCGGTTTCCTGGCAACCTCCAAACCAAGACTCATCCATAGCATTTGCATTGCCCTTGGTGATGTAAGGCTTTGATGCAGCTGCCCAGCCATAGAAACACATTCTATGAAGCTCTTTAGGCACAGTTCACTAATGGGCAAAGAGCGGAACAGAAAAGAAGGCAAAGCACAGAGTCCATCATGCTTTCATGTTAATGGCTAGTGCTAAGATTCCATCTGAATGATAAGGAGGAACCTCAAAAACACCCGATTGACTGCCCGTCAGCTACCAGCTGTGAGATACATTAGGCTTGTTCAGAAGATGGTTCCTATTAGATATGCCTAATTTCCTTGATATAAAAATCCATTAATAGATTTCTAATCTGTAAAGGAACCAGTGGAAGCCTGTTTGCATGCATCAGCCATATGTCGTACCTGTGTTCCAGAGATTAGCACAGGTATTCCGCTGTAGCTCCATGCTCAGAGAGGAGATAAGGTAGAAGAGAGCCCAGGCCAGGATGATACTGTAAGCAAATGCAGCCCGTGTGACCAATGCCTTCCAAGGAGACTTATGTAAATGTAAACGTAAAGACAAATACATAATACTTCAGGAGTACATTCTGAATACAGTTTATTATAATTACAAGATGGTATTTTGTTTATGAATAGCACTACAGTGTTATTATAACTGTGCATAAGAGTCTTTATAGCTGTATATACATGGGACATGGACATGGGAACTAAGCTGTTAAACTTTCAGTTTAATTAATTAAGTTATTTATTTATTTATTTATTTATTTATTTATTTATTTATTTATTTATTTATTTGCAGTGTCACAAGTAACAAAACATTTGCACATATTTGCCTAATCAGCCCGTGGTAGTTTAACCCTGCCTTCCAGAGCCAACACAAACATCATGAATGTCTGGGGAAAACATAAAATACAAGAAATAAACATAAGACATCCACCTTTTCAAGACACCAACTTTTAAGGCAACACTGAGTAAATTTAACGGTTTAGTCACCCTCAGCCAGTGGACAGACTCTTCTCTAGCATGTTGCCACACTCTCCTTTTGTGTACTGTCCAATACACGTGTCCCGGACAAAGAGCGGCACTTTACAGCAAACAGCAAATAAGGCACCAGGAACGCACCTATGAAATCACATCAACAAACTACACTTTAAAGGAATGATTTAGTAACCAAACAAATCAAATCTACCCCAAATTCAATCAGCCGAGAGATGGTTTGTGTTGAAGTCAGCGGACTCTGTGTTGTTTCTTGTTTCTGCATTTGCTGTAAAAAAAAAAAAAGCCCAAAACTGTTTTCTACCTCCCTCTTAGCTTCAGAAAGTTCACTGGAGGTGGTCAAACTGTACACTGCTTACAATCAGGTTCAGTGATGGAGCACCAGACAACTCCATAAATTTATTTTTCTTTTCTTTTCTTTTTTTTTTTTTTTTGGCAAAATGGACTGCAAAGCATGATTTTCTCAGGTTTTGAGTTATTTGAGTTGAAGCTAATGCGTTTTGCGTACTGTGCTGAAGTTACATAGGTTACCTGTATGCTGACACTTTACAACACAACCCTGCACTCCAGCCTCCCAGAGTTCAAGTTTATATATGTATAGTATTCACACACATATAACAATTACAAGTATATTATATATATATATATATATATATATATATATATTGCATTAATAAGTACAATTAGTTCTTTTTAAGTATTTTAATAGCACTAACTATTATACAGCATTTAGCATACTAGGTACGTAGTATAAAGAAAATAGCACACTTCCAGTACATTAATTCTGAGTAACCTAGCTGGCATGATGAGTATATAATGACTATGGTATTGTGTTTAGGTGACTATTTACTTTGCACACTTACACACCAAGCATGTTTTGCATGATTGTTTGCATTTGAGATTTGAAGTAAGTGAAAAATCATGTTGATTAAACTTTTCCTTTAACATTTTTACACTTCGTTACTTACATACATATATACACATATACACTCACTGAGCACTTTATTAGGTACACCTTCTTTGATCAGCTGATCATCTCCATTTACTATATAGGTGCACCCTAAGTATATATATATATATATATATATCTGTGTGTGTGTGTGTGTATGTGTGTCACATTCTGCCCTGTCCAGTTCATGTTTGTCTGTCTTGTCATGTCCATGTGCTCCTTGCTGTCTGGCTCCATGTGCTTCTGTTTGTTTTGGTCATGTGCTCCTCCTGTCTCCGCCCTCTAGTCAGGTCCCTTGTTTGTAGCCCCGCCCCTTCCCAGGTGTTCCTAGTTAGTCTTGGTTCATTTATACTCCCTGTTGTCCCCTGTGTGTTTGCTTGGTGTTTTGTTTTCATGTTGGATGTTTTTACTCCTTATCTGTTTGTTTTGTAGTCCGGTTCCTAGTCCCCTCTGTTTTTTTGGTTTTGTTTTGTTCTTTTGTATATGATTAAACCCCTGCACTTACATCCTGCCTCCTTGTCTGCCATCCTACGTGACAATGTGTATGTATAGTTTTTTTGGGAATGGGAATCTCCATAAGTTACCCAGACCAACAATATTTCCTGCCATAGCCAACAGAAACTCCATTTCATTGTTCCATTGACCTCTTTCACACATCCGTTCAGCAGCAGGCGTCCTCCTCTCAGCTTCTCCCATCTTTCACTCCCATCTTGTTGTTAGCACAGTCATCTTAGCCTGAAAAGCCAAAGCTTTTATACCGGCCTGCCCTGGGGCAGAGCTCTAACAGCTCAGGAAGTGACAGGACATGCAAATTTTTGATTAGGTACTTGTTGATGTTACATGTCCTGTGGCATTGCCTGCCAGACTGTATTTAAATATTAATAGTGGGAGCTCTTCAGGTGAAGCTAACAGGCAGACTGAGCAGCACCTTAGGGGTGTTCTGTTCATGTAGTGATTTGTGAGGGCATTTGAATTCTCTTTTCTTATGGCCATGACGAATGACGTCTTAATGCCACTTGTGTAGAAATAACACAACGTTCTTCTCATGCTAAAGACTCTTGATTCCTGATCTATAAAAACCCATATTTGCAAAAGACCTTCAGTTTGCTTGGATATGTACAGGGGTTGGACAATGAAACTGAAACACCTGGTTTTAGACCACAGTCATTTATTAGTATGGTGTAGGGCCTCCTTTTGTGGCCAATACAGCCTCAGTTCATCTTGGGAATGACATATACTGCGTCCTGCACAGTGGTCAGAGGGATTTTAAGCCATTCTTCTTGCAGGATAGTGGCCAGGTCACTACGTGATGCTGGTGGAGGTTCGTCCTTCTTGGTGGTATGCTGACATTACCCTGGATACCGTGGCTCTTGATACATCACATAGACTTGCTGTCTTGGTCACAGATGCGCCAGCAAGACGTGCACCAACAGTGTGTCCTCTTTTGAACTCTGGTATGTCACCCATAATGCTGTGTGCATTGCAGTATTTTGAGCAGAACTGTGCTCTTACCTGCTAACTGAACCTTCACACTCTGCTCTTACTGGTGCAATGTGCAATTAATGAAGATTGGCCACCAGGCTGGTCCAATTTAGCCATGAGACCTCCCACACTAAAATGACAGGTGTTTCAGTTTCATTGTCCAACCCCTGTAGTTCTATGAAAAATGATTGGGATAGAACCATTATATTATCTGGAGATTCTTTAAACTTTAAAAGGGCTGTTCACACTTGAAACATAATTACAAAAAATGGTTTTTAGAAGTAGCATTATGCAAGAACTATTATTGTTGTTTTTATTATTGCTTTGCTCTTGAATTTCACATCTACATTTTTATAAGAATTCGTTAGTCGTTAGTACAAATCTCACTTTGAGCCTACCTCATGGACGTCTGCACACGTGCCTTTGTTATTGAGCCGGAGGATCCAGAATCCAACTCTGATGTTGTCTTTGCTGGTATTGTGCTAAATACCGTATCCCCAGGCCAAGTCCAGCTACCCTTCATGGTTATGTGCATCGTGCAGGTGTGTGGATGCTACAGATGACACTTGCTTACAATGTGTGAGAAGGAAGAGAAGGACAGAGAATGAGAGACACAAGAATTGCGAAAGATACTTGCTTATAGTGTGTGTGTGTGTGTGTGTGTGTGTGTATGTGTGTGTGTTGTGCACACAGTAGCATTACACACATCCACACATAGGAGAGATGGACTCAGGGAGTCTGAATTCGACTCCTAACACTACACGGCCTAGTTATATGATTAATCTTGTCAAGTCGCTCAGAAAAGGAGGAACCATGTCAACTTACAAGGTTTATTTTTTTGCATGCCTGAAATGGGACTGAGGTGAGGAAAAACTACACTCCTAACACAACTAACTCCAGTGAAATAAAAAGAGAGATGGAGGTGGCAGAAGGACACAGAAAGAGAATATGATAGATAGAGTGAAGACAAGAGACAAGAAAAGACACTGGAAGAACGAGAGACAAGAATATAGAGGGAGACCGAAAGACAAGAGGACAGGAAATAAGAGAGAGAAAGAAAAGGAGGAGAGAGAATGTGAGGCAAGAAGATAGATAGCGAGGGAGGCAAGAGAAGATGGGAAGGAGAGCAAAAGACGGATGTAGAGACAGAGAGAGAAGGACGGAGGCTGGGAAATAAGAGAAGGACAGAGAATGAGAGACACAAGTATTGCGAAAGATACTTTCTTACAGTGTGTGTATGTGTGTATGTGTGTATGTGTGTGTATATGTGTGTGTGTGTGTGTGTGTGTATGTGTATGTGTGTGTGTGTGTGTGTGTATATGTGTGTGTGTGTGTGTATGTGTATGTGTATGTGTGTGTGTGTGTGTGTGTGTGTGTATATGTATGTGTGTGTGTGTGTGTGTGTGTTTGTCTGTGTGTGTTGTGCACACAGTAGCATTACACACATCCACACATAGGAGAGATGGCCTCAGGGAGTCTGAATTCGACACAAGCCATCAGAACAGGAGGAACCATGTCAACTTATAAGGTTTATTTTTTTGCATGCCTGAAATGGGACTGAGGTGAGGAAAAACTACACAACTCCATGTGACAGGGACGACAGAGGCAGCATTTTTCCCAGTCAGAGTTCCATCAAAATCATTTTACAGCTGTTATTTTAGAAAATTGTTAAATAACGTTGTTTTAAATAACCCAGAGCACTTATTCCAGCGCGTTGCTGCAATGAACTCTTTGTGGCGCATTTATTTCTAAGAATGAATTTCACCTGGAATGTGCGAATGGAGCACGAGGTTACTGTTTCATGCTCTGATCACAACTGAAATAGAAAAAAATGGAAGTGTTGTTTAATAATGAATGCAATGGCGTGCCTGGGTAAGGACAGGAAGTCAGGAGTAGAATGCAAATTATTTCAAGGGGATTATTATCATGCGGCTTTTAATTTCATTAACTGTTAATATGGAGAGCTGCAGAGATGGAAGTAAAGTGAAAAATAAATTCAAGGTGACTTATCAGGCCAGCCTCCGCATCAGGCATTGCTTGGCATTCTTGCCTCGGCGAGAGAAGGGAAACAGTTTGCTTTCTTCCGAAATTGCTTGCAATTATTCATTCTGCAGGGAGAGACGCTGACGGACTTGGAGGGAAGGATCTATGTGTTGGTGCATGCGTGCATTCTCGGCAGTGCAGATGGTGGGAATATTAATGCCGTGGTGGTGGGGTGCTGGGGAAAAGTGTGCAACATGGGTACAGCCTTCGAGCATACTCTTTATTGACCTATTTGGATCGCTAGTTGCTCTGTCTTACTTTAGGAAGAGAGGAAGTGAAAGGGAAAGAGTGAAGGAGAGAGAGACAGAGAAAGGAAGGGGTCGAAGAGATAAAGAGAGAAATAGGAGAGAGAAAGGAGAAGATAAAATGAAAGATGGGAAGAAAGAGTAGGAGGGGGGCAGACAAATAAGACAAGAGAGCCAAGAGGAGAGTGAGACAAAAAAGGAAAGGGAGGGATGAGGCAAAGGGGAAAGACAAAGAGGGAATAAGAGAATGGAAAAGGGAGAGAGGAACAAAGACTGAAAAAGGAGTGAAATAAAAAGAGAGATGGAGGTGGCAGAGAAAGAATAAGATGGAGGGAGTGAAGACGAGAGAACGAGAGACAAGAAAAGAGATCTAAGAACGAGAGACAAGAATATAGAGGGAGACCGAAAGACAAGAGGACAGGAAATAAGAGAGAGAAAGAAAAGGAGGAGAGAGACACAAAGATAAATAGCAAGGGAGGGAAGAGAAGATAGGAAGGAGAGCAAAAGACGGATATAGAGACAGAGAGAGAAGGATGGAGGCGGGAGAAGGAAGAGAAGGACAGAGAATGAGAGACACAAGAACTGAGAAAGATAGCGAGGGAGGGAAGAGAAGAAAGGAAGGAGAGTAAGAGTACGAGTGAGGGCGAGAGAGCGAGAATGGCTCCGGGGCTGAACCCTCAGTGAGGATACTGTGTGTGCAGATAGGATGTGCTGGTCTGTTCAGTCCAGCATGAGGATGACCCCCCCTCTCTGTGTGGATTCCTGAAGGCGGTCCAGTATCCAACATTTGCATTTGTCCTTCAGAATCTGGCTTTCAACACACTTTCACCTTGAGCGAACCAGACTCATCGTTAGTCTTTGAACGTCGCTGCACATGCTGACGCCGCTTTCTCATAGGTCAATGAAGTGCGTTAGTGGAGCTTATTTCCGAGAGACGTCCTGCAGTTTTCTGCGTGTTCTCCAAACCCTCTCAAAAGATAAAGGTGGGGAAGAGGGCTGTCTGGAGCGAAGTCACTTTCCAGATCTTTGAGTTATGCTTATTGGTAATGTATGACTTTCAAGAGCTTTTAGAATGAATCTAAAGGTGCTAGTTGTATAGTAACTGTTTTATTCCCCCTTGGCTTATGTCCGGGCCAAGAACTTTCCAGGACCCTGCTTTTAGAGCCTAAAGAGCCAGACATGGGAGTGCCTTTAGGTCTCACTTTGAAGACGTTCACTGCTATTCTTTTGAGTGCTGTCAAATACTACTAGCTGTGTCTGCAGGCACTTGTAGTCCAAGTTGATCTTCCAATTGATCCACATTAAGATGTGTTGTTTTTCATTCCTTGCTTACTCCAGGCCTTGAAAGATGCTTTACAACAGGGGTTCTCGACCGTTTTTCCTTCCCAGGAATCACAGAGTCCCACCAGGAAACTAAATTCAATTTCCCTTTGTCTTTTCTTAAGTGCTGACACTGAGAAACCTGAGAACTGGGGCCTGAATAAGATCACATTGTCCATTTCGGTCCAGTCACAGAAAGCAACATTTGCAGTTATGTTTAAAAAAGAAGGAAAAACAAACGACTAAAATGTACAAGGTTGATGTGGATCATGTGTTCATCAGAAAGTGCTTTACTGGCTTTCCAACACAAGCCATGGTTTTGTGATGTCCTCTTTATCTTTAGGGGGTTTTGTGATTCATCTGAAACAGCAAACTATTTTTTTGGTGAACGTAAAATTATAACATTATGTCCAAATTCAAACAAGGGAGCTGTGAAAGCACCCTGAGAAACCTCGCTATCAGTGGCTAGTCAGCAGCTATGTTGTCTCGAACCGGAGAGTTTTAATTAGCCTGGTACTGCAACATTTAAATTTGTACATGTGTACATTGATATACATATCGTCGCTGTCCAAAGAAAAACAAGTATCTCCAAAATGGCAACTTTACAGGAGAGGCCAAAAACCTCATTCGATTTTAGTGTAAGTCAATGGAACCAGACATCCCTCAGAGCACTTCTGAGCCATTTCAGTGTGTCTGTTCATCATGCAAATCTCACAGTGTGTAAACGGCAGCGGCTGTTTTCAAATGATGCATAAAAGTCAAAATGGACAAAAATGGAGATACATGTTTTTCGTTGGACAGCGACGATATACTGATACTAATATACTTACTATAACACTATTACGGATATATATGATGTTGCCAACTCACTACAAACTACTGCCCCCCACTGACTACAGGCCCTTGCCCCACTAAAGGGTGCCTCATGGCCCAGCGCTGGTCCCCGGGAAATTCAGGCTATGCTGTATGTGGAAAGGAAAGTCTGAATGCCAAAAAGGCACCTGGGGGAGCAATACTTTAGAAGAACCACTTTTGGTTCAGCCATTCAGTAGATAATCTTTTGCTAAACCATTTTTGAAAATGAGATGTGTGAATTTAAAGGACCTATTTAAAGTCGAAGAATAAGAAGACGTGAGGAAAAGGTTTATTGTCAGCCCAAACATACACAGAGTCACTAGCAGTGGTCCCGAAAGGATTTGGAAACAATTTCAGCATTGGAAGATTTTAGTGAAGGTCTTTGGGATGCTTGATAAGTTTAACCTATTATTTGGCTGATCATTTTCGACAAGAGGGTGCCATACGCAGCCAAATAGCTCCTGATGCTTCAGAAGAGCCCTGTGTTTTGGTATTAACAGTGGTGTAACATGAAGGATTTGGGAGACCTACTTGAATCATGTAGACAGAGAACCATTAATTGTCAGACATGGGTAGAATGATCCACCAGCCACAGTCATGGGCATTTAAGCAAGCAGTGATCCACAGTTCCAGCAGTTCTCCATGAGTCATCCTGTTAGTGCCAGCACTATCGGCAGACGGCTGCATGACGTAGGACCACATGCACACAGACCATTACAACAACTGCCCTTAACGTAAGTGCCACACTGTCATGAAGTGACTTAGAATGGCAGCGGGTCATCTTCAGTGATGAGTCCCACGTTTGTCTGGGTGGAGACGACCAATGAATCCATGTGTGGAGGCACCGCAGCCACAAAAGCTGCACCCCTACCACAAAATCTGTCGTATTGTGTGAGAATATTCAAGCTGCATGGGATGGATTATTATGGGACACCATTAGGAACCTCTACAGCTCCATGCTGAAATGTATGCATATTGCATTAGCAAACACGGTGGCCCTATGCCAAACTGAGAGACACCCCAAACACGGTGGCCCTATGCCACACTGAGAGACACCACAAACGCGGTGGCCCTGTGCCATAATAAGAGAAACCACAAACACAGTGGCCCCTTGCCATACTGAGAGACACAACTTCGGTATGTGTAGCTCAATAAATATTGCCCATGTCAATCTAAATTCATCATCAGTTATTGTTCCTGGACACTTCCTTCTGTCTGGGTGCAACTATTGTTTTGATTATGAGTGAGTTTTGGTTGCAACCTGCAGAGGTGTGCCAAGAAACTGCTCAAGCCGTATATAATGACCACCTTTTGAAGGAGTGCTTTTCCAAAGAAACAGTGACTTTTTGGGGCCACTGTAAATGCATACAGTGGAACAAAGCAATGTTCCTCCAGGGTCTCAGTGCAAAATACACACATGGCCTTCGTTTCCATGACTACAGAGAACAAGAAAAAAAAAAAAAAAACCTTGTAATACACATGTTCTATACTCATCAAAGGTCTTTCCTAGGACTGTGGATTTAGGCCAAGGACATCTGATGATACATTACAGTTTATATATAGTCAAGTCAAGCCAAAGTTTATTCATGTGGTGCTTTTAACAAATGCCCTTGTCACAAAGCAGCTTCTAAATGAGCAATCCAAGAGTGACAGAGCAAGGCGAAGAAAACTTAAGAGGAGGCAAGACCCAGCAGGGGAACCAGTCCTCCGCTGGTTGGCACTGTATAGCTTAACATGAATACAAGAGCAATATGAGCAGCGTGGATGTTATATTTACTGTATATAATAAACACAGTATTGAACATAGAGCATAGAAACAAACAGATTAACCAACCATAACTGATAACTACACTGATAAGTCTCTATGTGAACCCAAATGGTTCCCAGGTTGGACTCATGAGACTGGTTATGGCGTATTCTTCCATCTGCAGAGACGCTGAATCAGAGCCAGGAGGTACTGAGAAACTGCATGAAAGGGAGGGTGGAAAAGGTAATGCTAGGAGGCTATAAGCTTCCTGTTTCTCTAACACCAATTACCTCACGCTTAATTACCTCACACTTGAGTTATTATCATCTAAGCGTGGGTCAGGAAAGCTTCTGTTAGTTAGAAGCAGCCCTGCTCTATGGTACTGGTTAACAGCGCTGCTTAACCAAAGACCTTTTAGAAAAAGCCTGTTTACTTGGTTTCACTCTTTGCAGGGCTGGGCTGACCGCAGGAAGTGACCTCATTCATAGAGAAGTGAAAAATAAAGCCTCCTCTCTGGTTGTAGTTTGGCGTCTCTAGTCTCTTATTATATGCCCTCAGATCCGGACTGGGCAAGAGCTTCTTTCCCCAAGCCATCAGACTCCTTAACAACCAGAGTCTGGTCTGAATAACTGCACACAGTTCAGTTCTCATGGGTAAATTGGACCAGCCTGGTGGGCAATCTTCATTAATTGCACATTGCACCAGTAAGAGCAGAGTGTGAAGGTTCAGTTAGCAGGTAAGAGCACAGTTCTGCTCAAAATACTGCAATGCACACAACATTATGGGTGACATACCAGAGTTCAAAAGAGGACAAATTGTTGGTGCACGTCTTGCTGGTGCATCTGTGACCAAGACAGCAAGTCTTTGTGATGTATCAAGAGCCACGGTATCCAGGGTAATGTCAGCATACCACCAAGAAGGACGAACCTCCACCAGCATCACGTAGTGACCTGGCCACTATCCTGCAAGAAGAATGGCTTAAAATCCCTCTGACCACTGTGCAGGACGCAGTATATGTCATTCCCAAGACCAACTGACGCTGTATTGGCCGCAAAAGGAGGCCCTACACCATACTAATAAATGATTGTGGTCTAAAACCAGGTGTTTCAGTTTCATTGTCCCACCCCTGTATGTTAAAGCATTATGACACTAGGCTACTTCATATGAGGGGGTCTTTCGCTGCTTGTGACTTAATCGGCTGGATCTTTTTCTTGTAGGGTGGGATCTTCTCTGTAAGCGGACACCATGTTGAGCGTTATGAACGTTCCCATTCATATTTCAGCCGGTAACCGGTCTGCTCATTTATAACGTCTCTGCTTTAGCATTGTTGCTAGATTAGCGCTTTGACATTCATTGAACAGTGGAAATGAAATTGGGCACTACCTTTATTTACAGAACCAGTCAGGGAATAGCAGTGTTGCTACACCATCTGACCAAATGGGTTCATGAACATGGTTAATTAACTATGTTAAAGAAAAACACTGTAAGCCTGGTTTTCAAGCATTCCACATCAAACCATGTCCGTATGGGACTGACAATGGAAAGGAGGCTTTAGAAATCTATCAGTTAACACCAGTGAGTGCTGTTAGGAGTGTTTCACAGTGAGAGTTCAATCCATGAACATCATGGCTATATAGCCTGTCATGACATTAAAGCTTTAAGGGGTCTTGTTTTGAAAGTACCATTTACTACTGTTCTTCTGAGCGCTGTCAAACGCAACTAGCTACTTTGCTTCAGGCCTTGAAGTCCTAGCTGATCTTCTGATTGATTCACATTTTGCCAAAGCTGTGTTCTCTTTTATCCTTTGCTTACTCTCTGCCTTGACAGGCATTTTACTAGCCCAGCAAAATTCAAGCCGTACTGTAATAGGACGGAACAGTTCAAATGCAATCCTTCAAGAGCTTTCCCCTCCGCGTACAAGTCTGCAGTTCTTATGAATATACTTATGCAGCATAGTTATTGATGGGGAGAAATTTGGGATTTAAGAAAAGTGTTTCCAAAACAACGAGGTTCAGTGTCACATTCAAATAGCGCAAATGCTCAGTGAGGTGTTTTGAAGGGACAGAGATAAAGGAGGCGCTGAATGAAATGTAGGGTACTGGAATGGTGAGTAATGAACGATATAAGCTCTAATCGCAACATGCAGGCATTTGATTCAGTGGGGGTTCAGG